>CM055876.1:12252500-12787500 GCA_029582165.1 Portulaca oleracea
GAGTCAAAACTAAGTACTTTACTCCTATATAGTCAAATAGTTTTAAGTAATTCATTTTATTTTACGCATTTCAATTTAGCTAATCGTTTATGGTTTTACAGGACTCGAGCAGTGCAACGACCACCACATAATAACTTAATACTTTATATATATATATATTACCTATGATACAACTAAAACTATTTCGTACTAATCTCGGAATATTCAAGATACATGTTTAGTCAAAGAATGATTAATTGACCGATTTGTTTGATTATTACCAAAAATTATTATTATTATTATTATTGTTGTCGTTATGCTTGTGGTTGTTGTTGTTGTTGTTGTTGTTGTTGTTGTTGTTGTTGTTGTTGTTGTTATTATTATTATTATTATTATTATTATTATTATTATTATTATTATTTCTTCTTAACAATTTAAAATTTTCGATTAATTTAATCTTCCCATTGTATTTCAACCCTCTTTATTATCTTAGTTTTGTAAAATTCTAGTCTTGAGACCATGTATTAGCATTATGGGTTATAGTTGACGTTCCTAACAATAGTAACAAAATAGGAAGAAGGGAAAGAGTTAGTACTTTAGTTTGGGTTTGGGCTCTTGAAAACCCAATTACCCCTTTTATTCCATCAAACGTACAAACAAACAAAGAAATTCTCAAGACCTCAACTCTCCTTCCTCTGCCTTCTCACACCCTCCAATTTAGGCCAGTGGACCGTCACCCACCATCGGACGCGCCACCCGTTGGCCACCGCAGTCGCGCGTGCCGACCATCCAGCCAACCCCCTTGCTTCACTGTTTGCCTCTATCTCGCTTGTGCTCGTGTCCCCCGCCTCTGTATCACCTCATTGCCGACAAGTAGTCAGCGAACACCTTTTGCAGACGACCGCCGTGACCTCCAGCCGGTGCCACCAGGCCACCACCACATTCACCTCCTGGTTACTCCTCTCTTCCCTCTATCAAGGTGAAACCCTAACTTCTCTAAATCTGAAGTTCAAGTTTTAATCTTAGAATTGGTTCTTTTTCTTAGTTTAATTCAACCTATAAGTATGGTATTATGTGATTACTTGTTAGTTAAGGTTTGTATTGGATGTTGATTTAGACATGCATTGTGTTCAATTTTGGTGTGTAAATGTGTGGTTGAGGTTGATTGGGTTAGATTGCAAGATACATGTTATATTTATAGCTCAATAAGCTCTTACAATTAAGGTGATGTTGATGGAGAATATTGCATTTAGTTTTGTTGGTAGTTAGTTGAGTTTAAGTGATGTGAATTGAGCGTAAAAAGTTGAATCAAGTGGGGATGAGAGTTGAAGAAGCTTGATTATGATTAATTGATGTATGCATGTTGTTTCAAATACTAAAAATATGCTAAGTTAATTATTTTAGTTGCTAAAATTTTAAGCACATGGGCTATAATTGATGATTAGAATTCTAAAGTAATGTAGATTATATGTAAAAGTTGTGAATTTCAAAATATCATACTTAGTGTTGTTGAATTGAGGTATTTCAAGCTACGTGTGGGCCTTCGATAATTTGAATTGGGTATATTTTGTTGTATGTCACCTAGTTGAGAGTGGTCATCATTGGCAAGCACATTATCAAATGGCCTAAAGTGTATAATAAATCTCATGGACAAAGTAGGATCCGAATATTATCAAGTAAAGTTCAAGTCTTGTGTTTAAAACTTACCGGTGCAATAGGGATGTCATGGGACAAAATAGTCATGTGGGTCAATAGCCTTAGATATTAGCTTCCATCCAAGCTTTGAATTTCGGGATTTTGATTAGTATATCTCAAGTTTTAGTGGTTTTAAGTGGGGTGTCCTAGTTACATACGTGGTTGGGACAGTAGGTTTTTGAACGTTTTAAGTTATCAAGAAGGTCCTTTTGGCTTAAATGATTCCGTGAAAGTTACAGTATGCTTCTCAAGCTTTCCAGAGCAGTCTCTTACACATTCATTGGATATCGGAGTGAAAATTTATGCTCCATCAAAGTAGGGCTACTATGCTTGCTCAAATCAGAATTTTAATGTGTCATGTTTTGTTCAGAGCCACTTTCTGTTGTTTTCCAAATATTTTATGATTTTGTGGTCTACATAAAAGTTCTAGATCGCGCTCTCAGCTTTCCATTGACTACTCACCCACAATTATTCAATATCTAGTTTTTAAGTTATAAATTCCCAAAGATTCACTCCCGAACTAGAATTTCTGCAGAACCATCCCTCTTCCTTAGTCTTTTTCACGTCCTTACACTTATTTTTAGCCTTAAATCTTAACTAACAAGATGTAGGACTTATTTTTATCTTTCTGAAAAGTTATTTTAGGAAGCTTTTCGAGGTTTGTAGAGAATGTTATGCCTTCTACTAGATTACCACGTGCCAAATTCCAAAATTTTCCAATCCTTTAAATAAGTTAGTTTTTATTAAAATTAGTTTAGAGGAAACTTCCCTCTTCAATAGAAAATCCAACTTAACTCACCGTGTTCTTCTTATCTCAAGTGTGGTTCAAGAGGCCGTTGTTGCTCCCTATTCGAGTCCATTCAAGTTGTCAAGTCACTTTATTTGGTACGCATATTGCTTGTACCCTATCTAAAGTCACTTACTTGAGTTCAAGTAAGCACATATATTAATTTAATGTGATTAATTACTATTTCATATGTTTTTCTCACCTAAATATGGTTCCGACCCGAGTTACTTATGCCAATAGTGCACTACCCAAGTCATAACCTAGCCAGTGTCAACCAGACCTCCGATCGGTTCGGGTATGCGCATATGAAAGCTTAGTTGATGATCGCAAGTAGGGAACCACTCAAATAATAATAATCCTGCAAGCAAGTTCATTTATTGTACTTTCTCTTCTATTTGTTTGAAAATGAATTGAAATGTGCCAAATAAATGAATTGCTTAAAGTTATTTGACAGTATAGGAGTATGTGTACTGAATTTCGACTCATTTGCGAAATTTATTTTGTGTTTTTGTTCTAGGTGGTTCTACTAAGACTAAGGTTGTCAAGGCAAGCTCCAATAAACAGTCCAGTTAAGCAAAGAAGGTGAAGTTTTTGGTTTGGTTAGGGTAAGTAGAAGGTGTTGTATTGTTTCCTCCTAGGTGTTACAGGAAGGGCAATTGCTATCGATGTGTGGGCTATGTTTCTTATATATATATATATATATATATATATATATATATATATATATATATATATATATATATATATATATATATATATATAGGAATTGATATAATGAGAAGAAAGATTTTGTGAGAAGAGAAGCATAGCAAATCATAACGATTGGTTCCAAGATCAAGGGTGGGTATTAATCTTACTTTTTTCTTTTTTTTTTGGTTGGAAAATGTTAATAATAAATGTTGCAACCTTTTTTTTTTGTTGGCATGGAAAAAGAGAGCAATTAATGTAGTGTGATTTCCAATGACATGCTAATTAATTCGCAGCTCTAAATAACTCAGAATGAACATCAACTATACCCAGAATGAATATCAATTTTACCATAAATGAACACCACATATACCTAGAATGAACATCAACTATACCATAAATGAACGTCACTATACTATACGTTCGTTTATGGTATAGTTGATGTTCATTCTGGGTATATGTGGTGTTCATTTATGGTATAATTGACGTTCATTTATGGTAAAGTTGATGTTCATTCTGAGTATAGTTGATGTTCATTCTAAGTTTTCTAGAGCTATGAATTAATTAGCATGTTATTGAAAATCACACTGCATTAATTGTTCTCTTTTTCCCAGCGAACAAAAAAAAAAAAGGTTACAGTATTTATTTGTCACATTTTCCTAACAAAAAAAAAAGAAAAAAGCAAGATTAATATCCACCCCTGATCTTGGAACCAATGGTTATGATTTGCTATGCTTTTCTTCTCACAAAATCATTCTTCTCATTATATCAATTCCCATATATATATATATATATATATATATATATATATATATATATACACTAGTACTTAGACCCGTGCGTTGCACGGGGCGCTAGTAAACCATCCGTATTGTTGAAAATATTACCGATGTTGTATTTGAAAGAATAAAGGAAAAGACTATAATGAAAAATCAAAAGAATAGTTTTCTTATTGAAAAGAATATAGAAAAAAAAAGTAGTGCATAAGAAAAAAAAGGAAAAGAAATATAAGTTATCAATGCAAACATACACATCAATGCACACACTAATATTACATGATTGTTTTTTAAAAAAATTAAATAGAATCAATTATATATTTCCAAAAATGCCCTCATTAAAATTCATATATTTCGATCCTCACCCTTTGTACCCGGAAATATATATATATATATATATATATATATATATATATATATATATTGAAGAAACCTATACTCTATTCAAAGGACCTCCACTGCTTTGAGGACCTCAACTGTTCTGGGGACCTCCACAGCTGCTGACGTGATTTTTATTGAAAAACAAACCTTGAAGATATAAAATTAGGGAAGTTTCCATAATATGAATATTCCATATCTTCTCTAGTATTTATATATCTTACATGAGCCCTAACTGATTTTATATTATTGCGAAGATCCAAATAAAAGGAAAGAGGTAGTTGCCGAATAAGTGAAGATTGAGGATCAAACAAAAAAGGAAAGAATCTGAAGAATCACAACGCTACTCTGAGGACCTCACCATATCCAGCAGTGAGGACCTCCAGTTCCAGTGCGAACATTTTATTTGAAAGAGCAAATTTAGGGAAGTATCTTGAATATCTCTAAAACATTTCTAGCATATGTCCAGAATAATATCTACTAATTGTGATATATATCTTTGCAGAAGATCATTACAAAATGGCAAGCTAAAAGATCCTAAAGAATCAAGATTAGAAGATCAACACAAAGATGGAAAGGATCAAGCATATATAACGATCAAGCATATCTGGACAGCAAACATAAAGATCCTAAAGAATCAAGATTAGAAGATCAACACAAAGATGGAAATGATTAATAGTTAAGGAAACTTCAAAGTAGCCGTTATATTGGAACCTCAAGCATCTATATAAAGCTTGGCTATCCTCCTCTCTCAAAATAACGATTCCAAGCAAGATAAATCGTGTGTAGGAATTTAGTGATAGAAAATTCCGAGTGTAGCTACTTGATTGTGAGTATTGAGTTGTGTAACCAGAAGGTGTGTTCTGGTGAGGACCTCAGAGTCGTGTAACTAAAGTGAAGTGACCTCACTTTAGTGAGTTCAAGCTATTCTTCATGCCTCAATTGTGAGGCCACTGCTGTAGAAGTTCATCCTGAATCTTCTGCCCTTGTAAGCATCTGTTGAGGACCTCACAGTCCTTGACAGTGCCGAGTTTGTAACCTCCTCTATTTTCTAGGACTTTAAGTTTATCAATAAAGAAGTATTATTCAAATATATAAGTGCTATTAACGTTCTTGTGTTGATTAAGTACAGAATATTTATATAACCCTATTCACCCCCCCTCTAGGGTTATTTCAATTGGTATCAGAGCGGGTCCACAAATTCAAAAGTTTAACCACTCGTGAAAAAGATCATGGTCGCTATCAACACAAATGAAGCTCCTCAAGGACGCTCATGGAAAATAGCTCCACTACTTATTGGAGAAAACTACATGTCATGGAAAAGATAAATGGAGATCTACCTCAAGGACCAAGATGAGGACCTCTGGACTGTGGTTACCGAGGGAGATTATCCCACTCCCACGAAGAAGAATAGTGATGGTTAAGATGTCCCAAAAAAAAGATTTGAAATGACCAAAAAAGAGTTGGAGTCATTGAGGAAAAAAAATACTCATGCCCTAAACTTGATTTATTGTAGTTTAAAATCGAATGATTTTGAACGTATATCTACCTTAGCTTTGCCAGGCACTGGACAGGGGTTAGCTCTGTAAATGTGTAGAGCCAAGTGCAGTGTGGTGTAGTAGTAGGCACTTCTAGGCCCCTTCCCCGCTACTGGATCACTCCAGTGCTTCAGGTTCTACGGACCCTCTGCCATCCACATTGTAGCAAAGCCGTTTCATGAGCGGGGGGGGGCCAAGCACAGTTCTTTGAATCAAACATTGAATGAAATCGATTCTTTTTTAGATATCAAAATCGAAATCGGATAGATCTATCTTTCTATATGGAAAACCAGTTCTTATCCTGGAACCTTTGCCAGAGAATCTTCCAGACTTGCTGGTCTGCTATTTCATTCCCTAAAGAGGATCGGGGCCTATTAGTGCGGCTTCCATTGGGGAGTCTAGGGTTCAATTCCAAGCGCGAAAGGATGAGAGACCTTGGACGGGATGCGAATTAAGGCAAAATCAAGTGTACAAGTGCAGTTATTCTCTTAATAGATTTCACTTTCAGTGGTAAGAAGGTCAGATATAGGCTGAGGTTTAGCCTAGGGGTCTGGGGGACTCCTAACAAAATGAAAAGCAGCAAGCTCCGCAACAAAACAAAAGTGAAGCGAGCCGCGAATCGACTTACAAGGAGAGGTACATAGTGACTCGACAGGCTTCGTCTATCGATGAACAGCGGATTGACGGGGCTCTTGGCATTACCCTTCGAGAGTACCCTTACGCATGCATCTGTCTTTTCTGCCCTTTCTTTCTTTTTACAGGTATAAAAGTCATAACTTTGAGATTGCCACCTTCCATAACGAAATCTAGAACCGGTGGAATAAGGTTATCTTTGGATGATAGATGACCTGACTCGTGCCGTGTATCAATTCTATCCGGCTGCTTCAGGAGGAATGTCTGGGGACGCAATTCCCCCGCTCTGCTTTTGGGGCGACACAAGCGAAAGAATAGCAGGGCCTTACAGTTATGAGCATGAAGCCTTCGGGGTACTCGCTCATCTGTAGTTGAGAAGTTGTTGTTGAATGCCTTCGGAGTTAATAGAGCTATATTAGACTTATGTTAGAGTTACGAGTTCTTGTCTTCTAATGCGCTCGTGTACCCCCCTCCAGGGGTCCACTTCGCTTTAGGTTCCCATGCCTTAGAACGACTCCTCGGCTCTGATGTAAGGTTTATATCTCATAAACCTTGATTTCGCTCCTTTTAAGTTTAAGTTAAGGTACGAAGTGACTCGACCTTAATAAAGGAGAGGGGGCGGTAGTTCAATCCTTGCCGCGCTGACTCTTTTTTATACTATTAATATCATTTCCAGTCCAGAACATAGTAATAGAGAAGGTATTAGCCAAAATAGGATTCGTTTTGGATAGAGCGCCCAAATCCGCTATATATTTGACACGGGTTTGCCAAACATCAACCGCAAATGAAGGATGGCCAGGCCCCGGAACCTCTGTGCAATAAGCAACTCGCGTTAAGGAAGAGTGAAGGCGTAAGGTTCCGCAGGAAGGTTCTTTGCGAGAGTAGGTACTTTTCTAGTGAGAGGGAAAGAAAAAAAAAATTCTTCCACGCCTGTCAAGCCTTAGAAGTCAAAGCATGCATCATTCATAGCTTATTAGCTGCATAGGAAACCTCTCCTTTACAGTCGAGTGACTACGTACCTCTTGGATGTTAAACTTGCCCATGCTGAATTTGCAACTAATCGGACTCCGTCCTTTGCAACCGGTCACTATTGTGAAACTGCGAAACAGGTTAGGGATTACTTGATAACCTCATATGAAGGCACAAGTCAAGTCAAGGACACCAAAGTAGATATCCTTGTCCAAAAGTATGAGGCCTTCAGAATGAAGCAAAATGAGACTATTGAAGAGATGTTCAAAAAATTCAGCAGCATCACCAACCACCTCACATCTCTGGGAAAAACCTACCCAAATGAGGAACAAGTTAGAAAGGTCCTCCGATGCCTGCCTAGAAGAAAATGGGGTCCAAAAGTCACAGCCATTGGAGAAACTCAAGATCTCAAGGTCCTCAAACTGGAGGAACTCATTGGAAAATTATTGGTCTATGAGATCCTATTGAATGACCTCTCAGAACCCAAGGAAATTGCCTTCAAAGTCTGTAAATCTGACAGTGAGTCAGATGATGATGAGGAGGAAGATACAATGGCAATGATGACTAGAGGGTTCAGAAGATTATACAAGAAAAATCCAACCTTTCAAGGATACATCAAGGATAGACAAAACAGAATAGCAACCTCAAAAGGTAAGTCTTCATTAAGAAAAGATGCTGACTCATTTACTTGTTTTGTTTGTGGCAGGTCAAAACACCTTATGAAGGATTGGCCTCACGCTAGAAGAAACAAAGACAAGAGAAACAGTCGACCTCAACGACATAACCATAAAGCAATGATGGCAACATGGAGTGATAGTGATTCCAGTGAAGGCCACAGTGAGGTAGGAGAAATAACATATTTAAGTCTGATGGCAAACACAAGTAAGGATCAAGATCCAACCTCATCTCATGACGAGGTAAATATTGATGACCTCCTTAATCTTTCACCATTACATGTTGCTCATAAGTGTATGTATCTTTTTAAATACTCTAAGTCCTTGATAGGAAAAATCAAGCACCTTACCAACCACGTTCAAAGTCTCAGTGAGGCCATAGAAAGCCTGAACTCTCAAAATGACCTCCTGTTCATAGAAAGCAATAGAATGTCTCTTGAGGTCAAAGACTACTATAAAACCATCACTCAATTATCCAATGAGGCAGTCACTGATTCCCATCCTTACCAAAGCAAACCAGTCTCCACAACCCCCTCTTCTCAACCTCGGACCAAAATTCCTACAAATCAACCTCCCAGAGGACCTCTCCTTCCCACACCCAATACACCACCTCTCAAAAACTATCGGTCCAAAAGTCCTCCTTTCCATACCAACAAAGGACCTCTCCTTCCTATCCCAAACATTCTGCCTCTCAGAGAAAATCATCATAGAGGGCCTCCAATAGAAAATAAAATAACGACCTCATCAAATGCCCTGTCTAAAGGAACTAGACCTCCGTGCATTACTAAAATTTGGGTCCCAAAGACCTCATTGCAACGATCTCATCCTTGGTCAAAGACCAAGAAAGGTATAATGTCTTCTATTACAGGTATGCCTCAGACACAGAGATCCAACCAAGCTCTTCAAACTGAAAATCAACAAGAATGCAAGAGTGACCTTTGGAGACAAAATCCAAGATAAGATCCTAGATATTGGGAAGGTCGTGAAACAACACCACCCGCACCATTCGAGGGGGAGTCGTCTACTATGAGGACCTCAACCTATGCATAAGCTGTCAAATTGAGGGGGAGTCCTATCATCCACCCTCCCTACATGTGGTCTCTCTCCTCCTCCCAGGTTCGTCAACTCACTCCATGCTTGGACCTCTGATGTCCTCATCAGCATGTCCTCTCGGATACCTCAAAATTTAATCAGGGCCTGCTCAAGGTGTCCTCATCATTTCTTTTCCTCCTATCCCTCATTTTCCCTCTCTCTTCCTCCCTTTATTTTGGCCACACAATTTAGTGCTTGTATTCCCCTGTTTTCTTCTTGTTCGAAAGACAAAAAGGGGAAGAATTTTGCCATGGCCTATTATCACTATATTATGCGTGCTATACTTGCAAGTTTTGTCTTTCAAACAAAAATAGGGAGATTGAAGAAAACCCTACTCCATTCCAAGGACCTCCACTGCTTTGAGGACCTCCTTTGTTTTGAGGACCTCCACAGCTGCTGACGTGATTTTGATTGAAAGACAAACCTTGAAGATATAAAATCAGGGAAGTTTCCATAATATGAATATTCCATATCTTCTCTAGTATTTATATATCTTACATGAGCCCTAACTGATTGTATATTATTGCAAAGATCCAAATCAAAGGAAAGAGGTAGTTGCCGAATAAATGAAGATTGAGGATCAAACAAAGAAGGAAAGAATCTGAAGAATCTCAACGCTACTATGAGGACCTCACCATATCCAGTAGTGAGGACCTCCAGTTCCAGTGTGAAGATTTTATTTGAAAGAGCAAATTTAGGGAAGTATCCTGAATATCTCTAAAATATTTCCAGCATATGTCCAGAATAATATCTACTAATTGTGATATATATCTTTGCAGAAGATCATTACAAAATGGCAAGCTTAAAGATCCTAAAGAATCAAGATTAGAAGATCAACACAGAGATGGAAAGGATCAAGCATATATAATGATCAAGCATATCTGGACAGCAAACATAAAGATCCTAAAGAATCAAGATTAGAAAATTATCACAAAGATGGAAATGATCAAGATTTAAGGAAACTTCAAAGTAGGCGTTATATTGGAACCTCAAGCATCTATATAAAGCTTGGATGTCCTCCTCTCTCAAAATAACGATTCCAAGCAAGATAAATCGTGTGTAGGAATTTTGTGATAGAAAATTCCGAGTGTAGCTACTTGGTTGTGAGTAGTGAGTTGTGTAACCAGAAGTTGTGTTCTGGTGAGGACCTCAGAGTCGTGTAACTAAAGTGAAGTGACCTCACTTTAGTGAGTTAAAGCCATTCTTCCTACCTCAATTGTGAGGCCACTGCTGCAGAAGTTCATCCTGAATTTTCTGCCCTTGTAAGCATCTGTTGAGGACCTCACAATCCTTGACAGTGCCGAGTTTGTAACCTCCGCTATTTTCTAGCACTTTAAGTTAAACAATAAAGAAGTATTATTCAAATATATAAGTGTTATTAACGTTCTTGTGTTGATTAAGTGTAGAATATTTATATAACCCTATTCACCCCCCCTCTAGGGTTATTTCATATATATATATATATATATATTGGACAAATCAATAAGATTTTTCCATTGACAAAATCAAGTACAAGATACTCGGGCGTACCCGAGGGGCCAACAATTAAACCGGCCCAAGGCTCAAAACCATAACTCCACAACCAAAGTGATTAGTTCAAAACCAACACCAAACAAAACGGCTAATAAAGCCTCAATTTAACATCAGATTTGATAGAAAGACAAACAAAAGCAGGATCATGAGAAATATTTTGATGAAGTCTCCTATTCCTCTCCGCCCAAACATGATATACGATAACTGTCAATACCAATCTCTCCTCCTTTCCTTTGAATCTTGCTTTGTCCCAATCTTGGCAATTCCAACTTTCCCAAATAGGAAACGAACCAAAAAAAGCATCCCAAACAGCAGTACCAACCTGAATACTATAACTGCACTCAAAGAATAAATGCATATTGGATTCAGCTTGACACTCACAAAGGAAACACCTGTTAGCCATTTGAATCCCAAATCTTTGGAGTCTATCCAGTGTAGATAGCCTGCCACTCACAGCTAACCATGCTATAGAACCACACTTGGGAACTCTAGGAGAATTCCAAATCAATTTATGCCAATGAACTTCCTGATAATGATTCTTAACGAAAGCATAACCCAATTTGATGTTGTACTTCTTCCCCTTAGAGATCAAGCCTTGAAAAAGAGGAAGAAGAATATCTCTAGCCTTGAGAAGTCTCCTCCAATACCAACTAGCATTTTGTTTAATTTCGCAGTAAAGGATCGAGCTTCTCTTCATATAAATGTGATGAACCCAACGAATCCATAAAGCTTCCATATTACAGAGAATTTGCCACAACAAATTCCCTAAGGCCGCAACATTCCAAGCTTGAGCATCACGAATATTTAAGCCCCCTTCATTTTTAAAGAGACAATACGTATCCCAAGATATAGGAGGACTTCTCGAATCCGAGCCCCACAAAAAACCTCGACAAAGTTTCTCAATTGAAGTAACAACATTCTTCGGAATGATAAAGATTTGAGCTCAATATGTATGAATTGACATAAGAATGCTATTAATTAACTCAACTCTACCCGCATAGGTAAGTTTCCTGACAGCCCCACCTTGAACTCTTTTTGTCATTTTTTCTATAAGCACTGCACAATCATGCTTGTTCAATCTAAAAGGCTCAATAGGAACACCAAGGTAACGAAAGGAAAGATGACCCTCTTTAAAATTCAAAAGGGCCAGAATATTCTCCTTAACCTCCTCATCAACATTAGCGAAAATAATATCAGACTTTAAAGCATTAGGAAAGAGCCCCGAAGCAACCGAGAAATGTTTCAAGGCATCAGACAAAATCATCACACTCTCAAGATTACCAGAGCAGAACATGAGCAGGTTATCCGCAAAACATAGATGAGTAAGTTTCAAACCAGCACAAAACTGGTGAAACTTAAAAGTAGGCACATCAGTAAAACTCTTAATGGTTCTATCCAAGTAGTATCTAATAATAACAAATAAAAGTGGAGAAATAGGGTCACCTTATCGAAGCCCGCGTCCACTCTTAAAATAGTTATATTTAGAGCCATTAAAGGCAACCGAGAACGTAGCAGATGTAACACAGGTCATAATAAGCTCAACAAACTGCCAAGGGAAATTAAGAGCCAATAAAAGATTCCGTAGGAAATCCCAATCAACAGTGTCGTATGCTTTTTGAATATCCACTTTGAAGAGGCAACTCGGTTGGGCTCCTTTTCTGTTATAGAATCTGATAATATCCTCAGCAACTAGAATATTATGGAGAATAGAACACCCTTCAACAAATGCTGCTTGTGAAATATCAATTATGTCCGGAAGGACCTCTTGAAGCCTTGAACAAAGAATCTTAGTGATTGCTTTATAGAGTACCTTGCAACAAGCAATAGGCCTCAAATCACCAACTTTAATGGGATTAGTAACTTTCGGCACCAAGGTGAGCAGTGTATGGTTCACTTCTTTCAACAGCTTCCCAGTAGAGAAGAAGCTTTTAATAGCAGTAGCCACCTCACCCCCAATTGTAGGCCAAGAAGATTTGAAAAAGGAAGCACTGAAGCCATCAGGGCCAGGACTTTTGGACCCATCCATATCAAAGAACACCTTCTTGATCGCATCATCTGTAACAGGTTTCAATAGAATATCATGAAAATTATTATCCACCCTCTTCCCCTGGGAAATTATACCAAACCTGACCTTGCCTAAACAGTCATGTTTGGCGAAGAAAGATTCACAATGATTGGCCAAAAACAGCCCAATATCTTCCTCATTCTGCATTAAAGTACCCTCATGGTTTTCCAAGGAGATGACTCTATTTTGATAGTGCCTTGCTTTGATCATAGAGTAGAAGAAAGCAGTGTTGCTGTCCCCCTTTCGTAGCCAATCAGCTTTAGTCTTCTGATTCATTAATTTCATAGCAGAACTGAGAGTTTGTTGATATACTTGTGCAGCAGATTCAGCCTTACCAAGTAAATCCAGGTCAGAAGGGTTATGTAGAAACAAATTATGAGCAGCAGACATAGTTTCATAGTCTTCTTGAGATTTTTGGAATATGTCACCAAAAGAAGATTTGTGTAAAGAAGACAGGGGACTCTTTAACATTTTCAATTTAGAAACAGTTTTGAACATAGGAGTACCTCAGATACTCTGGTTCCACACGTTAGAAACCATCTCATCATACAATGGAGAGTCCACCCACATACTACAAAACTTAAATCTTCTTTTTGGTCTTTGACTATGGGAATCCAATTGAATAACCAAGGGAGAATGGTCAGAAACACCATGAGCAAGAACCAGATAAGGAATAGATTCAAAATGAGAAAGGCCATCAGCATTCACCAGATCTCTATCAATACATGAAAAAATCTTCTTGTTATGCCATGTAAATCTATTGCCCGAGTGCTTCACCTCACTAAGCTGAAAATCAGACATGAAACACCATGTGTATGTTCTTCTTCTATAGTTTGTAGTCTTATATGGGGGAAATTAGTGAGCTACTTGTAAAAGCTGACATACACATTTTGTAACCCAGGGTAATACTTTGTGCCTATTCCAGTTTGTAGTCTTATATAACAAAATAAAAGTTGAAGCCATTAAGTTGATTTAACTGGTGAGGTCAATTTTACCTCCTTGCACAGAAACTTATATTTGTCTTTAACATATATCCGGTGCTTGCAGGCTACGGAACTTTGTAAAAATAAGGTTCATTCAAATGTATTGAGGGATGTTCTTAACCAAAAATTGATAGAGTTATACTTGTAAGTATATCTTGCTCTCAATAAATGTATCTTACATTTAAGTTTTTTTGTTGTTGTGTAAACATTAATGTAAGATGGTTTACTGATTGCTCAATTGTTTGGTTTGACAATTTTAGGTAGCCGACAACAATGCTGAACAAGGGATTGCCGATGGTATTCTTGAAAAATGATGATGCTGAGTTTTCCAATTATTACACATCCAATTAACTTTAAATTTTACTTTTTGCTTAGACAAATTTGTTGATATACTATGAATTATTTCACAATTATTTGACTTTGTAATGACAAATATTTGGATTGACTTTGTTAGGTTCCAACTTTAGATTATTTTGAAGTTGACTTAGCTGGTACACATCAATATTACATGATATGCATTTTACAATAATTTTAATGTAAGGTTGAAGTGTATTTTTTTTGAAGTTGAACAACGTTTATACTTTGCATTATATATATATATATATATATATATATATATATATATATATATATATATATATATATATATATATATATATATATATATATATATATATATAAAAGTGACTACATTAACATAAAAATTAACATTAAATAATAAAATAATTATCAAGAAATATAATAACTAATAAGTTCCCGCCAAAAATTAGTTGGGTTTAAAAGGTTGTTATTTGTTAATGGTTGGCCGCACTTATATGTGCACGTAAATTTAGGCCTATAGTTTTAAAGAGGTAAACTTTCCCACACATATATGTGCAAGCAACTACCCACACATGCAAGTGCAGTGAATCAATGTACTCCCTTTACATATATGTGTGGCTAATGTAAGTGCTTACAACACATAGTAAGTGTTCGGTCTCGTTCCGAGCCGAATCTTATCTCCTTTATAGGGTGTTTGTGTTTATTTTAGCCCTTTGTATTTATTAGATATAGTGATTTGGTGTTTTGTAGGAAAATAAGGAGTTAGAAGAAGTTTGGGCTTAATTGGAGGTTTTTAGGGAATCCCAAGCGATGTCCCGAGTCAAACCAAGTCAACCCAAGCTGAGAACTAAGTCAACCCGAGCCGAGACGAAATCGAAGCCGGAAATTCCATGTCAAGATTGGCGCGAAACAAGGGAACGGTACAGACTCAAAGGTTTGAAATACGTGTGCCTTCACTCTTTGGGTCATAACTCCTTCATTACAACTCCGATTGGTCTCAAATTTTGGGAGCTTAAAGTACACACTAAGTGCTTTCCATCGATATCTTATGGTCTAAAACGGAGTTCGGATGAAGAAGTTATACGCGTTTGAAGTCAACAGGGAAAAGCTGCCCAGAACAGTGACTCGCCCGAGCCACTTTGTCTGCGGAAAAACTGACGCGTGTGCTGTGATTTATTTCTAGGGTTTTGGGTTGTATTTTTCCTTCTTCTATATATACCCACTTGTATTCAGCTTATTAATAATTAGCCTAGGTAGTTTGGGAGTAGAATTAGATTAGATTTAATTGCTTTCTTTAATTGTTCTTCAAGTTTTCTCCATTGTTCTTCAACCTTTATTTAAGTCTTCTTACAATTGTTATTAAACTCTTCTTTCAAGTAATCTCATTGAAGTTTTACAAGCTTTCTCTCTCTCTTCCTCTCTCTCTCTCTCTCTCTCTCTCTCTCTCTCTATTCTCCATTGATGTTGATTTCAAAAGCTTTCTAGGGTTAGCCAAATCAAATCCATCTTTTAGTGGGGAGGAGGGTGACAGACCTAAAACATATACGGTGTCTGTGTACCGCAAGTGTACGGGTCTGTGTAGCAATAAAAATATCGTTCTCTCTCAGAGACTTGTGTTCAACTACGCACTAAACTAGTTCACTACAAAGGATGCTAGGTCGATCAAAAGGTTGTGGTAACGGTTCAGATAATTAACTAAGGAAGCAGGAAATTAAAGGATTTAACCAAGTGATTAAAGGTGTTCAGGGGAGTCCACTCTAATAACTTAATCAATTAAGCGGTGATTCTAGTTCTAGGTAATATTAGTATTGTCGGGGATTTAACCAAGGATTTAACCAAGTGATTAAAGGTGTTCAGATAATTAACTAAGGAAGAACATAGAGTTTATCCCCTAAACAAGGAATCTAAGCACTCATAATAATAAAAACTAGGAAAACAGTAATAAAATCTGAATAACGAAGCATAAAGTAAATAGAAATTAAACCGAACGTTCGAGTCGTCAAATTCGATCTCTTCGTGTCACTCGATTCGATCTCCTTCTCCTTCTCTTTCGTTTCTAATATACTAGAAGGACTCCCTGAAGGGAGGAAAAATACAGAGAAAACCTATACTAAACGTTTGTCGAAGAAAATAGAATAATTTCCCGATTCCTTAAACTGAACGGCGGAGTTCCCTTTTATAGGGTTGGGCTAGGGCACAAAACGCTGGCTGCGTTTTGTCCAAAAAGTGAGAATCTTCCGCGAATGGGCGCTAGCTGCGCCTGAAAAGCGCTGGCTGCGCTTTGGAAACGCTGGCTGCGTTTTGCTTTTTCTCGGCTATCAAACTCTCTGGACAAGGCGCTGGATGCGTTTTGAAAACACTGTCTGCGCCTTGCCTTTCCGCCTCAACTGGACTTGGGTCGTGTGATTTGGGTTGATTCCTCTTCTTTCCTTTCTTCTTCTTCAACTCTTTTTTTATTTTCTTTGATTTTTTCTATTTTTCCTCCAATTTTTCATGCTTTTTGATAAAATTCCATCGATTCCTGCAAAACACACCAAACTCGCGAACAAGTGTATAAATCACAGAATTTGACATAAAAATACGGGATTTCGGATATAAAAAGCCTGAAACTGACATGTTTTGAGCCCTAAAAATTCTATATAAAAATGACTTATCAAATCCCCCCATGCTTAGCTCTTGCTTGTCCCCAAGCAAGTCAGAATTGAAAACAGGAGGATTAGGGCTCAAACAGGAAAAATATAACCTAAGAAGAAAAAGAATCGGAAAGAGTTTGCGATAGGACTACAAAAACAAAATCTTAACACCCCCTCAGGCGAACCATTCTAACACATCAATTCAACAAGCAAGCATAAAGATTAGTCTGGACAAGATCAAAACTCAGTTCAAAAGAGAAAGGAAGAAATTTTCGAAACCAAAGAGGAGAGAACAAGTACTTCAGAAGCATAAATCTGCGAACAGTCTCAAGAATAATGTAAATATGCGCGGTTGGTTATGGACGTAAGTCAGTCAAAAAGAGCAAACCTCACATAGGAAAGAATAAAAACACTCAATCACTCAAATTTTAATATGTATGTGGGTTTTTCTCATACTCAGACCAATCGAAACAAACTACCATAAGCTTGGTAAGAACCTCGCTCTCCACTACTGGAATGCAATGCACAAGTGACAATCCAAAGGTCTTTTCCAGGTTGTAATAGGGCTTAGGTTAAGGGTAAGGAGCGGTAAAATTTGGGAATGAGGAGTTAAGAGCCATGCTTGGATTGATTTTCAATGAGTATAACACTCTAAACTCTCCTTCTTGCTTAATGTATGCAAGGAATTTCACCTTTCTCCCTCAACAATATCAAAATCTCCACTGAATACAACCAAGTCAAGGTTTTCAGAACTTTAAATTGAATCTCCCTAATCACCCTTTTCTTTTTGGAACTCTTTTTCTCTTTTTTTAATTTTTTTTTACTTCCTTTTTTTTTCTTTTTGGTGGGTGATCGGGGAGAAGAAAAATATGGAATTATAACTTTGACCTCGATATAATATATGAACAACATAACCAAACACCAACAGTTCAAAAGGTGGGACTTTCAATTTCTCCCAATTTGAAGCAATAAGCACAATCTCTCCCAAACTTCATATTTTTGTTCACAAATACACCAAACCAACTGTTCCTTCCAAAAAAACGACAAACTGTCATTCAACCAAGCAAGGCAGAGGGATACTGAATATCAAAGGCCAAGGCTTGTATCGCCAGGGTTCAATCATGAAAGAAGGATAAACAAAGGCTAGGCGAGGCAAAAAGAACAGTAAATACAATGTAGGGTAGGCTATTTGGCAATGTAGCTTTACAAAATAAAATGAATGCCTTAATCACTTTGTCACAGCGTGCAATGCAAATATGTAGTCTCAAGCAAGATGCAAAACAAGTTCTAGAGATGCAACTAATGGGTGAGTCACTCAAGGAATCATGGAATTGATAAAATTGATCAATTCAAAAGTTTAGGTAATGTGGACTCACGGGACGGGGCTTATTCAACTAAACTTAGCCCAAAGATTTGTGTCACGCACATTTATACTTTCTAAGATAGTCAAAGCAGTCAAATGCAGCTTTCATAACTTGACTCAAAATCAGAATAGTTGAAGGAAAAGGTTTCAAAAACTTTTTAGAACTCATCCAGACTTTTCTAAGCGAAGCAAGTTAAACTGAAAGTAAGAAGGGTTTATAAATCATCACAGAAGGTGTTTCCGGTTTTAGTCCTAGTCCTATCCTATATATTTTTGTTTTTTTTTGTCTTTTCTAATTTTTTGGTCTTTTTCTAATTTCTGATTTTTTGGGTTTTTGAGTAAAGTGAATGCAAAAGAAAGAAAAAGAAACAAACTAAGAAAAGAAAGAAAAGAAAAATCTACATGCTACTAACTAATGCAATCTAGGTGAATGCAATCCTAAAACTAGAAAGAAACTAGGAAAAGAAAACTAAAAACAATTGAAGAACACACAAACTAAAAACTCAACAAAAGAAAATACACTAAAAGTGAGAAAAATCAAACTAAAAATTGAAAAATAAGCACGAAACAAGAAAAAGAAAGACAAAAATAAAAGAAAAATCAGAGCAGTAAAGAAGAGATATTCACAAAGTGGTTATATAACCCCCTATGCTTAAACGTTGCATTGTCCTCAATGCAGAAGACAATGGTGAAGAGGGTAAGGGCAGAGCAAATGGTGAAGAGTATCATACCTCACTTTGACATCCCCTTCGAAATTGAAAGTGTTGGAGCTCATAGAATCCCGAGACGGGGTAGCTTTTTGTTTTCCCTTCTCTGCAGCTGTAGCTTTCCTTTTTCGGCTCCCACCGGCTTCATCATCATCGGGGTCACCAGCCGTGAAACTTGGGTTCTTCGTTCTTACCATCTAAACATCAATTGAATGTGAGCATAATAATCATACGTACTTAGACAACCCATGCTTACTTGATACTTAGAGGGTACCAACACTAGTTCAAGAAAGCACTAAAGCAAAGTATAGTAGTCAAATCGCTCAACAATCCACATATAACTCAAAATTGGATCGAAATTTCAATTCTTTAAGCTCATTACAAACAATGTCATGGATTTCACGCACCAAAGCAACAAGATTGTGATTTTCAGTCAAGGTTACTCACTCTAGACAAGCAACTAGTATCAAAAATAAACTCAAGTATCGTGACAGCCTTGAGCAAGAACATGGTGTATCAAGTAAGTCCAACAAATTACTTGAGAATTCATGGATAATGACACCACAAAATACTATTGATTGACTATGAGAGGTGGAGTGAAATTTATAACAAGGTGTAAACGAGTTCAAGGTGGGCTCTGAACACAAACCATCCCCAATGATAATATGTTCATACCTGGAATTTTCACTGAGCTAAATTTATAACGAATCCAAAACAATCCATACTCCCCCAACAATAGCATCAAACATTAAAAATTTCCCAACTCAAACCCTCACCTTCTAAAAATACTCACAAAATCAGTACAATCACCAAGATAGATTCTAAGTATCAAATAAGCATGATTATAATGCAAAAACTTGGTACTATCAATCCCCCCATGCTTATTTGATACTAGGGATTGAAATCAAGGTAAATCTAACCTAAACCTTACTAAAAACAGAGCATTACCACCACAACACAATCACAACAAAAACCTAGACCTAAATTTCTCAATTTCAACATGACATTGCTTTCTCTATACATCCAACATCACAATTCTCTCATTTCTGGAACAAAAAGATCAAAGATCAATCAACTCTACCAAGCCCTAATCAAGAATTCATCCAAAAATCAAACCTAAATCAAGAGATTCTAATCTAGGACATGATACATGGTATAAATTGAACAAATTATTCAATAAACTCAAGTATTCAATCAAAATCATACCACAATCAAAGTTTAATCAAAGAACAAGGGAAAGAGTTGAGAATTCCATACCTTGAGTCTGAAGTGGAAAGAGGAATGGAGCTTGAAAGTTCAAAATGTGAGAGTGCAAGTGAGAAGAGAAAAGAGAGAGAAGATGGTGGTGCGAGGTGCTCGCTGGTGGCGCTTGGAGAGAGAGGTCGAGGGGTTAGGGAAAAACAAGGAGTGGTGTTTTGTTTTGAAAGAAAAGAGGAGGCCGATCAAACAAGGGAAGCGGCAAAAATTTCTGGAAAAAGGGAAAAAGCAGCCTGCGTTTTGTGAAAAATCGATTACCTGACCTTCTGTTTGAGACGCAGCCAGCGCCTGGAAAACACTGGCTGCGTTTTCCTACCTGATGCTGCGATTCCTATTTTTGCAACCTTTTGACTTGTTTTCTCCTTTTTTCTTTGTTTGCTCCTTATTTTCCCTACAATTTGACATACCAAAAATCCTTACAAAGATCTACCAACTCAAAAATTATTAGGTTAGAGATAATAATTTCAATAAATAACCAAAAACTTGACTAAAAATTTAAGGAATTTAATTATCAAAGAGAATTTCATAAACGAAAACGAAATTTAGCAAAATCGAACGCGAATCAAAAACTCTAGAAAATTAAATAGACTCAGTTAGTAAGTTAGGATCGGGGTCTCCGTTCTGGATGACGTCAAAGCCCTTAGTAGCTTGTCAAACTCCTCTGCATGTGGTTTGCAAGCTAGCAGGTTAGGGATCAACTGAAAAGTTATAAAATAAAACATTAGTAAAGTTCTCAGTAATAAATCAAATTTTCTAGAAAAATCAAAAGATTCAAAATATGTAGTCCACAAAGATTTTCTAGGAATGTCCTTTAGGTATACACAATATGGATTAAGGGACGGGTCATCACCTCTAAATTTACCTAAGGACAACTCATCAATAATATTGTTAGTTTCACCAGTATTAACCTCATCTAAAGCATTAATTTGAACATCAAAGGTCTTTTCATTAGGCATAAGTTCTTTAAAGGTTTTTAGTAAAATTGAAGGTAATGAAACATGAATAGAAGCATGGAATAAATCACCGGAATCAGAAAGTACAATATTATCAAGTTCCTTGTTTGAAAAATTCAATTCGTTATCAACCTTATTGCTTGGTTCCTCATAATTAATAATTTCAACTGAATCATGATGAATATTATCTTCAAACCTAGTATCTACCTAGAAATCTCACTCACCTCAGACCCTGTCGTCTGAGAAAAAGGTAAGGAATTATCATGCAAATCAAAAACACCATCAGTAATGTTTTCAGGTAACTTAGGATAAGAAGAATCATCCAAACTGACTTCTAAAGGAGACGGGGACTTGCTATCATCACATATTACCTTATTGGATGGTTTAGAACTATGGTCAATGTCCTGCAACAAGTCACACCTTTCTAGCAATTTATTTGACTCATTCAGTCTTTCTACCTCTGCCCTCAATAATGATTTAAATAAGGTAATACTAGGGCAATCATCCTATTCATATGAAACATTAGAAATTGAATTATGAGATCGGATGTAGGACATAGCATGAAAGGCACAAGGATTAAAGTACTCAATTACATCATTAGAAGTTTCAAAAGCACACGTATCACGTTCAAGCGATTTAAGTAAATTCCAAGCTTCATCAACAGATTTTTCACGAAAACAAAAATGATTCAAAATATTACGTGTCTCTGTATTCACACCTTCAAAAATAACATCAAGAATTTCACTTTTTCCAATCATACTCTCACTTTCAACAAGAAAAGCAAATAAACGCTCATAATAATTCCAGTATAATTCACGTTCAAGTTGGGGAAAATAAAAAGATGCCATTTTTTTTTATTTTTTTAGGGTTTAAAGGAAAGCAATAAAAACCTAGTCAACCAGAGTGTGTTTGTCTAATGGTAGTTGGGGAAACAAGTCCCCGGCAACGGCGCCAAAAACTTGACAAACCTAAAACATATAAGGTGTCTGTGTACCACAAGTGTACGAGTCTGTGTAGTAATAAAAATATCGTTCTCTCTCAGAGACTTTTGTTCAACTACGCACTAAACTAGTTCACTACAAAGGATGCTAGGTCGATCAAAAGGTTGTGGTAACGGTTCAGATAATTAACTAAGGAAGCAGGAAATTAAAGGATTTAACGAATTGATTAAAGGTGTTCAGGGGAGTCCACTCTAGTAACTTAATCAATTAAGCGGTGATTCTAGTTCTAGGTAATTTTAGTAGTGTCGGGGTCTATAATCTTTCTAAGCCTTATCACTTTGATCTTTCGATCCTAGGTGAGTTACAATGATTAAATTATCATTATTTCTAACTATTTAATCTAATCAAAGATAAGAACTGATTATAAATTGACCCTAGGCAAGAATCATTACGTCTAACTATTTTCTAAACCTATTCAATCTACGCAATCCAATTCAAGACTCAAACTGTCGTTCTGTTGTCGAGAATCTAGAATCAAGTACAGGCTCAAACTGTCTTTCTGTTGCCAAATTACCATGACATACAATACACGCAGATTAAACGACTGTATTAAAACCAAAATATGAAATTACACACTATAAATTAATTGAAGAACATAGAGTTTATCCCTAAAACAAGGAATCTAAGCACTCATAATAATAAAAACCAGGAAAACAATAATCAAATCTAAATAACGAAGCATAAAGTAAATAGAAATTAAACCGAACGTTCGAGTCGTTGAATTCGATCTCTTCGTGTCACTCGATTCGATCTCCTTCTCCTCCTCTTTCGTTCCTAATCTACTAGAACGACTCCTGGAAGGGAGGAAAAATACAGAGAAAACCTATACTAAACGTTTGTCGAAGAAAATAGAATAATTTCCCGATTCCTTAAACTGAACGGCGAAGTTCCCTTTTATAGGGCTGGGCTAGGGCACAAAACGCTGGCTGCGTTTTGTCCCAAAAGTGAGAACAAGTGTATAATTCCACCGATTCCTGCAAAACACACCAAACTCGCGAACAAGTATATAAATCATAGAATTTGACATAAAATTACGAGATTTCGGATATAAAAAGCATGAAACTGACATGTTTTAAGCCCTAAAAACTCTATATAAAAATGACTTACCAGAGGGTCAAGGAATTCCAATTCTACTTCCTAGTGAGAATTTGGGGGATCCTTGGTAATCCAATCCACAATTTCTTGTTTGTTCGGGGGAAATTGCAAAGGTAGATTGAAGATTTGAAGTTTAGATCATCAAAGGTATAATCTCTTGTGCCTAATTTCATTATAAGTTTTATTGCTTTCTATTACATTGCTTTTTATTGCTTTCTTATTTCTTGTTCTTAATTGCTTTCATCTTTTATTGCTTCCTTGATTATAATCATGTCTAAGTTAGTTTATTGCTTAATTTACATAATTTATAGCTTTCCGTACTGAGAAAAACCCCAACGCAAACCGACTACCTCAATCAAGTCTAACACCCATCCCTGTGGATCGACAACCCTAACTCATAAAACCGCAAAAATTACAACGAGCATGGCGCCGTTGCGGATGGCGTTTTTTGGTAGATTAGGTGATTGGCTTGTGAGTAAATAGTTTAATAGCTTTCTTGATTATGTTAGAAAAATGTAGTAAAAAAAAAAATTGAATATCGAAAAAAGAGAAAAAAAATAAAGAAAAAAATAGAAAAAAAATAATAAAAAATTATGGATAGTCCCCAATTCCCCCAATTTGAGCATGAAATATTTTGGAGGTATTTTGCTAGATTACGTGATTATCGTGCTCAATGTGAATTATATGGTGTCTTTTATGATACTTTAGATCTTTTGGGAATTGTGAATGAGGGTGTGAATTATGAGACCCAAAACCTTTTAGAATATTACGGGTTTTCTAGTTTAGGTGAAGAAAAAGCTTGGGAGCTACTTGAATGGTGGTTGTCTAGGGATTCCTATGAATTTGAGCAACAAAGTGTTAGTCCTAGCTTCCAGCCTCCTTATGCACCATCCTCCGGGACCGAAATTGAACAATCATGTGAATACCCCGTGTATGTTGATGATCAATCTTATAGTGGGGTTTATGTGGAAAATTGTTATGATCTTCCCCAATGTGCCGATGATGAGTCTCATTCTGTGTGCTTCCTCTGTGATTCACCATGCCATAGCTCTGTTTCTTGTTTGAAAGCTACAATGGCTACCTTTAATGCGGAAGCAGAAAAATTATGTGTGAACATGAATGAGTATGTGCGTGGATCCTTCCATGAGAGTAATCATAGGGTAGAAACTCCTTCTTCACAAATGGTTGATTTGAATGTTGAAGTAGATCATTCGTCATCTTTGAGCCCTGAAATGCAAGTTAATTCTTCTGTGTATGATGAGGATGATGACTACTATGACCAACCATACCTTGGACTACTTAGCAATTCCTTAGCGCTAGCCCCACCTAGTGAGCATGAGAAACATGATGATTCTGTATGTGATGATGTAGAATTTGTTGAAAACATGCTAGATGATGAACCATTGTCCACACCTTTGTCCATGCCCTTGTGTGAAGAAAAATTTGAGTCTATTGAATGCCATGACGTTTGTGATGATCTTGTTGAGAATGAAATTGAATCTTTTGTGATTGAGTGTGTGCTTGATGCCGAATTGTTCACTTTCATTAAGAATCATTGCATTAGTGAGGCATTAGCTACCCTTGTATGTTAGTCCATTGCTGTGCATGCTTGTGATGATGAGAACAATTCTTTGGGGAATGATCATGATTGTTTGAACTTGGTTTGTGACGATGATACTTGTAACGATGATATGCTCTATGAGTCATTCACGATGAGTTATGACCCTGAACCTTCCACTCTCACTTTTGATGTTGCTTTGGATGATGCTTCTTTGTCTTTTGATATTGATAGTTCTTCTAGTGAGTCTGATATTGATGAAGATGAAGATGTGCCTGTTTGTGATTTTGGGAGTGTAATGATGTGGTCTAACCCTACTTTTTCCTTATCACCCATGGATGATTATGATGAATGTTTGGATGAGAGTGGTGATTTGGAATTTGTGCTTGATGAAAATTGCATGGAAATTGAGATTGAATCATTGTTTGCATCCAAGTCTTCGCATGAGCATGTTCATGATTGTGTTGTATTGCCTCCTTCCATTGATTTGTATACCCAATCTCCATTTACGAATCAATGGGAGGACTCATTTTTCATGTCTCACGTCACCATGCCTAGAAAAGTTGTGTATATTCATGCATTTCATCATTTTACTGACTTTTCTAAGGCATTTGATAAATTGTTAAGAGCACTACTAATGTTTGTTGATGTAATTTTGCGAGTGTGCTCTTACCACCACCATTCTGAGACGCATTCACGGATGCATGACTTGTTACTCCGGGCGTTGAATGGTTCTGACATGATGCCCGACGTCTTGAGGTGAGATGGAGTGGCTGAGGCTCCATGGATAGTTGACTATTCTGAGATTTCATTGTTTGGGTATATTCAATACCCAACCAGGTAATATCATTCCCTTCTCTTGTAAATGAAGTTATTAAGTTAGTTTTCTTTTCTTCTTTTATTTTCTTTTTGTGTGTGTCTTTTTCTTTTATTTTGGGGTGCTTGCTTAACTACTTTTGTTTCCTTTGAGGATACGACAACCTCTTTGTGTGGGAGTGGGAGGGTAGTGTGCATTCCGATCTTTTGAGTCCAAGAAAAGAAAAAAAAGTGAGAGTCGTTTTGTAAATTTTTTTTAGTTTCTTTGGTTCTTTAGTCCTTAGAGTCTTGTATAGTTTGTTTTTCTTTTTGATCTTACATGTGAACCATCACACATAGTATGCTTTTCTTGTTTATTTCTAACCTTTGGTGTGATGTTTTTTGGATCGTGGATTAAATATGCTTGATTGAAGACTTCGAGGTAACTTCTTGCCACTCTCTTTATGTGAATATATCATTGATCCATGATGCATGCTTGATTTTCTTTTTGGGTGGCGAACCCCTAGTGTGTGAATGTTGGGATTATCTTGTTGTTGGAGCCGTGTGGGCTCGGGTTGCCACCATTTTGTTTGTTATGTGTTTGTTTGTGTGTTTTTAGGTCTTCTACCTTACTTGAGACACCCTTCTCATGATGGAGACATTGTGATGTCTTGTGTTGGAGTGGGGCTGCTATTTTTCATTGTTCATGGGCAGATAATCTAGTTTTGAGTCTTTTAGTTTTGTTTTTCGTAGTTTGTGTCCTAAAATCTGAAAATGTTGGTGCTTAAAAGGAGAAAAAAGGGAGTGAAAAACCTTAAAAGTTTTCATTTTTCGTTTTTCGTTTTGTTTTGTTTTTGCTTCGTTTCTTGGATTTCGTTGTAAAAATTGGAAAGCCGTTCTTAATCTTCTTTAAAAGAAACCGGTTTGAGCATTTTCGACCCTTTCATGAGCGATTGCCATGACTTACCTTAAGTAGATTCCTTTCATTGAGTGTCTAGTGAGATCCCATTTCTTTTTTTTTTTTTATGTTCTGGTTGAAACTGGGAGATTCTAGGGCTTCATGTCCGAGTTTGTTTTCCAAAAAGTAGAAAAAAAGAGAGAAAAAAAAGAGAAAAAGCAAAAGGAAGAAAAAGGAAGCAAAGTTAAATAAATTGATTAAGTGGGGCGTGTCGGCTTTACGACATCAACCACCATACACTTAGCCAACCTACACGGGCCCGGTATTAGCGGTACAACGCTATTACCCCTTAAATCTCCTTCTATATCGTTCGCGATGAAGAGATGAATGGAAAAGACTGTGTTGGGAGGTAAACCCCATTTTGGGCCGTCCAATTCCCGAAAATAAGGCTAATACCGACCATTAAAAAGTAAAAAAAAAAAAAAGAAAGAAAATTTGTTGGGATTACACAACCCAAAAAGAAGAAAAAAGTTTAAGCGCTAATCAAATGTGGGGCCTCTCCTTGCATCACCTATGGCCCTCACCAAGCCAAGGGCGACCAAATGCGGGGAAGGGCAACTCTTTTCTTTCCTTGTTCGTTTCGTTTGTTTTTAAGCTCGGGCGTGAGTCTTTGGGGTCGATCGGAATCAGTTAGAACTTTCTAAACTTTTACGCAAATGGAATTTAACTTTACATAAGGTGTAAGGGATCGAAAACCCCTAAGATTGGCAGTTGTTCGAGTTAGGTTTATGTGAGATGCTCTAATGGTTCCTTTTGGAGGATTAACATCGTTTTCTTGATTGAAACAACTTGATTCATGGAACGAGCTGTTTTCTTTTCTTTCTTTTCAAACTTGTTTTGTTTTTCATTTTCCCTCTCTCGTTTTCTCATGGCTTTTGTGGGTATAGTTGCTATAAACCCTCACGAGACCTACCTCGTCCACCCGGGCTACCGGGGGGTTTAAAGGGCTTGATGCATGTGCCAAATGCATCCGTGATTCCTGCGAAAGTGAGTTAGGGTTTTAGTTTTCTTTTTCTAGCCTTTTTCTTTGTTTTTTGTTTGCTCGGGGCGAGCAAACCCTTGTGTTGGAGTGGTGTTCGGTCTCGTTCCGAGCCGAATTTTATCTCCTTTATAGGGTGTTTGTGTTTATTTTAGCCCTTTGTATATATTAGATATAGTGATTTGGTGTTTTGTAGGAAAATAAGGAGTTAGAAGAAGTTTGAGATTAATTGAAGGTTTTTAGGGAATCCCGAGCGACTTCTCGAGTCAAACCAAGTCAACCCAAGCCGAGAGCTAAGTCAACCCAAGCCGAGAGTCGAGGTGAAACCGAAGCCGGAAATTCCATGTCAAGATTGGCGCAAAACAGGGGAAGGGTATAGACTCAAAGGTTTGAAAAATGTGTGCCTTCACTCTTTGGGTCATAACTCCTTTGTTACAACTCCGATTGGTCTGAAATTTTAGGAGCTTAAAGTACACATCGAGAGCTTTCCATCGATATCTTACGAGTCTAAAATGGAGTTTGGATGAAGAAGTTATGTGCGTTTGATTTCGGCAGGGAAAACCAATAAAAACTTCAATGAGATTACTTGAAATTGTGGACTTCAAACGCGCATAACGTCTTCATCCGAACTCCGTTTTAGACCCGTAAGATACCGATGGAAAGCTCTCGGTGTGTACTTTAAGATCCCAAAAGTTCAGACGAATCGGTGTTGTAACAAAGGTGTTATGACCCAAAGAGTGAAGGCACACATTTTTCAAACCTGTTTTGCGCCAATCTTGACATGGAATTTCCGGCTTCGGTTTCGCCTCGGCTCTCGACTTAAGTTGACTTAGTTCTCGGCTCGGGTTGACTTGGTTTGACTCGGGAAATCGCTCGGGATTCCCTAAAAACCTTCGATTAAGCCCAAACTTCTTCTAACTCCTTATTTTCCTACAAAACTACAAATCACTATATCTAATATATACAAAGGGCTAAAATAAACACAAACACCCTATAAAGGAGATAAAATTCGGCTCAAAACGAGACCGAACAGTAAGTGTGGCTAAATTATCCCCACAGTTTCCAACAGCACACTTAGTTAAGTGTGGGGAGTAGTCTTAGCTGCATTTATAGGTGTGGCTAACAACCATTTTAAGTGTGGCTGAACACATCTTTTCTTGTAGTGCGACTGTGAAACTCGCATTTATGCAAATGTGCAGGATCTACAGCAAAGTAGATGTGCTTTGAAAGATGAGAGTCAACCTACAAATAGGAACATGCAATTAGTTGTAGTTCCTTATGAAGAGTTGGTTGTTTATCCATTTTTTCAAGACTTATAAGAGAAATTTATAGGTGATTCTATGTTCTCATTATAAGTATAAATTTGATTTCTTGCTCTCAATTAGAGAGAGAGAGGATCTCGGATAAACACACCTAACACATCGAAGCCAAAAGGTTTAAAAGGAATAAATCATGATCAAACATAAACCTTGTAAGTATTTATTATGTCATACAAATCAGGGCGCATTCGAAAGTGTCACAGTGATATACTTTTGAATGATAAGACTTCGAAACATGTGATGTCTGCAAAGCATGATTGTACCTTTTACAAGAAAGGGTGAACGTGCCAACAAACACTCATGCATATGGATGTATGTAGTCCAATTCTGCACAAGTACAAGGGATGAATTACTTCAATTGTTCAAAGATGAACAAAATAAGGCATGGTGATTCATGTCTATGAGATTCATCTGAAGATGGAATGTTAAAATAGTTTAAAGATTTCCAAAATGAAGTAGTCTTGGCGAAACAATGAGAGCACCTAGATAAGATCAAAAGGATGCTAATGGTTGAGCCAAGAGTTTGAACAAATGACTCAAATGAAACATAATTCTGGCACTATAAGCTTAAGTCATATTAATCAGAAATGAATTCAAAAACTGCGTAGTGCAGGATTTTGGAAAACCTAATCTTTGAAAAGTTCAATGTTTGTAAAGCATGTCTGATGGGTAAGATGACTAAAATCACCTCTTATTGGAATTGGTGAACAAGCTATGACTTATAAGGATGCAAACATATTGATGTATGTGGGCCTATGAGCACTAGTGCTAGAAGAAGGTTTACTGTACTATTTCATCACTTCTAGTGATGATTTTTAGTTGATATGGGTATATCTACTTAATATGCCACAAGTCAAAATCCTTGAAATGTTCAAAGATTTTCAAAGTGAAGTACATAAACCAACTTGGCAAGAAAATCAAAACCCTTCAATAAGGTTGAGGAGGTAAGTATTTGAGCTATGATTTCACTGACCATTCCAGAGAATGTGGAATTGTTTTATAACTCTCTTCTCTACATCTCAATGACGTATCTAAGAGGAGGAATCACACCTTATTAGATATGGTGCGATCAATGATGGTTGAGTCAACATTGCCGGTTACCTTTTGGGGATACACTTGATTAACCATAGCTCTAATTCTGAACAAAGGTTATCTAAAGCACTAAAGAAGACACCATATGATTTGACAGAAATGTCCCTTAGCTTTTCAAAGAAAGGGGTATCACTTCTACAAACTGTTGTAGAGGATAGCGTTTGTGTCTCAAAATGCTTTCTTCTTAGAGAATATATTATTCTCTAAAAGAAAGAGTGGGAGAGTTTTGAACATACCGAAGTTCAAGAGACACAAAACACTATAATCATCACCTAAAGCTCCGCTACTTGATCCTAGTTTAAGTTTTCCTATTGGTCGGAAAATTAAGAACGAGGTTGATGCAGTAGAAGTTCCTCAAAACGTTGAGGAGAATGTGCCATGAACATTACTCCAAGCAAGGTCAAGTAAACAACTCCGTCACCCACAAAGATATCGATCTTCTATGGATGAGCGTAAGATGTTACTTTTAGAAAGTAATGACCCTACCTACATCAAAGAAGCTTTAAGTAAATCAAGATTCCATGCAATCAAGTTTGAAATGGACTCCATGTATGCAACCAAGTTTAGAACTCGGTTGATTTGTCTGAAGGTATGAGCCATCAAGCATAGGAGGGTTTTAAGGTAAAACATGGGTTCATTGAGATAGACATCAAGACTGACTTCAAAATTAGATTTTGAAGAAAGGTGTGTACTTGACACAACAGAATGGTTTTTTGTTGGAATACTTGTACACTTCAAGAGACCATATGTGGTCTTAATGAAGCTTCTAGGAGTTGAAATCATTGACCTTCTTGTCAGGGATATCAAAAAGTTTGATATACTAGGAAGAGCCAAAGATAATATTGTGTTTACAAGAAAAGTAAAGGATTGGTGGGGCTAAGAATTTTCTAATATTGTATGTGATTGACATACTGCTTACTGAGAGGAAGATTCCCATGTTGCATCTACTGAGGTTGACTTGGGAATAATTTTCCAAGTAAAGGATTGGTGGGGCTAAGAATTTTCTTGGAGACAAGATCTATATAATTATCTCCTATATGCATCATTACAAGCGAATTATGAATTATATTACAATTATTCAATAATTAAAGATACATATTGTGGCAAATGTAAATTGCCATAAATTCTCTTTTAAAATTAAAATATTATTTGTAGCAAATCATAAATGCCACAAATACTATAAATTTGTGGCAAAGTGAAATTGCCACAAATAGTATGATATTGTAGCATTTTAACATTTGTAGCAATTCGAAATATGCCACAGAAGCCTCATAATTTGTGACAATTTTAAAATTATCACAAAAGCTTTTTGTAACAAGGCATTTGTGGCATCTTTGTGGCACTTCCAAAAAATGCTACAAAAGCATATTGTAGCAATTTTTTTATATTTTGTGGCAAAACCTAATGCCACAAATAACCATATTTCTTGTAGTGTGGGGACCTACTTCAGGCCTTTAAAAGGGTTCGAAGTCCTTCGGCAAGAATAAGCGCAAACGCGTCAACGTGGGTTGTCGGAATGTACGCGCCCTCACTCTTTGGGTCATAACTCCTTCAATATAACTCTGATGAGTCTCAAATTTTGGGAGCTTAAAGTACACACCGAGAGCTTTCCATCGATATCTTACGAGCCTAAACGGAGTTGGGATGAAGAAGTTATGCGCATTTGAAGTTGGCAGTGAAAAAACTGCCCAAAACACCGCCACGCCCGCGACATGGCATTCAATTTCACTCTCTGCAAGATCATGCTCAATTTCATCACAAGCATCATGGCATTCAACTCAACCTTTTCTTCTTATACGAGCATGGATAACGGTGTGGACAATGATTTATCATCAAGCATGTTTTCATCAAGTTCTACATCATCACACACAAAATCACCATCTTCCTCATGTTCACTAGGTGCACCTAAAGCTAAGGAATTGCTAAGCCCCAGGCATGGTCTGTTATAGTAGTCATCATCCTCATCATAATCATACACAGAAGAATCAACACGCATTTCAGGACTCAAAGGTGACAAATGATCTACTTCAACTATCGAATCACCCATTTGTGAAAGAAAAGTTTCTACCCAGTTTTAAGCACGTGTTCAAATTCTTGCATGCATTCATTCATTTTCACACGCATCTTAACTTGTAAATCATCCATTTCAGCATGAATGTTGTCTAATTCAACTTGCACACAAGAGTTAGAGTCATGATATGGAGATTCACAATGCAAGCACACAGGAACAACATCATATTGGGAAGGATCATAAGAGTTCTCTACATAATCCCTACCATAAGATTGATCATCAAAACACACGGGATAATCACATGATTGTTCAGTTTCGGTCCCAGAGGGTGTTGCATAAGGAGATTGGAAGCTAGGACTAACACTTTGTTGCTCAAATTCATAACAATCCCTAGACAACCATTCAAGTAATTCTCATGCTTTTTCTTCTCCTATACTGGAAAACCTGTAATATTCTAAGAGGTTTCGGGTCTCATAATTCACACCCTCATTCACAATTCCCAACATATCCAATGTACCATAAAAGATACCATACAATTCACATTGAGCACGATAATCATGTAATCTAGCAAAATATTTCCAAAATATTTCATGCTCATATTCGGGAAATTGGGAACTAGCCATAATCTCTATTTTTTTCTTTTTTTCTTTTTTTTTCGATATTCAAATTTTTGTGCTACATTTTTCTTGAAAGAATCTAGAAAGCAATAAACTATTTACAGACAAACCAATAACCCAATCTACCAAATAACGCAACCCCCTTCAACGGCGCCATTGTTCGGTTGCGGATTTTTAATTTTCTGAAGTAAGGGTTGTCGAATCCACATGGATGGGTGTTAGGCTTGACAAGGAAATCGGTTTGTGTTGGGGTTCTCTTAGTGCAGAAAGCGGTAAATTATGTAAATGAAGCTATTAAACTAATCTAGACATGGATTCAAAGAAAGCAATATAAGCATGAAATCAAATAAAGCAATGAAAAGCAATGAATAAAAAACTAGAATGGACAATGAAATTGGGGACAAGAAATTATACCTTCGATGAACTAATCTTCTAATCTTCAATCTTCACTTGGATTTTCCCCCGAACAAACAAGAAAATTGTGAATTGGATTACTAAGAATCCCGAAATCCTCACTTGAGAGTAGAACTTGTGACCCTTAGCCCTCCTCCTCACTAAAAGTTGGATTGGGTGTGATTAGAACCAGAAAGCTTGAAATCAAAGCATCAATGACAACCAGAGAGAGAGAGAGAGAGAGAGAGAGAGAGAGAGAGAGAGAGAAAGCTTTGTAAAGTTGCTTCAATGGAAATTGCTTGGAAAGAAGTTCAATACAAATTGCAAGGGAAAACTTGAAGCAAGCTTGAAGAACAATTAAAGACTTGAAGTAATTAAAGCAAGATTAAAGAAAGCAATTAAACCTAATTCTACTCTAATCCTACTCCTAAAACTAATGAAAACTAGATGATAATAGTGTTGAATTACATGGGGTATTTATAGAAGGAAAGAAAAATCCCCAAAACCCTAAAAATAAACACAGCACGCACGCACAGCTTTGCGCAGGTATCGGCAGGTCGTGGGCGCGACCCACGACGTCGCAGGCGTGTCACCGCCCTGCCACCATTCATCCGTCCATGTTTCCTCAGCGTCGCGGGCGTGAAGCCATCTTGTCGCGGGCGTTACCCTGCACTGTCGTGAGTGTGACACTGAAGTAACGGGCGCGACTATCGTCTGTCCGCACGCCTCTTCTTCTCTCAACAGCTTGTAGCGGGCGCGACATACTTTGTCACGGGCGTAATGCTCGGTTGCCACCTTCCCTTGTCGTCCTCCTTGGCTTGTAACGCCCGCTACAAGCGATGTAGCGGGTGTTACGCCCCTGTTTTGCACCAAAATTTGAGAAGGGGTTCCCGGGTTGGTCTCGCCTCGGCTCTCGGCTCGGGTTGACTCGGGTCGGCTCGGGAAATCACTCGGGATTCCCTAAAAAGTCTCAGTTAAGCCCAATTTTCCTTCTAACTCTTTATTTTCCTACAAAACACAAAATTATTATAACTAATATATAATTACGGGGTTAGAACAAGCAAAAATACCCTATAAAAGAGAAGAATTCGGCTCGGAACGAGACCGAACAAGTAGCAACAACAAAGATGTAAGATATTACCTTCATCTCTTTCTCCTGTTACAAATGAAGTGTATCCTCAGCGACCTAAAAAAATGTGGGGGCAGGGGAAAAGAAACATGGCATGAAAGACACAAGAATTGAAACAGTATAGGTGTACATCAACCTACTAGTTGTTGGAGATGATGTCTCACACTTGGTGACAGTGTTCCTACACACCGAGGATATTGATAATAATAAGATTGATAATCTAAAAAGTCATAACAAATAAGCAACATGCCATGAAAAATAAGCTTTAAGTACTTTAAGCATACATCAACCTACTGTCACAAGGAGATAGGGCGGCTCTATGCCTGCAAACCATGGGCTTTCAAACTGTGGATAGTGAAATGAATAAGCTCACTAAGTTTAGCATACATCAAAATTGGATAACAACAATGAATTCAAAAGATATCCATCTTTTCATACGCAATGCAAAAGCTCTTGCACATCCATAAACCATTCGCAGTTATCCATAAACCCTTCTTTTAGAATCACATAAGTGTCTTCAGCAATTACAGGAATATACAAAGTTTATGGTGTTGAGGTCATTGATAATCTATAAAAACAAGTAGACAAATAATGAAACTAGGTGTGACCTATATAATATTAGAAGCGAAACAAAAAAGGAAGAAAAAAAAAATCCCTATATAGCAAATTAGTAACATATCATGAACAATTAACATTAACTACTTTAAGCATACATCAACATACCAACAGTGAGACTAAGGGTTGCATTGTTGCATTCGCACCTGCAAACTGTGGGTTTTCAAACTGTGGACACTAAAAAGAATATGCTCATTAATTTGTATCCATTTTCAACACTCCATCTTAAATATTAAAACAAAAATGGAATTGAGCTTCATTTTAAAGAGCATAAAGTATACTAACCTCCTGCCCAATTTGATGCTCGGGGACCCTGGAGAGACACAAATAATGACACCCAAAAAACACTATAAGAATTGAAGGATGACCAATACGAACAAGCATCTTCTATTAAACTATAACTGTGTCCCAATGGTAACGTACTTCTTTTGTTGAAAACTATTAGGGAGCCGATTCCTATGGAACCTATCCCTATATATATAAACACCTCACCACAGGGGATTCCTCAGGACACCTTGTCCTATATCAGTTTGGTATGGATTTAGCATTTCAAAAGCTCTTAGATTCTTAAGCTTGCTGGTCATTGTTCAAGGTGCAATTTACTTTCCTCTTTTCTTTTGAGAACCGAAGAAAAAAAAGATGAAGAAGGAAATAAAATTTTGATTGTGCTCTTCTTGTTAGCATATATTCTTGTTTTGTAGCTAGGTTAGTTAGTTAGTTAGCTAGGATCCGGGTAGTTAGGTTAGTTGTTTTTCTTGTTCTTTATTTCCTTTTATTTTCTTTTTTATGTTCCCTCCTTCTACTTATTTAAGGAGGTTTGTTTTTCACTTTGTGATTGAGAGTTCTGGGAATACAATTCATTATCATATTCTTGTTTTCCCTTTCTATTCTTCTTCTCCCTTCAAAGGTTTCTGTTTGGAGGCTTTCATGGTATCAGAGCGGGACTAACATCTCGTCTCCCTTATCTCAGTTCAATCATGGAAGATAGCAAGAAACCTACTACCATTAATCCTTCAGATCCTTCAGAAACCTACTACCCTGGGCAATCTCTCGTGGCTGAGCCCTTTTCTGGGGAAGATTTTGAGAATTGGAAACGGTCAGCCACTATAGCCTTATCAGCAAAGAACAAGCTAGTGTTCGTGGATGGATCCTATGTTGAACCAGGCAAGAACTCTGCTCTCCTCCCTTTCTGGAAAAGGTGCCAAGATATGGTGATTTCTTGGCTTCTTAATTCTCTAAGTAAAGACATTCGGGAGAGTGTTCTTTACTCAGAGACTCCAAGCTTACTGTGGAAAAAGCTAGTAGAACGTTATGGACAATCAAACAAGGCAAAAGTATATCAACTACACCAGGCAGTAAGTGCTCTCGGGTTAGAAAACATGGATATAGTTGCATATTTCAGTAAATGTAAGAAACTTTGGGATGAACTCTCGTTGTGCCTGTGGCCTACCTCGCTGTGCATGTGGCAAATGCTCGTGTGATCAAAAGATAAACTCAGTGTTGATCAAATATGCAGAAGACCACAAGATCATTTAGTTCTTAATGGGACTCAATGAAAGTTATACTACCTTCAGAGGTAACATATTGATTATGAATCCTTTTACTAACCTGAGCCAAGTTTATGCCATGGCTCTTCAAGAAGAAAGGCAAAGACAGTCGGGCGATTCCAAACTTTCTCTGCTCACCTCCCAGTATTCAACTCAGTCGAAGAAATCCTCTTCAAGAAAGGAAACAGTAATATGTTCATACTGCAAGAAACCAGGTCATCCTATTGAGAAGTGCTATAAACTTCACGGGTATCCAAATGACAATAAAAGGGGAGGACAATCCAACAAGAAAAAGGGTGGAGGAAATCAAGGAGGAAGGTTTGCTTATGCAGTTCAACATGAAGAAAGTGATGAGCCAGCAGACTTTGCTCTTCCAGGATTAGATGTTGGACAAACCAAGCAAATGATACATTTTCTTTCGAAGTTGCAAGATGCATCCAAGAAAGAAGATCCAGCACCAGAAGAAGTTGAAAACTGCATTCATGGCAGGTATCTGCACAATACCCTCTTCTAACTTCTGCATGATGTCAAATATAGACAATAAAAGGTGGATAATTGATTCTGGTGCTTCAGATCATATGGTCTGTGATGGAAATGATCTGTGCAACTTAAGAAACCTTGATAAACCCATTACAATTGTCTTACCTAATCAAGAAAAGGTCAAAGTTAAAGAATATGGGGACTATAAGTTAAGTAGAGGTCTATTGCTGAAAAATGTCCTATTTGTACCTTACTTTACTTTTAAACTCATCTCAGTTAAGAGACTCAGTGAGCAACTAGGGTGTAATGTGATTTTTACACCAGAAAATTGTACCTTGCAAGGCCCTTCCTTGAGGAGGCCTCTGGTTCTTGGTAGATCCACTGGAGGCCTCTATATCCTTGATGAACAAATGGCCAAGACCTGGGAGAAAGATAAGGGAGACCATATCAAGCCTAATAAATCTGACAATGCTAGTAATATGCTTGATATTGATAACAGTAGTTGTATGTTTTGCAAATCTTATGCCTTATGGCACAAAAGACTAGGACATGTCTCTTATAGAAAGTTAGCACAACTGCATGTTAATAAATGTACTCATTCTAGTCATCCTTCTACATCTGAATGTGAGATATGTCACAAAGCAAAACAACATAGACTTCCTTTTCCACGCAGCAAAATCTCTACTAAAAGAATATTTGAACTTATTCATGTTGATGTTTGGGGTCCTTATTCTACAAAAACCTATACAGGACATAGATATTTTATCACCATTGTAGATGATTTTTCAAGAAGTACTTGGACTCACCTAATAGTCACCAAGGATCAGGCCCTTTCTATAATGTGATCTTTTGTGACTATGGTTGAAACTCTATATGAAAAGAAGGTAAAAATCATTAGATCTGATAATGCTCTAGAATTAGGGCTTAGTCAACCTGCCAAATATTTCTTCAATGAGAAAGGGATTTTGCACCACACCAACTGTGTTCAAACACCCCAACAAAATGGGGTGGTAGAAAGAAAGCACAAGCATCTTTTAGAGGTTTGTAGAGCCTTACCTTTTCAATCTGGCCTTCCTACAAGGTTTTGGGGTGACTGTTTGATGACAACCACCTACCTCATTAATAGAATGCCAACCAAAGTATTGTGGAAAAACTCCCTTTGAGATTTTAAATGGCAAAACACCAAATATGGATAATTTGAAATCCTTTGGCTGCCTTTGTTTTGTCTCCACCTTGAAACAAGCCAGATCAAAATTGGAACCTAGAGTTGTTCCTTGTATTTTCCTTGGATACCCCATGGGGAAAAAGGCCTATAAGGTAATGACCTTGGACACTAAAAGGTTTATTGTCTCCAAGGATGTTTATTTCTGTGAAGATACATATCCCTTCTGTGAAAAGAATAATATTGCAGGACATACCACTCCTGAATTCCATAATAATAGCAATTACAACATTTCTTATGTGTTGGAGGAGCACAATGTTAATAACGAAATTGATTCAGATCATATTTCTGATCAACAAAGTACAGACATTGTGCAACCTGAAAATAACCTTTCCACATCTGACAATAATAACAATTTGCAGCCAGCTATCAGAAGATCTACTAGAGCCCACAAGACCCCAACTTACTTACAGGACTATACCCTTATGGCTCACCAAGATAATTCCACTGTTTTTTGCTTTGCTACTATCACTAACTTGTGCTTACAGGAACCCACTCATTCTTATGATTATAGTGCTCTCCATGTCCATAGTCAATCTTTACTGGATCATTTAAATTTTAATGAACCAACCTCCTACTCTCAAGCTTTTAAACACCTTGGATGGCAAGAAGCTATGCAACAAGAATTTCAAGCTCTCATTGCCAACAATACTTGGGAAGTTGCGCCTTTGCCTCCAGGAAAGAACCCTATAGGATGTAGATGGGTATATAAGGTCAAGCACAGAGCTGATGGCACTTTAGAAAGGTTGAAGGCTAGGCTGGTGGTACAAGGTTTTACTCAAAGAGAAGGGATAGACTACACAGATACTTTTTCCCCTGTGATAAAGATGACCACCATTAGGATCCTTATGGTAGTAGCTGTCAAGAAAGGGTGGTTTTTGCATCAATTGGATGTAAATAATGCCTTCTTACATGGAGACTTAAAGGACGAGATTTATATGAAATTACCACCTGGATTGGATACTCACATCCCTAATGCAGTTTGCAAATTGAATAAATCTCTATATGGTCTCAAGTAAGCCTCAAGACAATGGTATGCCAAGCTTGCTGAAACCTTGTACAAAAGGGGGTATTCTCATTCTGAAAATGATTATTCACTTTTTTGGAAGAAGAATGGTGACCTAGTTGTTTTTCTGGCTGTTTATGTAGATGATATCTTGCTAACCGGAAGTGAGTGTACTGAAATACAACATATCAAGTATTACCTTGACATCACTTTCAGAATTAAAGATCTAGGACAAGTGAGTTTCTTTTTAGGAATTGAGGTTCTAACCATTGCAGGAGGATTACTTCTAACACAACAGAAGTTCACAAAAACATTAATACAAGAGTTTGAGTGTGATTCTAGAAGCATTGTAATTACTCCCCTGGATCAAAGTCAAAAGCTATCTCCAGATCAAGGAGAGCTGTTTGATAATCCAACTCTCTACAGACAATTGATTGGAAAAATGAATTTCTTGACAAATACTAGACCTGATATCAGCTTTGCAGTGCAACACCTAAGCCAATTCATGCAGACTCCTAGAGTACCTCATTTCAAAGCAGCTCTTTACGTCCTCAGATATCTAAAGGGAAGACCCTCTCTTGGTATATTCTTAAGTGTTGATTCTGACCTTACTCTTACTGCTTATTGTGACTCTGATTGGGCTTCTTGCTATCATACTCGCAGGTCTGTGAGTGGTTTTGTCATTTTCCTAGGAAAAACTTTGGTTTCGTGGAAGTCTAAGAAACAACAAACAACCAGTTTGTCCTCAGCTGAAGCAGAATACAGAAGTTTGAGGAGGCTAACTGTTGAGCTAGCATGGATGACAAGGCTTCTACATGAGTTATGCATCACCAACATTATACCAATACCAGTGAAATGTGATAGCCAAGCTGCTATTTATATTGCAAAGAACCCAGTTTTTCATGATCGAACAAAGCACATAGAGTTAGATTGTCACTTTGTGAGATCTAAGCTGATGGAGGGGTTAATCACTCTCACTCATGTCTCTACAAAGCAGCAGCTGGCAGATCTTCTTACTAAACCTCTGACAGGGGTTCAGCACCATACAATTCTTGACAAATTGGGGGTTTATCAACCACCAATTTGACTGGGGGTGTTAGCATATATTCTTGTTTTGTAGCTAGGTTAGTTAGTTAGTTAGCTAGGATCCGAGTAGTTAGGTTATTTGTTTTTCTTGTTCTTTATTTCCTTTTATTTTCTTTTAGGAATACAATTCATTATCATATTCTTGTTTTCTCTTTCTATTCTTCTTCTCCCTTCAAAGGTTTCTGTTTGGAGGCTTTCACTTATATTCTCCATTACATAGAAACTAAGAAAAACAACAGAAAAAACACTTGATCTCTAACAAATACAATAAGAAACAGAGAAGAATTCATTGAAATCCCACAGTAGAAAGTATCAGAAGAGAAGAATTATGAATTACTGGAAACCCTAGCAATCAAAACCGCCATACCTGACACAATAAGCATAAGCAAGAGAACCCATCTTGGAGTTGGGTCCATCAATTTTCATATACGGCCACAATTCAAAGTCAAAATAAAATTGCGGTGGAGAGCGCGACGACGATGGCGGTGGTCTGGCAGGTCTACGGTGGTCGTCGCCGGTGAGTTCGACTTCTAGGGTTCGGAAGCAGCAGAGGGATCGGAGGGAGAGAAACACGTGCGAGTAACAGTCGGAGTTGATACTGAAAAAGGGCTAATGGGTGAGTTAGTGCGGGAGGGGGCACATTTTGATTAGTGGGGGCAAAATTTTGTCCGACCAAAATACTCGAATTGTCCGACCCGAAAAAAAACTGGGTATGGACATAGATTTTTCGTCCGAATTTTGATGTTGACTGAATTGACCGAATATTTAGACATAAAATTTCTCTTTTTTCTATTGTCCGAATTCGATTTTAGCTATGTCCGAATTGTCCGACCCGAAATAAAACCAGGTTTAGACGTGAATTTCTCATCCGAATTTTGACATTATTCAAATTTACCCAAACCCAAATTTTTGCCAGGGCTCATTTTGATTTTAGATGAAATTTTGGGGAAAAATTTGGAAATACTTGGAGGTAAATGAAAATGTTCAGCATAGTCCGGGTCCAAGAGAATCTCTGTTTTGTTGTCATGCCCATGTTAATAGATCGTGGCAGTTGGGTGATTGGCGAGGATATTCATTTTCTGCAACCGGACTTTGTCGATAGGATCCGGATGATAGCGTTGAGTCCACTTCTTCAAATATTTCCCGAAACCCTCTTGAACTAGGAAGTGGCAGATGATGTGCCCCATCCCAATAGTAGTAGGTCGGGGTTCCATGCTAATCTCCCGAAGACAATGTAGAATACAAGATCCGGTGTTTACTTTTTTACCCCTCACTGTATTGTAGATCACAAAGAGATCATCTTTCCGAACCTTGGGGCGTCCATCATCTCTCCCAAACACTGAACTAGTCACGATTCTATGGAAGATTCGAACAACTAGATTGCAAAAATCACGCCCCTTAGAGTTGCGGGAGCAATGATAGCGTGGTTGTCCATTTCTCGTGCCATGATTCATCCTCCTCCAACAGGTCAAGTCCTTCATTGCCTGCTGCTCATCAAAATTCGCACATCGCTCATAAAATCTCCCGTCCTCGGGCAACCCCAACCTTCGGCAAAAACGCTTCAAGGTGCACTTCTTATCTTTGTTGCCGACCCGGTATTCAAAATGCGCATCTTTCTTGCCATCATTGTGAACTTTCAAGGAGCTTAAAAACTCGAGGATGGGTTGATCCACGATCGATTCATCAATCATGATGAATACATCCCAACCAAGAACACGAATGAGATAATCGAAGCTTGGCTTGCAATGGATGGCTTCGATCGTTGCCGCATCATAAATATCCGGTGCACATATTTTACGTGCTTGGAGCGCTTCGTACCGTTGTCTATGCTCTTCATCTCGGAAAGTCACATCCGCATCAGGTTCACACCGAATTAGTGTGGCCGGTTGCGCTTTGTAATAGTCCTTTGCAGATAAGGATGGTCCTGGTTGCGATGAAGAAGCTTCCTCGACTTGTGAACACTTGCTCCTTCCACTCATTATGAACTAAAGACAAGACGTGGCAAGAATCTTGCAAATATAGTGCCTAAACTCCAAGGTAAACCAAAAACAATCGACACAAGCAACAAACTCGTGAGTTTGAAAATATTATGCACAAGTTACACAAGGGATTACCTCATATCGGAGCACTTTAAACTTGTATTCAGCAAGGAGGAGAGACTTTTGCTTGTCGAAAATGGACCAAAACACACAGCACACACAGCAAAATGCAAGAAATAGCATAGAGACAGCTTACTCATAGTGTAAGTGTGTGTGAAAATCGACAAACTTTTAGTGTGACTAGCATGCTTGTGCTTTGACCGATGAATTGCAACAACTAATCTCACTGAACAATATGAATCAACACAGCATATACACACAGAATACCAAATCAGCAACCTAATACCATTCACTGTGTGGGTGTGTGTAAATCAACAAGAACTCATAGTGCCACAAGAGTGTGTGTGTTTTCAACGGATGAAAAACAGAAAGTAATCTCACAAACACTAAGCAAGAACTAACATTCGAATTCAACATACCCAATCTCAGCAAATAGCATGGCAGAAACGTGTGTAAAAAAAATGGCAAATTCTAACCCTAACTCAGCAACAATGATGAACGAGCCAAAATAAGGTGAGAGGGGAAGGGTTTCGTACATCCAGACTCACAAAGCATCAATACAAAGTCATGGCATCCAACACAGTGAAGTGAACTTGTGTAAAAAAATTGACAAACTCGAACCCTAACCCAGCAGAGCATGTCGAATGGACCAAATGTAAGAGAAAGGGAGAGGGTTTCGCACAATTGATACAAGGAATACCTCACTTAGATGTGTGGAACCAGAGCTTGAACAATGTCGCACAGCTAGGACAATATCTGGGCAGAAATCGAAATTCCAGCAGCAAGTTTCGCAGTAGAGGAAGAAATTAGGGTTAGGTTAGAAAATGGAGGAAAAGGGGGAAGCGAATTGAGATTGAGAGGAAAGGAATGGTGTGGGCGAGAGCTTGTAGCAGTCGCTTGGGTCTGCTATTGAGAGGAAAGAAATGGTGTGGGTGGGAGCTTGTAGCAGTCGCTTGGGTCTGCTAGAGAGAGGGGATGTCGAAGGAGTGAGGAAAGAAATGAGAGAAGTGAGGCAAAAATCGGGATTTTAGGCCGAAAATATTTTGCTGACAGCATCAGGTCACGGGCGCTACCGATATTGTCGCGGGCGGTACGCGTGGTGGGCGACTGGGAGTTGTTGGACGCTGCTCGTGTCACCGTAGGCACGGTGCTTTCTACCGCAGCTGTGGTGGGCTGCTGGTGAGCGATGGTAGCGGGCGCTACAGACAGGCTCGTGGGAGCGACACCTGCTGGAAGGCACTGCTGCTTCTTCTTTGTTGCTGCGTAGCGCTACCACACGACTAAGGTAGCGCTGCCACTTGTAATCGTCAACTCCCAAACATTCAAAATTCCAACTCCTAAAAATTATCATACTTTCAACACTCAATTTTTCATACTTCCTCACATTTAATCTAAGATTTTCCCACTCTTAAACTCTCCCAACACTCAAATATTTTTTTTATTTCTTTTTCACATCTCATTCACTCACACTACTTCTTTTCACTCAAACTTCAATTTTCTTATTTTTCAACTCCAACTTTTTCTATTTTTCACATCATTTTTCCTCTCTTTTTTTTTCAAACTTTTTCTTTTGAACTTAGAACTAATACCTCAAATTACAAAGAAAGAAATAAAGAAAAATTAAAAAGACAAGAAAAAAATAGAAAAACCTAAAGAAAACTAAACGGAAAAATTAAAGAGAAGAAAAAGAATAAAATTAAAAAAAATTACAAAAACTAAAAAGAATGAGAAAGGAACTTCAAAAATTATGGGGTGCCTCCCATAGAGCGCTAGTTTTAGGTCCCTAGCTCGACCTAAATACCCGTTTTATCCTAGAGAGACGTGGTGCACATGAGAGGTACATATTCAACTTCTTCCACCAAGATCGCTTCTTCTTCCTTCCTTTCCAACTCCTACCATCTTTGGACAACTTCAAATCAAGTCGTCCCTCCAGTCGTTTGGTTAACCATGAGCGGGGAGGAGGTGATGATGTCTTCGATTTCTTCCAATGTCGCTTCCTCCTCCTTTTCCAACACCTCCTCATCACCTCCGCAAATAGAACAAGGGTCTCCTCCGGTGGTTTGACTTGGTGATGGGGATGAAGAAGTAAGTCAGGTTCTTCTTCAAGTGGTTCTCCAAGTTTTAGACACATGGAAACAATCTTCTCAATCTCTATGTCCTCAATATAAACTTCATCTAATGAGATCTCCCTCCTTAATGGAACAATCTTGAGAGAATCATCACGAGATGTATCTTCAATAACCTCGGATTCAGGATATGAGGTCTTGGAATGATCGCTTTCATTCCCATTGTCGGGTTCCACTTCAAGAATATAAACTTCCTCTTTATGCTCATGAACAACTGTAGTTATTGAATTGACTTCAACACAAAGTGGCATGAGAGAAGGTTTCTCAATCGGAACATCATGCCTTAGATCTATATGCTCTACATCCTTCAAGTTTTGTATTAACCATTCGGGGAGTGGAATTTGCATTTGGTGGGAGTCAAATCGCTCTTTGGAGCATTCACGGATATTTCCTCTCAAAATCTCTTCTCTTGGTTGTTCTTCCTTCTTTTCCTCATCCAACACCCTCTGTTCCTCAACCTTAGCTTCCTTAACCATAACGACTCCCTCTTCAACATTCGTCTCTACCTCATTCTCTACTTTTTCCTCCAAAACACTATTCTCTACCCAAGAAAACTCATCAACCTCTTCCCCTCTCCCTAGATCGACAAAATTTACTTGTACCATTGGAGTCGGTGAAGGTTGAGTGGCTTGAGAAATTTGGGGTGGTACAATGTCCTGTTGAGTTGAATGGGAGGATTCTTCTTGGACAAATGAGTGGTGGTCATAAGGTTGAGAAATGGGGTTGAATGTAGGATTGATAAAGGTGGTATAGTCATAAGCATGCTCTCCAAAAGAATGGGAGAAAAGTGGGTTGAAATATGATGGATAGATATCGTTCACACGCTCTAGTTGATTAAACTCCCCACATTGATGTTCGGGATGTGGACCCAAACACAACTTACGAGTATGCATAGTAGGAACAGAAGTAGATGTAAGGGTTTGCACACCTTGGGCCGCTCTCAAATGCTTAGAGGTCTCCTCATTTTCCTTCTCTTTTTGTAATTCGTAGACTGAAGCCAAAAGGAGTGTAATAATAGGATCATGCTCTAAAGATAAATCTCCTCTACTAGATTTGCAACCTCCAAAATCGGGAGCATATTGAACGAGCTCATGACGGAATTTGTCGGCCTCCTCCGCAGTTTTCTTCAAAAACATCCCTCCGGATGCAATATTGATCGATTCTTTGAGAGAATCAAAGAGTTCACAATAAAAGTGCTGAAGTAGCATCCAGTTGGGTAGGTTGTGGTGCGGGCACTGACGTTGGAGACTTTTGAATCTTCCCCATGCTTCAAAAAGAGTCTCTCCGGGTTCTTGCTTGAAGCTCATAATAACTTGCCGGAGTTTACATGTTTTATCAGCCGGGAAGAATCTTTGAAGAAAATCTCTCTTGAGAGCCTCCCATGAAGAATAAAATCCAGGTGGGCATATATCAAGCCACATCTCAGCTTTCCCTTTCAAAGTTAGAGGAAAGAACTTCAACTTTAGACACTCCGAAGATATCCCAGGGATATGCATGAAACTAATGCGCTTCTTGAATCTCCCCATATGAGCAATAGGACTCTCGGAAATATCTCCATGAAACGGGCTGCTTTCAAAAACTTCAAGAAGACACGGCTTGAACTCAAATACCGCGTCGGGTGGTAATGGTGGTAAGATGATAGGGTTGCCTCCCGTACCCGAAGATGGAACGACATGTGATAGAAAAGTACGGGGTGAATCAGCTTGGACTTCACCCATTAGGACTTGAAACCTCCTACGATGCTCGGTAGAACATTAGGGCGTACCTACATGCACCAACAAGAACCAATAGAACCATCAAATTCATTGGGATTAGCACAAACTAATTTCTAGCGTGAAAGCAAACTCAAATAACCAAAAACCAAGAATCTAAAACTAGGGGCGCTGGCTCCCCGGCAACGGCGCCATTTTGTGTAACGTGGTTCGTAAGATCTCGGTATTGTCGTTCTCTCTCAGGGAGCTGGTGGCCTTGGTCATAGAAACTAAGTCAATGGTCGGGATGAGATTGCTAAGGTAAGGATATCGGTTTGAAGGGATCACAACGCAAGAAACAAAGCTAAGGTCGGTCAAGGAATGGAAAATGGGCTTCGGAGGCTTTTCGGGATGCAAACGGGGATGAGGAAATGGGTTTTGCAACAAGAGAGTAGCGAGAAGGGGAAATAAAATGGTAACTCCGTTAGAAAATACCTACCGGGCTTCCTCTTTCAAGGATAGTCCGGATTAACTTCCCCAAAGTCCATCGATAGACCCGGGGGAGTTCAAGGAACGGAATTTCCTAGTTAGTTTCTATTCGCTTTCGCGAACTAGAATACTAACTATCCTAATTCCTACCTTCCAACAAGCGTTGGATGTATTCGGGATGCTTTCGCACCTAAATACATCCCACTTGAGGGAAGGATAGGATTAGGAAGTTGATTTCTCAACTAATTACTCACTAATATTGCTAACCCAAACCTAATCACCCATTCACACCCTTAATTACCCCCTAACCCATAGGGTTTCTAGCCACTAATCATGATAAAAACTAAGCTAACAATATCCAACCCAAACCTAAACATGATTTCTAACATCAAACAACCATAAACAAGCAAGAACAATGAAATAGCAAGCAAAACAATTAAGAACAAGCAAAGTAATTAGCAAGGTAATTAATAAAAGAGTTAAGGGAAGAGAATACTTATCAAAATGTTGTAGATGAACAAAGGAAAGCAATAAAAAGATGACCCCACAATCTTTCAATTGTTTGAATCTCCAAATCTTCAATAACAAACACAAATCTCCAAAACCCTAGATTAATCTCTCACTAATCTCTCTCTAAAACCCTTAATTACAAAGCTCCCCAAATGTCTAAGTCTATCCCTAGATAGATCTCTAAGAAATCGTGAAAGAGATATATATATACAAGTGAAAATTGGTTGGCAAAACGCAGCACTTCAGGCCGAAAACACGCGCAGAACATAGGGAGACCGTGGTCACGGTCTAGGAGACCGTGGCCACGGTTCCCATCGGGTGCAGGAGGTCGCGGGCGCGACCCAAATGGTAGCGGGCGCTACCATCTTCATGTGACGATTCAAGGTAGACTTTAAGCACAACAGCAGGGGGGTAGCGGGCGCTACTATAGTGGTAGCGGGTGCTACGCCAAGGGTAGTGGGGGCTACCCTACCTCTTTTCGTCCCTTTGTTTCCTCCTTCTTTCCAAGGCATGTAACACCCGATCCGAGGGTCGTAGCGGGTGTTACCTCACTTATTGACACCAAAGGTGAGGAAAGTGGTCTCGGGTCAACTCCGCCTCGGCTTTCGGTCCGGCTCGGCTCGGGAAATCACCAAAAAAGCTATAGAAAGGCCCGTTTTGCTACGTTTTGAGTGAAAGCTCCAAAATCTACAAAATAACCAAAAAACGCATTAAAAACTATGAAATTAAACCACGAAACGAGTTAAAAGCCTAAGGATTTAGGCGGTATTTAGACACAGAATTGGGTCTAAACATCTCCCGCCTTGAAGATATGTTCGAAGTACCTAATAAAAACTCCTTCCATTGCTTTAGGATCATGTTGCCATTCATCTAACTCATCACAGATGCGTGTGATTCGATTTCTCCTAGCTCGCTGTGATGCCTTTTCGTGGAAAAATCTTGTATTCCGATCACCGTCTTTTAGCCAATTTTGCTTGCTTCTTTGGGTCCAATACTCCTCCTCACACCCTTCAAGCTCCTCAAGCCTCTTCACAAGAGCCCTCAGATATTACAAATTTTCTCCACTAGGGTTCTTGCACTGGGCCAGCCCAATTGCCCATTTTATCTAATCCATTTCTGTTTTCAACTTTTTCATATCATAGCCCATTTTCCTTCTCAACTCCTTACAACATTTTTCCAACCTGTCTGCAATATTCAGCCCATTTCCTTGACCCCACGCCTCCTCCACCATTTCCCTACATCTTTCCTCCTTGATCCACCCTTTATCAAACCTGCATGGCCTGTGTTTGTTGCGCGCTTTCCACCTACTTTCTACATGTGCTTCACTAACGAGAACCACCGGAAGGTGATCAGATCGTCGTTTGTGTAAGTGAGTCACATGATTCCATGTAAACAGGCTCCGCTATTCCCGATTCGTGAGGAATCTGTCTAATATCTCTTGGACATTATCCTCCCCTTCTCTACCATTGTTCCACGTGAAAGCATGTCCTTCATAGCCCAAATCACTCAGGCCACACCAATCTACAGCCTCCCTAAATCCCTCTAAGTCCTCATCCGCTTTCAGACGCCCCCCTTGTTTCTCAGCATGGCACAAAATGTTGTTGAAGTCCCCTCCACACACCCACGCACCATCACCGTCTTCTTTTAGGCCCTTCAAGAGATCCCAAGTCTTCACTCTATCCGCTTCATTTGGGTGACCATAAATACCCGTAAAGCGCCACAGTCTTGAGTTATCATCTTGGAGGCATTCTACATCAATATGGTTCATTGAAACCGACATCAAGTTTAGGTTCAGAGAGCCTTTCCACATTAATGCCAATCCACCTCTTCTTCATCTCGCTTCTCCCAAACAATTGACATAAACTCCACTTTCCATCTTGACCTGTGTCTTAATTGGTGTCATCTCCCATTCTTTTAACTTTGTCTCATTGAGGAAAATCAAATCCGGGTCTTCCGACATCACGAGGCGTTTTACGTCCGTTACTGCTCGTGGGTTCCCCAACCCACCGCAGTTCCACACAAGGATTTTCATTATTGTTCACGGGGCTGAGAAACAGCCTCCGCTACTTGCCTAGTCACTAGGTCTGAAAGGTGGTTCTCAATCCCTTTCTGCTTCTTTCGGTTCGTTATCTCCATATCCTCTCCCCCCTCTGCCATCCTTTTATTTCCTTTTACTTCTCCCTCCTTCACCACTCCTTCCCCTAATTTCCTAACCGGTCTCTTCCACCTCCTCTTCCCCCCACTACCCACCACATTCATTGAATAAGCTATCTCTTCCTTCCCACTTCTTTCTCCCATCTCTTCTTTATCCTCCTCTCCATCATCTTCTTCTTGCTCTTCCCCCCCTCCCCCACCTCCCCCACAGTGTTTTCAGTGACTGCCCCTTCTCCCCCCAACTCAACTGTTTTCTCCTCAGTGACCTTAATCAGCTGCATACCTTTAACCACATGTTCCACCGAAGGTGGGTCAGTGTTAGATGGAGGTTGTTGCGGCTTCTCAGTTTTCTTTGGTGGGAAAACCAGTTTCCTAGGAGTTACCCCCGGCCTTCCCTGATCATTAGTGAAACCCCGTCTTGTATTCCATGGAGACGCTTTCATCCAGTCCCCGTATCGGAATGTATGTACATTGTCATTATCCTCTTTTTCCTTGCAGTCTTTCTCATGGTGCCCTAGTTTCCCACAGTAGAAGCAAATAGTGGGTAGCCTTTCATACTTGACTTGCAAATCCACATTATCTCCATTTCGTTTTTCAATGGGTATTGTATTGGGGAAAGGTTCCCGAAGGTCCATCAAGACTCGGAAACGAAGCGACTTTTCCCAGCTTGCTATATTTGAATCATCAATCTTCATTAACACCCCGATATAGTCGGCTAGGGCTTTGATGTTCCGTTCATTCCTACCCTTGAACGGCGGGTCGTATACTCTCACTGAGAATGGGGTATGGGTAAGTGTTTCTGCCGCCTTCGAGGGTTGCAGATCGACTTCCACTTCTCCCAGGCACAGTAGCGCCTTGTCAAAAGTCCAAGGTTCACCTTCCTGCACCTTCGCTTTGTCCTCTTCCAATGGTGGAATTGAAATAGATATAGATTCGTAGCCACTTCCTTCACTTCCATCCCATGCTCTAATCCCCATATAGTTTCAATGGTTTTCATAAAAGCAAAAGTGTTAACTTTTTTCGTCGTCCATAACTTGCCTATCAAACATAGTGATATTTGAGACTCCTCATCGTCCGAGACCTCCTCTGCCCAGACAATGGGTTGTTTCTCTTTTCCTCTTGATCCTTCCCCTCATAAATTCTCCCCCATAGTCGGTCGCCTCTCGTCTCTCGTCTGCACCGGAGAAGAAGCACAAACAAGCTGTCAACAAAAACCTAGATTCCTAGGAAGAGAAACTACCGTCTCTCGTCAGCACCGGAAAAACGCAGACAAGCTGCCGACAAAAACCTAGATTCCTAGGAAGAAAAACTCTCACGTAGGTCAACCCTAGGAGAGACCTATTAACTCGAGAACCTTTACTCTATAATCTTGGCATTAACTTGAGGTTAGTATTGTTTTTCTTATTTTATTCTCACTTTGCTATGATGTAAAATTTGACTTAAATAATAATATTGATGCTCTAATAATCTAATTAAATGTTAACTTGTAAATATTTATGCTTATGTTCTTTTATTTCATTTTATTATTTGCATTTATTCATTTTATTTTATTCTTACATTTAATCATTTCATTTGTATGCGCTAAATAATATTGATTAATCTAATTAATTCTCCTCTTTTACTCTTTTCTTTAAATTAATCGATTTAGTAGAGTCCGTTCTTTGAATGGGCGAATTTGAGGGTTTTTACTTTCGAATGCGTAACCTTATCCTCGGATCCGAATCTCATGGTTCGTGGTTTATGGAGTTTAAATTTGAGTTTATTAATTCTCATTAAAAATTAATTGGCGACTCTTTTGATTTTTATTATTTTGATTCATTTGAACATCATAATAAAATGCATATAAATCCTTTAAAGATTAAGACACCTCATTCGATTCGTTATACACCGCGTGGGACACCACGAGGATTTTTCCGGGTCCTACAAGTATCCTACCAGGATACCTTCCTCACTTCTTGCTTCGAATTTGCTCTGAGTCTTTTTTCCATTGTTGTGAACGTAGCACTTGCATCCAATGGCCTTGAGGTGAGATATGTTGGGTGTTTTGACTTTCAATAACTCATATGGTGTGTTCTTCAGGAATGGCCTTATGGTGCATCTGTTGAGAATGTATTTTGTTGCATTTGTTACCTCGACCCAAAGGAATAGGGGTAGATTATTCTCACAACTGATTGTTCTTGCCATATTTTCTAGTGTTCTTTTATTTCAACGACACCATTTTGTTGGGGTGTTCTTGGCGGGGAGAAGTTAGATTAGAACTTTTGATTTAGGGTATAACTTTCAATATTTTATATGCATGTAAAGATGAGATTTTGATTTAGGATTCCCTTAGTTAGTTAGCTAGATGGCGGTAGAAAGATATAATAATAGATAGATTAAAAGATACGAGCAAGATGAGGATAGAGCTACAACAATAGAGTATCAATTTTGTTTTTTAGTTTCATTATTTGTAAACAAAAAAAAAATTGTAACAAAGGGGTAGATATATTCTTATAACAAATTATATAGTTTAGTATATTATGTAAATATGTATATGTTAGAGAAAAGTGAGTAGCAAGGTAACAGCGGAAGCGAATAATAGAATCGAAAACGAGATGACGGGTATTACAACAAAATTTAGGAACGAAAAATAAGCGATAAAATCAAACACCAGAATTACGTGGGAAACCGAAGAACTCGAAGAAAAACCCACGGACGGCGACAGCCAGAAAATAATCCACTATGAGAAAGGAGGAGTACAACCTGATCACTATCACAGGGTGTGATGCGATCCACAAAGGAGATTACAATAACAATCTCTCAACACTCAACTCACAATCTCTCAGGATACACTGGGGAAAATATTGGTGAGACCCCTTTCTCTCTCAATATTTTCTCTCTCTCTAGCTCTCTGTGTTTACCGATGTGTTTTTGGTGGAGAAACATGCACCCTATTTATAAGGAGAATTCCCTATAACCTAACTTGACTCCCACTCCAAATAGATTTAGAATCTAATACAATTAGGAAACCCAACACAATAAGGAAACCTAAATAATATCCTAATACAATTAGGAAACAAATAATTGTGAGATCAAGAGATTTGGTGATTTTAGGACACTTTCCTAACAAACTCCACCTTGGACTAAAATCAACGAATCATCGGTCCAGATAAACATCTTGACTGTCGCCATCAACACGCCCCTCCGCAGGGCGTGGCCCTGCAGGGCTCTCACATGCTTAGAACACCAACTAAGTCCAACCAATGTTCAAACTTAGCTATAGATAGAGGCTTGGTTAACATGTCTGCAGGATTATCATAAGTATGAACCTTCTTCACCACGATCTCTCCTGCAGCAACTGTATCTCTGATGAAGTGATACCTGACGCTTATATGCTTGGTCTTCGAATGATAAGTGTCATTCTTTGTCAAATGTATAGCACTCTGACTGTCTGAATAAACCACAGTCTCGCCCTGTGGTACTCCAAGCTCCATGACCATTCCCCTCAACCAGATGGCCTCCTTCACTCCTTCCGTTGCAACAATATATTCAGCCTCTGTAGAGTAGGCGAGTGCTATAGATTGAAGTGAAGCTTTCCAAGATATTGCTCCTCCACACATGACGAACACATACCCTGAATTGAGCGTCTCCTATCCAGATCTCCACCATAATCAGCATCAACATAACCTGCAACATCAGACGTTGCAGCATTACCTCTATCATACAGGATGCCCTTCTCCAAAGTACCCTTCACATACCGAGGATCCACTTCACTCTTTCCCAATGCTCCTTCCCTGGATTCTGCATATATCTACTCACCACACTAACTGCGTGGGACAGGTCAGGTCTAGTACACACCATAGCATACATCAAACTACCAACTGCACTAGCATAGGGAATATTAGACATCCTCCTTACCTCCAAATCAGATTTAGGACAGCTTCACTGCACAACTTGAAGTGTGCGGCTAAAGGAGTCAGAATCGCTACAGTTTCTCATGTTGAATCTGCCTAACACCTTCTCGGATATTTCTTCTGAGACAGGAACAACTTCCCTGCCTTTCTATCCCTTTGGATCTCCATACCCAAAATCTTCTTCGCCGCTCCGAGGTCTTTCATCTCAAACTCCTGGTTGAGTTGAGATTTTAGCTTCTTTATTAGTGACATATCCCTGGAGGTAATCAACATGTCATCCACATACAATAATAGATAAATGAAAGACCTTTCTTCAAATTGCCAGTAGTACACACAATTATCATAGTGACTTCTTGTGTACCCTTGCCCTACCATAAAGGTATCAAACCTTTTGTACCACTGCCTGGGTGCCTGTTTAAGTCCATACAAGGACTTCCTTAATCTGCATACCTGTTCCTGTTTACCAGGAATGATGAAACCCTCTGGTTGCCTCATATATATTTCCTCCTCCAACTCGCCATGGAGGAAAGCTGTCTTGACATCAAGTTACTCCAACTCCAAATCAAATAGAGCAACAAAGGCAAGCAAGGTGCGGATCGACGTATGCCTCACGACTGGCGATAATACTTCGTTGTAATCGATTCCTTCTTTTTGGTTGCAACCCCTTACCACTAATCTGGCCTTCCCCCTTGCACTCTCTACACCAGGGATACCTTCCTTTCTCTTGTACACCCACTTCGCAGTAAGAGCTCGTCGCCCTGTAGGCAACTCAAATAGCTCCCATGTATGATTTTTCTGTAGACTCTCCATATCCTCTTGCATAGCTCCTATCCAATTTGAGGCATTCGGACAAGAGATGGCCTCCTGATAGGTAGAAGGTTCAGCACCTTCAGAGTCTCCTCTGCAACACTCGGCATAAGCAATCATAGCATCATCTTCTTGATATATCGCTGGTCTCTGATCTCCCTCCGGGACGATCTCTAGCAATGCATGGTTGTTCCTCCACCGAGGAACAATCGTCTCAATCTCGTGCTCATCAACTCGAGTTGGTTCGGGAGCATCGATGGTTGCTCGATTGCAGGTTCCAGCAGCTCCACCTTGAGCCTGCTCCACCTCGAACACCATTCTTTCTGCATGCTTCTCCTGATTTCCTGCATCATCAAAAGTACCGGTAGATTCCATTCCAGATAACATAGCAGTTTCATTAAAGGTTACATCTCTAGACTGAATAACTTTCTTCAAATCAGGACACCACATTCTATATCCCATAGACTCAGACCCATAACCTAGAAACATGCATTTAACAGCCCTGGGAGACAGCTTCCCATCATTCACATGGACATATACAGGATATCCAAAAATTCTCAAATTAGAATAATTAACTGGATTACCTGTCCATACTTCCTCTGGAATCTAGTATTCGATAGAGGCATGAGGTGATATGTTCAACAGGTAGCAGGCAGTAGATATTACCTCTGCCCAGAACGATTTGTTCTTCCAAATCCCTGCATTCGAGAGCATGCAGTGGGCTTTCTCCAGGAGTGTCCTGTTGATTCTCTCGGTTACCCCGTTTTGCTGAGGCTTACCCACCAAGGTTCGATGCTTCGCAATCCCATGCTCCTCACAGAATTCAGTAAATTCAGAATCAACAAACTCCAACCCATTGTCAGTCCTGAGTTTCTTGATTTTCCTACCTGTCTGGTTCTCCACCAAAGCTTTGAACTTCTTGAAATATGAGAATGTCTCATTCTTGTGCCGCAGGAAATAAACCCAAGTCTTCCTCGAGAAATCATCCACGAATGTCAACATGTAGCGCTTGCCACCCAGTGATGGCACTCTAGCAGGACCCCACAAATCTGAATGAATATAATCAAGGATCCTTGTTGTTGTATGTTTAGCCCTTGAAAAGCTAACCCTCTTACATTTCCGTAGACACAGTGATCGCAAAACTCCAACTTGCCGATCTTTGCGCCTTCAAGGTATCCCTTCTTGCTCAACATTGACATTCTCTTCTCGCCCATGTGGCCTAGTCTCATGTGCCACAGTTTTGTGCTGTCGGACACATCAAGATTTAGGACTGCCGTTGCAGATCCTAACACTGTAGACCCTTGTAGGATGTATAGACTGCCCTTCCTGATTCCCTTCATAAGAACCATGGAACCCGTGCACACTTTCAAAACACCATCTTCTCCTTTGTACCTGCAGCCGTTAGCTTCAAGAGTACCCAAAGAAATTAAATTTCGAGTCATGTTAGGGATATGACGAACCTCCTTGAGAGTTCTAACGATGCCATCATGAGTCTTGATTTTGATGCTACCGATTCCTGCAACCTTGCAGGCTGTGTCGTTACCCATGACTACGACCCCAGTGTCAACACTCTCATAAGACTCGAACCAGTCCTTATGAGGACACATATGATAGGTGCAGCCCGTGTCAAGAACCCACTCATCTCTAGCTATCCTACTCGATGTGGTAGCCAAGGCATCATCCGTAACTACAAACCCATCACCATCTGACTCGGACTCTACACAGTTTGAGGTACCAGGTTTGGTGTGATTATCCTTACTCTCCTTCTTCTGGTCTCTCTATTTTGCCCAACAGTCTCTCTCTATATGCCCCATCTTACTACAGTAGTTACACTTCTTATTCTTGTGAGGATTCCTAGACTTTGAACGGTGTTTAGACCTCCCTCTAGACCCGTTTCCCTTACGTTCAGTATTTCTACCCCTTACAACCATAGCATCACCACCCTGGTCATCACCATCGGTATCAAGTTTCTCCTTAGACAGTAAACTAGCCTTTACTTCACTAAGGTTAAGGTCACCATGATTCCCATACAACATGATTTCCTTAAATTGTTTATGTGATGTAGGTAGGGACAGAATTAAATGAAAAGCCTTATCCTCATCAGCGTGTTTTATATCCATTGATTCCAATTCAGTAATAATAGAATCAAATTTACTAAGATGTGCCTGAATAGAAGTACCTTGGGGCATCTTCAGCCTGTAGAATTTCTCCTTCATTCGGTACTTGTTTGCACGACTCTTCGACATGTACAGCTCTTCCAGTTTGGTCCAGAGCACCCAAGGTTTCTCGATATGCATCACCTCTCTCTGAATGTGCTCCGCCAAGCACAGCTGAATCCCTGCCAGAGTCTTATCTTCAAGCTTCTTCCACTCCCTTGGAGTTAGATTCCCCTTGATATCCTTCTGGATTTTTTTGAATTCATCATCGCTCATTGTCGCATCAGTCTTCGTGTCGGGATACTCAATCACATCCCATAACCCATGCTGAATCAGGACCGCCTTCATCTGCAGTCTCCACATAGTAAAACTCCTCGTTCCATCAAATTTTGGAATATCACACTTCATGATTGAAGCCATCTCCACCTTGCTCAGATACCACTTGTTAGAGAAAAGTGAGTAGCAAGGTAACAGCGGAAGCGAATAATAGAATCAAAAACGAGATGACGGATATTATAACAAAATTTAGGAACGAAAAATAAGCGATAAAATCAAACACCAGAATTACGTGGGAAACCGAAGAACTCGGAGAAAAACCCACGGACGGCGACAGCCAGAAAATAATCCACTATGAGAAAGGAGGAGTACAACCTGATCACTATCACAGTGTGATCGATCCACAAAGGAGATTACAATAACAATCTCTCAACACTCAACTCACAATCTCTCGGGATACACTGGGAAAATATTGGTGAGACCCTTTCTCTCTCAATATTTTCTCTCTCTAGCTCTCTGTGTTTCTGGATGTGTTTTGGTGGAGAAACATGCACCCTATTTATAGGGAGAACTCCCTATAACCTAACTTGACTCCCACTCCAAATAGATTTAGAATCTAATACAATTAGGAAACCCAACACAATAAGGAAACCTAAATAATATCCTAATACAATTAGGAAACAAATAATTGTGAGATCAAGAGATTTGGTGATTTTAGGACACTTTCCTAACAGTATATCAATTAATTCAATTGGTATCATCTAATAATTTATCTGATTTATATTTAGAACTTCAATTAATAATTTGATTTGTTTGTACTTAGAACTTTTGCAACATGCCTTCATGAACCAAAAAACCATGAATATGAATATCTATGTTACAAACAGACAAAAAAGAAAGTTTTTTCTTCCAAAAATCATACTTACTGTAATTACATAAACATGAAATAAAAAGTTTTATATTTATATTCTGCAAGCAATATGAAATGATAATATATATGCATCTTAAAAATCATTAATATTTAATTGATAATATGAAAATTAAAAACCTTAAAATAATATCCATCAATTAAGCTCCTTTAACGTCTCTGCTTTTGTTAATATAATCTCATATTGCTTCTCTTATTTTACTATTTTTATTGTAGGATTTATTTTATTTGACCGAAAAAATTGCTTCTCTTTGATTTGAATCTTTTGAATTTTATTGTGATGTTGATTTGATCATTATTCACATACCAAGCAATGCCACGATATTTTTAAATTCATATCACAACAACGCTCGGGTATTTTGTTAATTAATCTCGCAGCAATGCGCGCGCTCACATATATATATATATATATATATATTTTTGCAACGAAGCAGGCTATATTGACAAGAAAACAGTACAAAGCAGGGAGGGAGATTGCCCAACCCCGGGGTTACATCTGAAGGGCTATATCTATGAGCTTGCTATATTTTTTTTGCAGTTTTTCGCAATTACAAGGCACCTAGTTCTAACAACATCTCTGATATGGAGAACTATGGTGTTCGGGTTACATCCACTCTTTCCATGGCTCCTTGCATTTCTTTCGGCCCAGATATGATAAGTGTATGCGCATCAGTATGGTTAAAAAGGCTGCAATGTGCCCAGGTACTGATCCTTGTTCTAACCGCCCTAGCTAGGCTGCAGTGAACGAATAGATGATCAAAATCTTCCGTTTCTTCTTGGAAAACAGCGCAGGCATCCCCATCTGTGCCCCCAATTGCAGCTACGTTTTTTCACTAGCAGTCTTCCCTGGATTAGAAGCCATGTTGTGAACGCATGTCTAGGGATTGTTAAGGTGTTCCAAGGAATGGAAGTCCAGGGTGGTCTTGATTGGGTGTTTAAGAGCCACTTATAGACCTGGGACACCTGTATTTCTCCTTTTTCTCCCCAGTGCCATTTAACCCCTAGTTTGCACCCCCATTTCACTTCATCCTTGACTTCACCATAAACGCTTGAAGTATGGGCAAACGTCATATGGGGGTGTGTATTCCCACCAAGACTTCTCTTTGATATATCTTGTATTGATTCATTTGACCCAGAGGATATGTTTGTTGTGTTGAATATCCCAAACTAATTTTGCCACCGAAGCCCGATTCTAGGATGTAAGATTTCTGATGCCAAGCCCCCCTGCATGCTTGGGAGCGCATGATGTATGCCACGAGATCAAGGGAGGGCATGTGTAGTTGTGGGTTACTCCCCAGAGGAAGTTCCTGCAGTATCGATCAATTTTATTTATCGCATGCTTCAGAATTATCATGATTCGGGCCCAAAAACGATAGACTCCCATCAGGACTGAGTTAATCAACATAGCCCTGCCAGCATATGAGATATTGCGCGAGCTCCAGGTTTTGATGCGACTGATGATCTTATTCACCAGGATGCTGCAGTCTCCCTTTGTGAGATTGCATGCCGAGATGGGCATGCCAAGATATTGGAAGGGTAGCGCCCCTTGGGCAAAGCCAGTGATGTTTAACAATTCAGCTGAGTGCTCTGTGGATGCTCCTCCAATCACCATCTCTGATTTCTCATGATTTGTCGTCAGTCGTGTAACCTCTGAGAAGTGACGAAAGGCTTCCATAAGTGTTTGGACTGAGGTGGTCTTTGCAGAAGTGAAGAGGATAAGATCATCCGCAAATATTAGATGAGTGAGTTTTAGCTGGCTACAGTGGGGATGATACTTATAACCAGGCTTGTTTGCGACGTGATATTTGAGGGAACTGGAGAGGTATTCCATTATCAGAACAAAAGGCAAAGGTGACATTGGATCACCCTGACGAAGCCAACGCCCACCAGGGAATTTTTCAGAATTTAAGCCATTTGCACAGATAGAGAAGGTTGGTGTTGTGACACATGTAGCGATATAGTTTATCATCCAAGTAGGGAAACAATATGCTTGCAGGGCAGACATGATGTAACTCCACTGAACCGAATCAAAAGCCTTCTTCAGATCAATCTTCATCATGCATCTCGTAGAAGAAGAGGATCGTGTATAGCCACGTGCTACTTTCTGGCAGAGAAGCACGTTGTGCAACAGCTATCTTCCGGGGACGAAGGCTCCCTGACTGAGGTCTACTAGATCAGGTAGAACTTCTCTGATTCTCGAGGCTAAAACTTTGGTAATGCCCTTGTAGAAAGTGTTGCAGCAGGATATGGGTCGGAATTATGTAGCTCTCGAGAGATTGGGAACTTTCGAAATTAGGGTAAGGTTTGTGGCGTTCATGCTATTGATTAATTTCCCAGTTTGGAAGAACTCTTGTGCCGCTGAGTAGACTAAATCACCAATTATGTGCCAATTGTCTTTGTAGAAGTCGCTTGTGTAGCCATCCAGACCCGGGGTTTTCTCATTGGGAATGGAGAAGATGGCGTCTCGTACCTCTTTCTTTGTAATGGGTCTACTGAGATGGAGTTGTTGATCTATCGTAATGGTTGGCCCCATATTGAAAATTTCCTGATTGATGGGAGTTGTGCTCGAAGTATTTGGGCCAAGAAGTTGCCGGTAGTAGCTGGTGAGGAGCTTGTTTACTTCTTAGTAGCCATAGGCCATTTCTCCATTGTCTCCCTTTAAGGCATATACATATTTTTGTGCTCGATTATGTCTCAGTTTGGCAAAAAATAATTTAGTGTAGGCATCCCCCATGTGTGTCCAGTCCACTTTACTCTGTTGTCTTCTCAGGAGCATGGCAGAATGAAGTATGGCAGAATATCGATTTTTTGTCTATCTTTCCTCTTCCTGGAGTTGTGTATTATCTTTATCCCTCTACAGATCCTCTTGAATTCTTGTAAGCTCTTCTCTGGTTGAGATTTCTTGCTGGTGGATGTCATGAAACCGATCTCTATGAAGATGCTTAAATTCTCTCCTCAAGAGTCGAAGAAGCTCCATCAATTGATATTGTTTATGCCCCTGTAGGAGTTGATGCAGCATTTGCTTGATCACCCTAGAGTAATCAGGGTGTGTTGCCCACATGTCACAGTACTTAAATATAGGTTTAGACTCCGGGCTCGATGGGAAAGATACCACAACTGCAGCATGATCGGAAAGACCAGAGGCTTTATAGTGCACGTGATGTACCTCTGCCACTATATACCACTGCATATTGACAAACAGGCGATCCAGTCTGGACCAAACATGGGAGTTTGTCCATGTGTAAAAGGCCCCAGTATAGTTGGGTTCATGTAGAGAGCAATCCTGGATACATTGCGCGAACAGTTTGGTCATGAACGCTTCTATGTCTGCTCCACCTGTTCTCTCACCCTCCATGGCTACTGCATTAAAATCTCCCATGACTGCCCACGGGTCTGCCATGTCTTCAGCAATATCACGGAGATGTTGCCAGAGAAATACCCTTTCCTGCATTTCATTGCTACCATAGACAGCCGTCAGATAGAAGAATGACGTTGTATGCGCCATGTGAACCTTGGCGTGTATGTGCTGGCTTGAACTGTGTATCATTTCAACCTTATATCTCCCTAGATGCCACGCTAGCCATATTCTGACCTTGACACAATGATTAATGTTGGTGACAGCCTTCCAATGGTTAAAAACTCTATTCTTGACAGTATCTATATTGTTGGGGGAGATCTTTGATTCGTAGATAGCCACCAGCCCTGCCCCCTGTGTGTGCAAGAAGACCCGAAGGTCTTCTTGCTTTTTTGGGCTGTTAAGCCTTCTGATGTTCTAGCTGACTATATTCATCATGATGATTTTGTTTACTTGAGTCTACTTTTGATACTATCTCTGTTTCTTCATCATTCCCATCATTGTCTAGAAGCTCAAATTGATTCCCAGTAGGAAAATTACTTTTTGAGGTAACCTTCTTCCATATCAAGGATTGTTTTGGTTTAATAAAACCATGCTCATCTACCCGTGGTTTATAATCCTTCACTGGGACTTTTTTTTTCCATCTTTCTATTTTGCAACCATTTCTTTCTTCTTCTTGCACACTCCTTCTTCATGTCCTGCTTTCTTACAGTGTGTGCAAATGATCTTTTTCTTACATTCTGTTTCAACGTGGCCATACATGTGACAATGGATGCATTTGACTAGTTTCCAATCATATTGAATGCTCTGTCAGACCAGGTTATCGCTGTGATCAAGGAAATCTAGATATTCTGAGAAGGCATTTCTACCAGAACCTTAGTGTAGCTTAGCTTGGTTCTCTCCATTGTCTGCCTGTCAGTTTTTATAGGTATTCCCAACATACTCACAATCTTGATCAACCCTTCGACACTCCAATACTTGAAGTGTAGGTCCTGTAATGTGATCCATATCGGCAGAGAGGCTATTGATTCGATACTCATGTCAAGGTTCTCATTCCATTCTTTAACAATCAGTGGTTTGCTGTCAAAAAAGTGGAGTTCATGCTGAATTGCTTTGTCTCGGTCCTCTTGTGACAGGAAACGAACCAAGAATATACCTTTCTTGACATCTGAGATGATTGCTATCTCCATTTGTCTCCATATCTTTCTCAGAAAACCTGACATGACTTCTAAAGGGGGGTTGGCACCAAGAATGCAGCATATAACTGAATTTTTCCAATAGTCAATTGATTCTTCCACGTCCTGCCGTTCCAGTTTCACACAGGGGGTCCCATTAATTGTGCTTGGTTCTACACTGAGATTTAACCCATCATCCTTTTTGAAAAGAGATGCATACATTCCCACCTTAATAGCTTTGTTTGGTGTCTCCCCTGCTTGTTTTTCTTGATTTGTCTTGTTAGCCGCAGAATTTTCATCCATCTATTTCCCACCTTCGTTTTTAGTGCTTCGCTCAGTTGAACGACCACCAGAAGATTTCTTTGCCGGCGTGGATTGCCGGCCACTTGCAGGGATCGCCCCTTGCCGAGTTTTGACCATGGCGGCTACGTCGGCTCTAGGGCAATTATATATATATATATATATATATATATATATATATATGGGAATTTCTACCATAGTTGAAAAATATTTTCAACTATGATAGTTAAATTCAATAATAACCATTGGATTTAAGAGGAAAAATTTGATAATCTCATCCCCACTTACACGTTTGATATATTAAAAAAAAGCTTTTGCCATATTTACTATTATACTCCTCTCCCACTCTTTTGAAACAATATTTTTTTTTAGTAAAAAAAACTTTCTTCCCTTCTTTACTGGAGATCTGGAATAGCATTCATCCATCTCCATGGCAACCCTCTTCACCTCTGTTATTCATTCTCAATAAAAGAAAAAAAAAAAAAAAAAAAAAACCTTTCTTCCCTTCTTTTCGTTTTCTGGGATTGGATTTTGTAATTGAATCACAGATTGAACTTAAGATGCATCCCGGGGAGGTTCGACCCCGTCGCATACACCGCCTCCAAGCACGCCGTCGTCGGCCTCGTCAGGGCCACCGCTCAGCTAGTGAAGAATCCAATTCAAATTCGTATTTCAACCCTGACTTCAGTCCTAAGTGCCACCGATTAGAAAGAGAGAGAAGGAAAGGCAGTGTGAAGAGGAAGAAGAGGTTATACGGTTTGGGGTGGATTTGCTGTCAAGCCTTTGCATTACAACCCTGACTTCAGCCCTAAGTGCTTCAATTTAAGTTTACCCAAATTTTAAAGTTGGTAGTTGTTCTTTAAATTATTACTATTTTCAAATAGTTTTCAGTTTTAATTCTTAGTGTTAGAATTGCATGCATCGATTAGCAAGTTAGAGAACTGTAGGCTGAAAGATTAATGTTGAATATTGGGAAATTATGATTGATTTGATGAGGGTTGAGGTTAATTTGGGATGGTGTTGAGGTTAAGTATGGTAGAAGATGCTTCCTGTGGAATTTAATTTGGAACCCGTTCCATACAGATGTGCAAATCTACACAGATGAACAAGATAGTGCATCTGCAATTTGCCAACATATGAAAATGCATGGAATCCCAGAAAAACGAAAACAGGCTTGATTCAGATATTATATGGTAGGGAGAAGGGAGAAAGGAAATAAGTGGAAAAGGAAAAAAGGAAAATGTGATCATGGTAGGGGGTGTCTCAAATTTGAAACAGAGCAAAGCTAAACCCTAAACAAAGCTACAGAAAGTTGAAGGAGGACCTCCATGAGCTTGTTGGGATTCATGGTAGACTTGGTAGTAGAGAGAGAAAAGAGAGAAAGAGGGAAAAAGAGACGACTATTTTTGGATGTTCAATTGAAATGTGAGGTTAAATTGGTAATTCATCCTATGTTTTACACCCAATCGACTAAACATGGGGAGAATGGGGAGAGAAAATGAGTTGTGATAAGGTAAAAACTGACCTAAATTGAAAGGTTGAGATTCATTCCAAAATAATCAAGGGTGTACAATTATCAACTACCATAGTTGAAAATATTTTCGACTATGGTAGAATTTTCACATATATATATATATATATATATATATATATATATATATGATGAATCATTATAGAAATTAAGTTATTAACGATCAAAATTTTTAACACAACTTTCTAGGCAACAGAGAAATAGAAATGGAGGTAATAATTCACATAATAATCACGTATAATATGACCTCCCTTTGATTATTTTTCGTCATCAAAAACTTTGACTATAATTTTTTAATATATATAATGATTCTTGACATCAAATTAATATCACTAGACTCGTAATAAAAATTAATTTTAAAAAGTATAAAATTAAAATTTTTAACAAATAAAATTTTATGTGATAAGTTTTTCAGTAAGGATGGACCTTCAAAAGCATGGAAGCCAATTATTTTTGGACGGATAGAGTATTTACGTTATATTAAAAATTACAAATGACACTCTAATTGAGTTAGATTCAAGTTAGATTAGTTAAGTTAGGATATATGATTGGATAGGAAAGGATAGGATATATTTCAGTTAAGTTAGTTGTTGGGTAGAAATATTTTATTAATAAAATTTGAATATTAAGGGGAAAATAAATGAAAAAGTTATAGGTGTTGAAAAAGGGGATTGATTTGAGATTAAAATAATATTATTTGAATTTCTTTATGATTAAAAAGTTGTTTTTGGTTTGGGTATTTTTAGGGAGTTGGGTTAGGTTAGGCTAGGTTATGTATAAGTTAAGTTAGGTTAAATTAGGTTAGGTTAAGTTAGTTATGTTTAACCCAATTAAAGAACAGGGCCTGAATCTCATCCGTGTATGCATGGAAGTCATTTATTTTTGGACGGAGTGAGTATTTACGTTATCCATACGTACATTTTCATCCCCCATTGCTTAATTATGTGTCATTCGGTAGGTTTGAACCTAGAACGTGTCGAACCTGGAACCTGTCCAATAGGTCCGGCTTATACCTGGAACTTGTCAATGTGTTTCGTACCAATGAACTTGCATAATATACTAAACATGTGGTATCGATGTCATGTCAGTTTTCTGCGATTAGAATTTGGTGTTGGCTTAGTCTGGGAAAATATGGTAAAACTTCAGTTTATTGGTGGTCAAAAAATCAATTTGGAATATTTTCAACCATAAACCCCAAAGTGCATATTATTTATCTCCAAAAACACTATTTTACATCACTGTGATGTATTATTAAGGGAACGTTTGGTAGGAACCCCAGAGAAATTTTTCCCGGGGAAAATTTCCCATGGGAAGTTTTCCATGGGAAAGATTTTCCTGAGAAAAATTCCCCTCAGCCCCCCTAAGGGAAATTTTCCCTAGGAAAATGGAGAAAATGGTGGGTCCATCGTGAAAATTTTTCCGAAGTCAACCTGCATCCAAACATGGGGAAAATAAGTCAACCTGGAAACATTGACCATTTCCCCGGAGTTATTGACCAACCAAACGCACCCTAATGTAAAATCATATCAAGCAACACTTATTCATTTTTTAACTTATCATGGCGTAACGCGTGGGTATTTGTTAGTATTTATTTAGAAAATTTATGTTGCAAACTTTATTCTGTACAAAATCAACAATAATATGATATTCAATTTAATTCACTGAATTCATTAAAAGTGAATTACGTTAATGTATATTAAATTTTGAGTTTTTGTATTGGCTAAATTGAACTAAATAGAACTAAAATTAATCAAATAAAAAATTGACAACAAGCAATGGTCAAGAAAATAGAATAATAATTAAGTACTCTGCTTTGCTTCATAATGTTTGAGACTTTTAGCTTTTTAGGTTAAATAAACAATTGAAATTAATAGGAACAGAAGTCATGTGAAAACTGTTGGAGTATTTCAAGAGTTAAGAGGCATAAAAATATAAGTTATAAGCATAGGATTGACCGGAAGGTCGAAAATAAGCTTAATAAGGAAAAGGGGACCAACATGGATCGTGTCTGGTGTGACACGACCCGTGTTAGCGTCCAGAGAGCACTGTTTTTGTGCACCGGGTCAACACGGACCGTGTTGATATAACACGGACCATGTTGATATAACGCGGACCATGTTGATCCAACACGGACCGTGTTAGACCCAGTCGAGATTGATTTTTGAAATCCCTTAAATTAAGCCTTGGGATTAATCTCGATTGATCATTAATAGGGATAATCTTTGACTGTGAAATCAGTCAAGCAATCCACATTAATGATTCAAAGACATATCCCTTGGATAATGCCTCCTATTATGTCAAGTTTGAATGGATTGTCTACTCCATGAATCATTATAAAAGGAGGATGAATTCTCCATTCATCCTCACCTCATCTCTTCTTCAAGTTTCTAGAGAGCTTCAACACACTCTTTGAGGTGTTGACTGCAGCAACATTCTTTGAGAGCCTTTGAGAAATATTGTTACTTTGCTTACAAGAAGTTAGGTTTTACCCTTGAGTCTTTTCACGGTCTAGTGAATAAGTCTTAAAGGGTGACGGGCTTGCCCTCGACTCCTAGCCACCCAAGTGATCCTCCATCTTCCATGTGACCGTGTTTATCCATCTCATTGTTTTTTCCAACAATCTTAAGACTTATTGTCACCATGGATGATCAAGTTTGAGGGATGGAATTTCAAGATCAAGATGTTATGGAATCGAAAGATAAGTTTATGTTGCTTTATACAAGATCTTATTTATTCAAGTTTATTGTTTTAATTATCAAGATTATTAATCAATTGTGATTCATTTGATTAATGTAGTTAAATTATCGATCGGTTGTGGCAATGGTGATTGATGTTTATACTCAAGAGGTTCAAGGAGTATGATGAGATTGCTTTCATATCGAGATAAGTACCTTAATTTAATTAAGTTGGCGCTTATTTGATTTTTGAATGGCATAGTTCTTCTATGATTTGAAATTGGATTAATTCAATTTAAATGATTAATTAGAAACATGTTGAGATTTATTCATACGCCTTGATAAGTCACCATTTACATGTTTTTCAAGAAAGTGGTGTGTTAAGGTGTTAGTGAGTACATGTTTGTTTGTCATTATGCCAAGATGTTAAGTGTGATTTTATTATTGTCAAGTAAATCACAAAGTGCCATGTTAAGTGAGTTTATGAGTTTATGGCATGTATTTCTATGATTAAGTACATATATATATGTGGTATATTCATATATGAGTTGTTTATTGAATATAAAGCATGATAATTGTTTATTAAGTTTATCATGATTATTTATATTTGAATACATGAGTTTATCAATTTCTTTTAATTGATGGAATGACAAGCATGAATGTTTAATTTTCAAGTATGTACATGTTCAAGGATGTATGTTAATCTATTTGATTCACATGTTTAAGTTTATGTACATGACTAATGTTATTCTCCGCTAGAGATACAAACATGCTTGAATTAAGACAATGTTTATTCATGAAAGTTCTTGTATATATGTTTTGAGATATATACTTGTGTTGTCTTGTTTGGTTCATGTTAGATTAAGCATACATAATATGAATGAGCTAGATGCAAGTGTTCTTGAAATGTATGAGTTTGACATGAAAATTTATAAGTTGTGAGAATATGGATTCATGGTAATTTGTTTCAAGATGAATTCATGTGATTAATTAATTCTTATTTGTTTATGCAAAGAAGGTTTATATGTTTGCTTATATGTCTCAAGTCTTTGCATGTTTCTCTCAAGTTCAAGTTGATTGTCTAATGTGAGTTTATTATGTTTAATGTTTTGACAATCATATGTTTATAAGTGCTTGACAAGTATTCATGTCTACAAGTTGTTTAAATATATATGTCATTATATATTTTGATTAGCACTTATGCAAATATGCTTTGTTAAAATGTTTTGATTGATCTAAGTTTCAAGTATGCTAGTATGCATGTTACCTTACCAATCAATCATGTTACATAGATTTTTATGTTTGAAGCATGACAAGTTCAAGAGTATCATATGATGTTAATTAAGTACTTGTGCTAACTTTGTTAAAAGTATAAGATCAAGTTAATTCATATTATTACATTGCGTGAATAAGTTAAGCCATGACATGTTTTCTTATTATTAAGATATGAATAATGTATTTTGTTCATATGAGTATAAGTAGAAATGTATATTTCTTGTTTGTCATGGTAGTTCTCATGCATAATATCGGTTCAATAAGTTTAGCATTGCCAAATAAGAAATAATGTCGGTTCATGTGATTATTATAAGCATAATTGCTATAGGCGTATCATAAGTAACATAGACACAAACTTATTTATAAGTGCAAGCTTCTCATACTCAATGATCTTGTTATTATCAAGATGATTTTGTTGTTAAGTGTTTATGATGTTTCTTCATGAGATAAAGTAAATGTTTATAAGAAGGTTCATACTTTGTATGGTTCGTATGCTAATATATGTGGCTTACATATTGACGCATATGGTTAAGGCTTGTTAAGTATATGATTATGTAAGATGTAAGGATAATCTTTGTTCTATGTATTCATGTGTTTAAGTTGAATACATATACTTGGCTTTACCGCCATTTTATGAGATTATAAGTATTCATCATGTATGAATGTAAGTAGAGTGTATCTACTATAAGATAAGTTGCATAATGTATGCATGTTAGACTATGTGCATGATTATTTGTTTTGAATGCATGATGTTTACCTAAGTTCATGTGTTATAAAACTAGATGATCATTGCTTCATTTGTTAATAGTCTATTAATTAAGTTTACATGTTTGATATGTAGGATTCAATCAAGTTTGCTACAAAGGGAAATGTATATGGCTCTCATATACATTTGTTTGATCCATCCTTAAGTGGTTTATGGATTAATATTATAAGTAAGATTGGCATACGGGACGAATGATTATGAGTTCCACGGTCTAATATTTAAGAAGTGGATCTAATTATGTATAAGGAAACATGACCCTAATTAGAATGACGTTTGATCATATAAGTAAAGGTCATATAACTATAAGATAATCATTCAAGATTGATTGAGGTTCTCTCTCGCCTAGCCAATGTTAAGATATATATGCAATAAGTTTCATTACATATGGTATTCAAGTTTATGATATTCAAGCTTTGTAGCAAATGGTTGAAAGTGTAATGTTTTAAGTTACACATAAGATGGAATCTAATTTCCATGAAACTTAAGTGTTTCTTCAAGTTTAAGTTGAAGGAGATTTCTTCCATGGAAAATCAAAAACTGTTTTGATTTATACAAAGGCCATAACTATGAGATCCAAAGTTATTTGGATATAGTTATTCAAAGAACACGAAAATCAAATGTTAGTTTGATTTACAAGGTTCTAAGGTGATAAGTTTTAACTATGAAATCCAAATGCTATTTGGATATAGTTATGCGAAGAACATGGAAAATCAAATGTTAATTTGATTTATAAGGTTGTTTTAAGGTATAAGTAGTGGCTATGTAATCCAAGGTACTTGGATAAAGACATAGTGATAAGGAAAAAAATGCGAAAAATCAAAAGAAATTTTGATCTTATAAGCATTTCTTTCAAGATAACTATAAAAGTAGTCCAACATATGGACAAGGTTATAGTAATCTCTTCATAAGCATTACGAAGATTATCCATGTTATTTGGATAATGTTTAACTTCATGAGATTTTAGCATTACAAAAGAATGTATAGTTCAAAGGTTTATCGCCTACTAAAGCATTCGTTTTGTAAGTTCAAATATGAACTCAATATTTTAAAAGTTTACCAAAGCTTATAATGCGATGGTTTAGTCATACTATGATAAGTGGTAAAGTATTTCTTACTTAAACCTATGGTGTGATGGTGTAATCAAACTATGATGAAGGAAAGAAATGTTAAGTTTAAGAGATGATCATGATAAGTAAGGTCCTGGAAAGATATGTATTTATCTAGTGATATTAGTTAATTGAGGGCACTCAAAGGTATCATGATCAAGTTCTTTCAAGGTCACAAGGTTCTCTAGTGATCCTTGGTTAAGGGGATGGGAGTAAAGCCCAATTATAGATTATCATCAACGGAGCTCCAACCCACGCTTGACACCTCTTGTCAAGTCTTGAGTTCAATGGCCGACAACGTTGAATGATAATGAGAGCATCAAAATATTTAAGATAAATCATCCCAAGGACAAGATGATGCCCAAGAACCGTAATGTTCAAGAGGTTTGAGTCTATGACTCATTAACAGACTTTGAATCGATGAGATGGGGAGCTCTATTACGGGGCGTAAAAGTCTGCCTATGCGAGGACGTGAAGTGGGCCGCTTCGGATATCCTAGGGCTGGGCTTGATTGTTCTCGCGGAGGGTATGGGACACATGGCCGGTTTGAAATAGTGTCTTTGATTTTAAGCAAGGTTTTGGGTTGTGTGTGTGTTATGTATCCAATTAGTCAAGTAAGGATGTAAAGTTCAAAGCTTGTCTACTTATGCATCCAGACTAATTGATTTTACATACACTAAGTGAAGCTTCAAGTCGTGAGACACTTTCATGATGCATAACAACTCCTTGATTTCTCGGGTGTTCAAGTTCTCTAGAAGGTGCCATGTATGGCGGGGGTATTTTTACCCAAGTGAAGGATCTCGGGCTATTTCAAGTGGAACTCTTGAAATGGCGGGGGATTGTTGGAGTATTTCAAGAGTTAAGAGGCATAAAAGTATAAGTTATAAGCATAGGTGTGGGACCCGGGAAGATCCCCGTTATCCCTCGCGGTGTACGGCGAATCGAAAGGGGTGTCTTTTCTTGGAAGGGATTTAAATACATTTTATTATGATGTTCAAATGAATCAAAATAATAAAAATAAAAAGAGTCCCCAATTAATTTTTATTGAGAATTAATAAACTCAAATTTAAACACCATAAACCACGAACCATGATATTCGAATCCGTGGGTAAGGTTATGAATTCGAAAGTAAAAACCCTCGAATTCGCCCGTTCAAAGAACGGACTCTACTAAATCGGTTAATTTAAAGAAAAGAGTAGAAGAGGAGAATTAATTAGATTAATCAATATTATTTAGTGCACACAAATGAAATGATTAAATGTAAAAATAAAATAAATGCGAATAGAAGAAGGAAATAAAAGAACAAAAGTATAAACATTTACAAGTTAAGATTTAGTCAATTTGATTAGAGCATCAATATTATTATTTAAGTTGGATTTACATCATAATAAAGTGAGAAAAAAATAAGAAAAAAATAATACTAACCTCAAGTTAATGCCAAGATTATGAATGCAAGATGATGATGATGAGAAGAAGAAGAAGAAAGATAAAATCATCTAGTGTAAATACTCCTAGGATGATTTTGAGGTGTAGAAAAAGAGTGGAAATGAGGGCGTATTTATAGTGGTGGAGGTAGGTTTATTTATGGTGGTAAATGAAAGAATATTGGGAGGATAAAATCAAATAAAGGTTGATTTTATTTGATTTGGAAGAATGAGGAAGGATGAAATAAAAGATAAAGAGGGATTTGATTGGGTTTGATTTGATTTTGGGGGATTTTAACATGTGAAGAATGTGTGCATTTCAAAAATCATTGGCATTTAATCCTAAATTAAAAATAAAGATAAAAAATGATTAAAATAAATTACATAATTACAAAGCTGAATTGAATGACAAAATTCAGCGTCTACAGTTAGCCCCCACTTTGGTCGAGTCCGAGTAGGACGCTGATCAAAGTATAGCGTGGTATTTTTCAGTCTATCCCGACGTCAATATTGATCTCCCAGTCTTTCCTGGTGTCGTCCAGTCTTTCCCGATGTCGCCCAGTCTTTCCCGGTGTCTCCCAGTCTTTCTCGGTGTCGTTCAGTCTTTCCCGATGTCTTTCAGTCTTTCCCGATGTCGTTCACTCTTTCCCGATGTCGTTCAGTCTTTCCCGATGTCTTTCACTCTTTTCCAATGTCGTTTAGTCTTTCCCGATGTCGTTCAGTCTTTCCCAATGTCTTTCAGTCTTTCCCGATGTCTTTCAGTCTTTCCCGATGGCGTTCAGTCTTTCCCGATGTCGTTCAGTCTTTCCCGAGTTCGTTCAGTCTTTCCCGATGTCTTTCAGTCTTTCCCGGTGTCTCCCAGTCTTTCTCGGTGTCGTTCAGTCTTTCCCGATGTCTTTCAGTCTTTCCCGATGCCGTTCACTCTTTCTCGATGTCGTTCAGTCTTTCCCGATGTCTTTCAGTCTTTCCGATGTCGTTCATTCTTTTGTTGAAGATGATACAAAATTGAATTGAAATTATTTTCTGAGTTATATAGAAAATTATATTTCCATATTTTCTCTTGAAAATAATATATATATTTTTTTTGTTTTCATTTTTATTTATTATAAGAGTATTAAAACAAAAGAAGTTATAAATTCTCCTCATAATAATTTCCCGGTCAATGCATGTTAGGCCGGTCAAGGGAGTATTTAATTGGGTTTTAAGATGGGTAGGTGGGAAGTTTGAGAAGATGGGTGAATGGTCTTTAAAAATGGGAACACCCTTATCCATATACTTTCATCGACACTTCCATTTTCTACTTCCTCACTCACTCTTTCTCTCTCTAAAATCCCGAGTAACCAGCCCTTACCGGGTGATCATACCGCCAGGTGTGGCATTTCCTCGAGCCCCCACCTCGGTTTTCGCGTCTCCTTGCCGCCGGTGTACCTCAATTTTCCCCACCAGATCCGGGAACTTGACCGGAGCCACAGAATACCGCCAAGTATCCGTCTCCTTTTTACTGTTTTATTCGGAGTTTAGATCTAAAATTTTCTGCCGGAACGGACGCCATACCGCCAGGTATGGTCTCGGGTTCAGACCCGAGCTTGACCCACTGACTTGCCGGAATTTTGCTGAAACGGGTACCATACCGCTGGGTATGGTCTCGTTTCTGAGTTTTCAGATTCGAATTTTTAAGCTGATTTTCGCTCGAGTCTCGGAATTTGAACTCGGAAAATTCGTCGGAACTCGGACCATTCCTGGCGGTATAGCCTGGTTCAGGCTCGTTCTCGGGTTTCCTTTTGCGCGGTCTGTGGGAGACCCATACCTGGCGGTATGGGCTCGGGTTCAGACCCGAGGCTGACTCACTCCGGTTTTCGGGTCAGATTTCGTACAACCCGGGGTAGCTTCCATGCTTGCTTGCATGGTTTCGGGTCTGGGTCTTGGTTCTAGTTCGGGAATTTTACTTTGTCCCGGGATTTTAAACCTCCCTTTTGTGTTCTGTAGTTTGTTTTTGGCAATGACGCAACCTTTGAAACCACGAGGTATCAGAATGAACATGTGTGGCTTAGGAGATCGGAAGTCCCGGTAAGCCTTTCAAACTCATATTTTTTGTATGGTCTTGGTATTCTTTATGCATGCTTTATGCCATCCTTGTCATGTATTGAGGCCCAAAACTTTTTGTTGTTTTTTGTGTTGTCAAATTTTTAGAGTTTAACATTGGGATTAACTAGTAATCCCAAGATTTTTCTCATAAAAATATGATGTCATGCCTCCAGGCATGCACCTCTGTCCAGTTTTCCATACTTTTCTGTACAGTTTTTTTTTTTTCAAATCCTTGTACAGTCAGGCTGTTATGCCTCCAGGCATGCAGCTCTGTCCCGTCAATGTCGATCGATCGATCCTTTCATTATTCAAACTCAGGCGTGCTACCATGCCTGCAGGTATGGTGCTCTGTCCGGAGTTTTTCTGCACGGTCCGGATAGATTTAAGTCTGGGCAGGCTGGCATACCTCTAGGTATGGTGCTCTGTCCGGAGTTTTTCTGCACAGTTCGGACGAATTTAAGTCTGGCCAGGCTGGCATGCCTCCATGTATGGTGCTCTGTCCGGAGTTTTTCTGCACAGTCCGGACAAATTTAAGTCTGGGCAGGCTGGCATGCCTGTGTATGGTGCTCGTCCGAGTTTTTCGCACGCATGCATCGACATATTTAAGTCCGGGTAGGCTGGCATGCCTCCAGATATGGTGCTATGTCTGCTGAATTCTGTCCAGTTTTCGTTGTTTTTGCACAGTCCCGTTAGATTTGGGTCTAGTCGTTGTCGCCTCGGGCATGCAACTTTGCCCAACTTTCTTTGTTTTTCTACACTGTCTCGTCAGATTTGGGCCTAGTCAGGTTGTCATGCCTCCAGGCATGCAGCTCTGTCCAGCTCGGGGTCCGTCATTCGGATTTCACTTGTTGCTTGGAACCCTAGGCAGGCTGCCATGCTTACAGGCATGGCGCTCTGCCCGATGTTTTTTTTTTCTTCGCATGGCCCAACCTTGAGTCCCCTTTGCCGAGCATACCGCCAGGTATTGCTCTATGAAATCTTGCATTTTGTCTTCGCATCGGGTCCATTTTGTAAGACCTGTGTCCGCACCATGTCCGCGATATGGTACCGCTTTTCCGGTCTCCTCCGTTCGAACCACGGTATGGTCCGAGCCATACCTGGCGGTATGGTGTCTGGTTGCAAGACTCAGACCCGACTTGTTCTTGGCAGTATGGGTGGGTTTTTTCCGTATGCTCGAGTCTTCTCAGTTTAATTCAGAAATGAGTTATTTCCAAACTAATTCTTGTGAACATTGTGAATTGAAATTTTAGAGTTTAACTTAGAAAATGAATTATTTTCCAAATTATTTCTCATAAAAATTTACGATCCGCTTTAGAGTTTAACCCGAAAAAATGAGCTAATTCTCATAAAAATTTGTGATCTGAATTTTAGAGTTTAACTCAGAAAATGAGCTAATTCTCATAAAAATTTGTTATCCGAATTTGAGAATTTAACTCGAAAAATGAGTTAATTCTCGTAAAACTCGGATTATTTCTTCGTCAGCAACATCCTTTGAGCTTCTAGCAATACTTCCGAAGGCAATCAAGACTCCAACTGAGCTTGCTTGATTTCTAGCCGCCATGGTTGCATTTCTTTTGATGTTCGGGCGGGAGGCAGAAGAATGCAAATGCGGTTTCATGCATGTTATGCTACATGAATTACACGAAAATAAATATGTACAAAACTCTTTCATGTACAATACACAACTCTATTATGCATTATATTCTATAAGATTCTTTATACATGATTTTATGCAGTCCTAATTTTAATGCTTGATGTGACTTTTTTTTATTTTTCTGTATGCAATGTATGTGACCCTTTTTTTGACTTGAGAAGAAAAATAAATAAATAAATAAATAAAAACTAAAAAAAAACTAACATGACTCAAAATGAAAATGAAAAACGAATTAATGCGACTCAAAATGCAAACTAATGTGACTTAAAATGAAAAATGCACATGACCTAAAACCAAAAACTAAAAAATGCACATTAATTTGCTGCATGTGTGCGATATGAACAACCCCCACTTTCCCGAGGAAAGAAAAAAAAATAAGGAAAAGTAAATTAAAACGCTAAATGTCAAGGGCGATTTCGAAGTGAGTTTCAGGACAAGACGAAAAATGGAGAACAATGAGTTCTCTTGTCTCGCAAGTTGCCATGAAGTGGTCATTGAGTGATGAATGAGCCCCCAGTTGAAATGTCGCAAAACAATGTATAAATGGAAGACTCGGCTAACTTATTCTTCTTGATGGGATGGTTAGAATGCTTTACTTCAATGACATGGATAGGAACCCGAAGCACAAGGAGGGATCAAGTGGTAAGCCATCTTGATTTCCCTTGCCTTTTCTCTATCTTTCCTGGTTCTTTTATTTAGGGAGGAACGTGTAAGCACCAAGCCCCCAGTACCGGTGAACAAACGTCTTTAGATGAGTCAAAATGGTTGACCTAGGTACGTATTGCCTTCAAGTAATCCTTATTTTGATGCAGTTGGCTTCTTGTTCTATTAAAGGAGTTATTCTTCACTCAGGTGTTCTGGAAGTGAGGACTAACTGTCGAATCTCATACATGCACTAATGACCAAATCAGAAGAGCTTACAAGGTGATGGGGTGAAAATGGGAATGATGGAAAAGATAGTGAATGCTCATGCCCAAATAGAGGGCGAGATAAGGTTTTGAGTGGTTCGGTGAGGATAGCGATTAGATGAACAAGATGGTGAATGGATGAGTAGTTCGATAGACAGAAGTTCGAACTGGTGATTGGTGAAGGTGGATGAGAAGGTCTATGGATGGAGTACCATATCTCATAAGGGAAGAGATGGTCAAATTGCTATGGTTTGATGAATTTAGGTATGAAGGGTGATCCAAGTCTGATGGGAAAAGGTGGGTGTGCTTTGGTGAAAGAAATCTGACAACTTGTCAGTGTCATTAGAGACAAAGGTTTCCTCTCCTTTTGCCTAGCTCGCCTGATGAGGTTTTCAAGCTAGCCACTCTTTATTTTATCTCTCAAAGACCAAAAGATTTGATGATGGATTTTCTCTAAAGTGAATTGCAGCGGCCGGGCCTCAAAGAGGTTCTCCTACGTATCCAGTGTGGAATCAGGCCAGACGTAGTTCAACAGGTGCAGCTTTGATTGAAGCCTCAAGAAGGACTTTGAGATGGATCGAAAGTTTAATGGGAAGGATAGGTGTGAAGGTTTGACGGGGAGGTTTTGGGATGTGCGAGTGACCAATGTAAACCGACAATTGCCTCTTATGCCTCTTATTCTTGCTTTCTTCTTTTTCTTTTTTTTTCTTCTTTTCTCTCTTTATTTTTTTCTTCTTTTTTTCTCTTTCTTTTTTTTTTTGAACTCGACTACCTCAATCTATATTTTTCTTATCAATGATATTGGTCACCCGTAACACATTAGTTTGCTTAGATGGATTTATGGATGAGATGGTCGTAAAATGAATGACCGGGTTCGTGGTGGTGGTTAAGAAGATGATGTGTGAAGAAATGTAGGTGAAGCAATGAAGTGAAAATGAAGGTGGTTATGATGTAGGTGGTAAGGGATGAAAGCCTTCTATCATAGGCATATCTTTTTAAGCTGCATGATTTATTTGATAGTGAGATTCACTTTTAGAGACTATTGGTCGCTTTGAATTCTCTCCTTTTGCCTAACCTGTTGGGTGAGTGTTCAGGTTAGCTTCCCTCCTCTTAATTTTTACTCATTCACCTCTCCTTTTTCCCAATTTGTTAGATGCGTGTTCAAGGTGGCCTCGCTCCTTTTTATTTATCTCTCCTTTTGCCTAAGTTCGTTTGGCGGTGAAGTTAGCCTCTCTTCTCTCTATTAACCTTGGACTCGGGGTTGGGTGCAACAGCATAAAGAAGGTGTGATCAAGATGTGAGATGGAACGGAAAATGTGAGCAGAGGGATGAGTCAGACTTGGACGGTCATATGGGTGAGTGAGCTCTTCAATTCAAATCAGGAATGCAAGCACAAGATTATTTCTTTAGTAGTTTAGAAGCAAATGAAGGATCAGGGAAGACGAGAGTCATAATCATGAAAGGTTTCATCTTTATTGAATGCAGCTAAGATGAATACATTAAAAAAAATTTGCTTGGGAGATGTCCCAACTAACTCTAAAAATGAAGACGATTGCCATGAAAAGAAAAGACGCAACATGAGGGGATCGCCTAATTGATCTTTGCAGATAGGGGTTTTGGAAAGATCCTGTTTGACTCTGTAGTAAGCCACGTTCAAATTAGGTTTCTATGCTGCGATTGGCAGTGACAACTTCCCGGATTAGAGCATTTCTTCTATCTTGGCCTCCACCATTAACCCCAGCTTCTTTAGAGCTGAAAAGTCTGAGATTAACTGGCATTCCATCAAGCTAGCATATCTTGGCCTAAGCCCTTGTATAAACACCTGGATTTGATAGTCCATGGTTACCTTGTCAGTCATCAAAGCCTTTTGAACGTTCCAACGATTAAAGTAACTCATGAATGACTCTCCTTCACTTTGTTTGATTGCCGCCATTTCACTCATGGTTACATCAACATCTTGACTAGCTGCGTATTGTTGAATGAAGGCCTTGTAAGTGGCCTCCCAATTCTCTTGGGTATCTACTGGAAGGGTGTAGTACCACTTAAGGACCTCGTCACTCAAAGTCCATGGGAAGACATGAGCATACAGACTAGGGTCTACTTCCTTTAAGGCCATCATGTGCGCGAAGCTACGCACATGATGAGTGGGGTTCTCCATGGCCTTAAATTTCTTCTCGGACAAGGAGAATTTGTGAGGAAGCTTGGTCTGAGGAGCAGTTGGTAAGCCAATGTCCAAGAAATGTTCCCTAAATTGAGGGATTTGCCTCAGCATGTTCTGCAGGTTATCAACCCTGTTGTCCTGAAATGGCGCAAGTTGCTCATCCCTGGGTATAGTCTTTTCAATGCCCACACTTCTATCATCATCCTCTGGGTCTTGTCCTATGCCTAATCTGTCATTGATTGTTTGAATGGCCTGGATGACCCCTTCGATCCTACGATCATGTTGGTTGGATCGTGTTTCTATTAAAGTACGGATGTCCCGCACCACATCAGAAAGGTCCGCAACAGTGATGGGTTGGCCCCTTGCTTCTTCTTCAGCCATGAAGTTGGAAGGAACGGACACAGTATCGCTTGTTGTTAATGAAGTTTGAGAACGAGTGTCGGAATCAGTATCAAGGACAACAGACAAGCCTGCGCTTGGTGGTGTGAATGAGATTGGTGAAAAGCTTGATAACCTTTGAGATCCGACTCTAGCCCAGGACTTAACTCTTTGTTGTTTGGGTCCTATTTTGCCTGTATGGAAACCATAGAGCTCAAAATTAACCCTGACATTGACCTACCCAAAGATCTAGTGACCTATATGGGACAACCTAATGCAAACAATGCCTATATGATGAATGTTTTTTTTTCGCTTTTTTTTTATTTTAGGGCAGACACAACCAACGTTGGGCTTGCAAGAAGACCTCTAACCTAATATGAAATTATGTACAGGGAAGGTCCATCGGGCCATCATAAGATCGAGTCAACATCAAAGTCTTAATGAACTCAGACTCGAATAATGACTGGATACACACTTTATAGGCCCAAATACAACCGAGGGTTGGACAAAACCAAGCTAAGATCTCGGGCTTAATCAAACCTCTTTGATTCGGGCCCAAGAGAGACATCTAGGTCTTCTTTAACTTTTGCTTGATTATTATCCAAACTAAAGTGGTATTTGGGGGGAATGAGACCGACTCTTAGAACAAAGGGGAAAACATATAGCACATAATTTACACATATCACAAGGAGATGCACATAGCATACAAATGGGTAATGCACCTAACCAAGGTCCTATATTCATGGGTTTAAGGTCGGATACTTAAAACTAACATACTCATGTCTCTCATGCGCCACAAATTCTATGGAGTTCATAGTAGTGTGACCCGTGTGTTTCTCGCAAAATTAAAGGGACAATGTAAATTCATAATCCGAGAATTTTGGAGTGCTTCATGAGTGGGAAAGTAATTTGCGATCTTCTCGAAATGTGAGGTTCATTCCTTGAATTCGGAAATATACTTTACCCAAAAGGGAAATTGGGTTGAAACCTAGACTGTACCTTTGGGTTCATCCCGATTTATAAAAATCGAGATGGAGGTCCGTATGCTTGATGTCTAACTAAATAATAAAAATTATAAGAATTAATTTCTCCTTTTTTACTCAAAAATTTAAAAAAATGGTTTTTCAAGTTTTACCCTCTTAAAGTAAGTCCCCAGTGGAGTCGCCATTTGTGGGACCCGGGAAGATCCCCGTTATCCCTCGCAGTGTACGGCGAATTGAAAGGGGTGTCTTTTCTTGGAAAGGATTTAAATACATTTTATTATGATGTTCAAATGAATCAAAATAATAAATAAAAAGAGTCGCCAATTAATTTTTAATGAGAATTAATAAACTCAAATTTAAACTCCATAAACCACGAACCATGAGATTCGGATCCGGGGGTAAGGTTACGAATTCGAAAGTAAAAACCCTCGAATTCACCCGTTCAAAGAACGGACTCTACTAAATCGGTTAATTTAAAGAAAAGAGTAGGAGAGCAGAATTAATTAGATTAATCAATATTATTTAGTGCACACAAATGAAATGATTAAATGTAAAAATAAAATAAATGCGAATAGAAGAATGAAATAAAAGAACAAAAGTATAAACATTTACAAGTTAACATTTAGTCAATTTGATTAGAGCATCAATATTATTATTTAAGTTGGATTTACATCATAATAAAGTGAGAATAAAATAAGAAAAAAATAATACTAACCTCAAGTTATTGCCAAGATTATGAATGCAAGATGATGATGATGATGAGAAGAAGAATGAGGAGGGAGGAGAAGAAAGATAAAATCACCTAGTGTGAATACTCCTAGGATGATTTTGAGGTGTAGAAAAAGAGTGGAAATGAGGGTGTATTTATAGTGGTGGAGGTAGGTTTATTTATGGTGGTGAATGAAAGAATATTGGGAGGATAAAATCAAATAAAGGTTGAATTTATTTGATTTGGAAGAATGAGGAAGGATGAAATAAAAGATAAAGAAGGATTTGATTGGGTTTGATTTGATTTTGGGGGATTTTAACATGTGAAGAATGTGTGCATTTCAAAAATCATTGGCATTTAATCCTAAATTAAAAATAAAGATAAAAAATGATTAAAATAAATTACATAATTACAAAGCTGAATTGAGTGACAAAATTCAGCGTCTACAATAGAATTGACCGGAAGGTCGAAAATAAGCTTAATAATGAAAAGGAGACCAACACGAATCGTGTCTGGTGTGACACTACCCGTGTTAGCGTCCAAAGAGCACTGTTTTTGTGCACTGGGTCAACACGGACCGTGTTAGACCCAGTCGGGATTGATTTTTGAAATCCCTTAAATAAAGCCTTGGGATTAATCTCGATTGATCATTAATAGGGATAATCTTTGACTGAGAAATCAGTCAAGCAATCCACATTAATGATTCAAAGACATATCCCTTGGATAATGCCTCCTATTATGTCAAGTTTGAATGGATTGTCTACTCCATGAACATTATAAAAGGAGGAGGAATTCTCCATTCATCCTCACCTCATCTCTTCTTCAAGTTTCTAGAGAGCTTCAACACACTCTTTGAGGTGTTGACTGCAGCAACATTTTTTGAGAGCCTTTAAGAAATCTTATTACTTTGCTTACAAGAAGTTAGGTTTTACCCTTGAGTCTTTCACGGTCTAGTGAATAAGTCTTAAGGGGAGACGGGCTTGCCCTCGACTCCTAGCCACCCAAGTGATCCCCCATCTTCCATGTGACCGTGTTTATCCATCTCATTGTTTTTTCCAACAAAACATTCTCTATGACTTTTGTGGTGCCAGTAGCTTATTTATGGAATTATGGTTATTTGTGAATCTACTTGTTATACTTCTATCGGTGCTTAGTATATTTTTATCGGTCCTTAATACTATTATTTTTGGGAAGGTCTGTGGTAGTCAACTTTTTTTTTTACTATGATAGTTAAATTGAATATTAGCCCTTAATTATAGATAGAATAATCTTAACCGTTGATTTGAATTTTATTATTCCATTAATTTTATTAATGCAATATTTAGCAAATAATTTAATTCCCATAAAAATCTTTCACAATCATCCGAAAGATTGTAGATTTTCCATAAAAAAATAGAAAGATTGTGGATTTTACGTATAGGATAATGTGTTATGTATTTGATTAATTTTTTTTTTTTGAGGAAAAAACGGCCAAAAGCCATAGATTAATTTCTTTGAAGATTTCCTTCCACAAATCACCACGAGTCTCTCCAGCGTGCTTCGTCCTCGCTCACACGCTGCCTAAGAAAACTTCCCAGGAGGTCACCCATCCTTTGACTACTTCCAGCCAAGCACGCTTAATTGAGGAGTTCCCAACGGATAAGCTACCATAAAAGAAGGTGCACCTTGGTGATATGAGTAGTCATTTCAAACCTTTTAAGCCACACTTTGACCACATACATGGGGTATTACAGTCACCCCCACTTAAGCACACAACGTCCTCGTTGTGCCACAATCCAATCCAGAATCTTTGCCCCGCTAGGTGACTGCCCATGGCTCTCCCGTCCACTGGCGCAGCTCAGGGTCACGGGTCGGCTCTAATACCATCTGTAACGCCCCGACCTCTCCCGCGCTGCAGACATTACCGATAACTGCTTCAAGGATCGCTGACTGGCCCAACAAATCACCACGAGTCTTTCCAGCGTGCTTCCTCCTCGCTCACACGCTGCCTGAGAAAACTTCCTAGGAGGTCACCCATCCTTTGACTACTCCCAGCCAAGCACGCTTAATTGAGGAGTTCCCAACGGATGAGCTACCATAAAAGAAGGTACACCTTAGTGATATAAGTAGTCATTTCATCTTTTAAGCCATACTTTGACCACATACATGGGGTATTACAGCTCCATTGCACTCTCGGTTTACAAACTAGAAAAAGAAAGATCTAAAGTGACGACCTAGGGATAAACAGTCTTGGATGATCCTTGTTGCTCCCGGATTCGGGCCTGTCTTTCCTTGCATTCCTCTTATCACCTGCAGACTATCAGTTTCGACAACCACATTCCTGCATCCCAACTGCTGGGCCAATTTCAGACCCATCTTCACAGCCCCGGCTTCCATTGCGTCAATACTCCATGCTACTTCCTTGAACTCGGTGCACCCATTTGTCATTCCAGATGCCTACTTTGCTGCCATCTCCTATGTTCCAGAACATGCCCTTCTTAATTACGTCCCTGACTCCCAATATGCTTGTATATACACAACAAACATTCACAAAGTTAAGTCTAATTTGAATGTATACAAGCCTACAATGTAAGTTTGTATATACACCTCACAAGATCCTAGGTTCAACATCTAAGAGAGGTGCATTTTTACTAATAATTGTATTCCTAATTAATATTTTATTAACTTTTTCAATCGTTTTATCATGGAATATAAATATTTTTATAGTAATTTAATTAATTTCTGATAAAGCAGATTAATTATATAAATAAATTATTACGGTGTATTTGTTTCGTTAAAAATTAGTATCTTTTGATGTCAAACTTGCTTATTTTGATTTTTATCCTTTACAAAGAGTATTGTCAATAAAAGTTAAAAAGAATTTTTTTATTTATTTCTCATTTATATACACTTAGAAATATATTTGAGTTTTGTTTCAAAACATCTTACATTTCATTCGACATGAAATAAGTTGACTTTACAACCTTTTTGAACATTTTGTCCAGCTTTTACGTGCTCCTTCCCTGAACCTTCGTTGTTGTATCTTGAAATCTATATTGTTGTTCTAGTAGGGATTTCTTTTACTAATATTAATGACACTTATAACTTGTTTTTTCTTAGCATATTCAAATAAGTTTTATTGTAATTATATTAGTTCAAGTTTGACTTTATAAATTTGCTTATATTTTAAAATAGTCTATTCAATTTGTCACTTTAACTTAAATAGCATTAGCATTCACCATATTTGTATCTTTCTTTTACTTAACCAAAACGTTAAATTAAGTTCAACTTGAATCAAATTTGTTTGAATTTTAGTAGTTAGCTCTTGCCACTATTTCAACATAAATGTAATGACTTCTTTAGTAATTTATGTATGAGTCTCTGATATGGAGGAGACAACCAATTAACTAACTTGGTGAGTTGGCAAGTTGTTATAACAGAATAAATAAATGGTTGAATGGTTATAGCTTCTTTTGGGCAGGAATTCATCTATAAATAGAATTCTCCTTTGTACTGTTACATTCAATGAATACAGAAATACAACATCTACTTTCACTATTTTCTCTCTTCTATACTCTTCTCTCAAATCTCTGTAACTGGCTATAGCTACTCAGAGGGCCTTTCTCCATTAATGTGCACCTCTCCTCGAGCTATAACATTGGTATCAGAGCTTTACGATCAAACTGGGGATTACAACTAGGAGTAAATCTGATCAAATGGGAAACATCGAAGAATTGATGAACAATCTGATGGCGCAACAAACGGAGATGATGAAGCAGTTTGCGGAGCATCGTAATGAACTGGCGACTCAACAGCAATTACTTGGCAATTTATCACAACGATTTGAGGAACTTGAAAGAGGTATACCTAACACTCCTCATGGACAAACTGGTTTGGGTAGTCATGGGAGTAAATTTGGGGATATTGAATCTGGAGGTTCTAGAATAATGCATGCAAATCCACGAATTGAATTTCCTACTTTTGATGGCTATAACGTACGTAATTGGATTAAGAAATGTGTACGGTATTTTTCTCTTTGCAAAGTGTCTGAGGATCAGAGAGTGGACATAGCGTCTATGTATTTGGTGGGAAAAGCTGAAATGTGGTATAGTAGTTATTCTGTTGGAAGGAGGAATGTTGAATGGGAGGATTTTGTTGCTGATGTGTGTGCAAGATTTAGGGATGATGGAGGATCGCGAGTGGTTAAGGAATTCAATATGTTACAACAATTGCATTTTGGATCATTAGAGGAGTATGTGGATAAGTTTGAAGAGCTTAAGGCTCTTATAAATGATGAAAAATGTGGTGCTACCTGACTCTTATTTCCTTGATAGTTTTGTGGGTGGATTACAACCTGAACTCAAATCATTTGTGCGAGCTTTTAAACCAGACACATTGACAGAAGCAATAGAATATGCGAGATGTCAGGAAGAGACTGTGTTAGCTTTGAGAGTGAGAGTACCTCCACAAAAAACATTTTCTACTACATCTCAGCAGAAACCTTACTCTAAACATCTATTGCCAACACCTAAAAACACATCGCAAACCCTTGGAAATACTAGACATCCTATTAGGTTTGTTCCAGCTGCTGTAAGAGCAGAAAAATGGCTAAGGGGTTGTGCTATTATTATGATAAACCTTTTGAGAGAGGACATACATGTGCCAATAGGACCACTCAATTATTTCTAGTAGAAGTACCTGGCGTAGTAGAGGAGGAAGAAGATGGTGATGAAGAAGAGGTGCTTTGGCAAGGAGTTAATACTCAGGATCTCAATTCGGATCCTCACGTTTCTGTATGTGCTTTACATGGTAGTCCTAGTTATAGGACCATGCGAGTTACAGGCTACTATGGTCGAAAATCATTACATATCCTTATAGATTCAGGTAGTACACACAACTTTTTGGATTTATCTCTAGCTAAGAAGTTGGGCTGTGAAATAGTAGAGATACCCTCACAAGCTGTGACAGTGGCAGATGGGAAGTAGTTGCAGTGTAGGTAGATGTGTAAAGGGTTTAAATGGAAGCTTCAGAGAACCATCTATGAATCTAATGTGATGTTGATACCTCTTGGGGGGTGTGATATGGTGTTAGGGATTCAGTGGTTGGATCTTTTGGGGACCATTAGGTGGAATTTCAGAAGTTTGTGGATGGAATTTGAATATGGAGGAAAAACACATATGCTCCGGGGCATTAAGAGGGAGTTGAGGTTGGTTAAGAAGGACAACTTTAAGAGGGTGTTGAAACAACCTTCACAGATGTGTATGTTGCAAGTCGTTCAGGTTCAGGGCTCAGATGATGTGATACAATGTCATAACTCATAAGCTGGAATCAAACAGTGAACATTCTGAGTTGGGTCTAGTCCTAGATTACTTCCAGGATCTTTTTCAAGAGCCTGTGAACTTACCTCCTTCTAGAGGTGAGTTTGATCATAAAATACCCCTCCAATGTGGTTCTGGTCCTGTGAACATCAGACCTTATAGATATCCTCTGAAATAAAAAGATGTGATTGAGAAATTGATTGATGAAATGCTTAAGAATGGGGTTATACAGCACAGTTTCAGCCCATTTGCATCACCGATTGTATTAGTGGGTAAGAAGGATGGCACCTGGAGGCTATGCATTGATTACAGGGAGCTTAATAGAAACACTGTCAAAGATAAATTCCCGATACCAGTTGTGGATGAGTTAATTGATGAGCTGGCTGGGGCCAAAATTTTGAGCAAAATTGATCTCAGATCTGGCTATCATCAACTGAGGATGAGCGAGGAGGATGTTTACAAAACTGCATTCAAAACTCATAATGGGCATTATGAGTTTTTGGTAATGCTTTTTGGTCTCACTAATGCCCCAGCAACTTTCCAAAGATTGATGAATCATGTGTTCAAGGAGTTTCTCAAAAAGTCAGTACTGGTTTTCTTTGATGATATACTGGTGTATAGCAAGAATGTTGAGGACCATGTTAAGCATTTACATGATGTTTTGCAAACCATGAGGGATAACTAATTGCTTGCTAAGAAGAGTAAATGTGCATTTGGGGTGAGTAGGGTGGAGTATTTGGGTCATTTCATCTCAGGAGAAGGGGTCTCAACTATCCCTAGCAAGGTGAAAGCTATAAAAGATTGGCCAGTTCCAGTTAACATAAAAGAGTTAAGGAGTTTTTTGGGGCTAGCAGGCTATTATAGAAAATTTGTTAGACATTTTTCTTGGATTAGTAAGCCTCTCACAACTCTTTTGAAGAAAGGAGGGTTTCAATGGAATGAAGAATCAGGGAAAGCTTTCCAACAATTAAAGGATGCTTTATGCTCAGCTCCTGTGTTAGTAGTCCCAGATTTCACCAAAACTTTTGTGGTAGAAACTGATGCATCAATGGGAGGTATTGGTGTTGTGCTTATGCAAGATGGCCATCCTTTGGCTTTCATTAGTAGGTCCCTAGGGCCAAAGTGGAAAAAGTTGTCTGTATATGAAAAAGAGCTGCTGGCATTGGTCTTCGCTGTCCAAAAGTGGGAGCAGTATCTTGTCTATAAACCTTTCATTATCAAGGCTGATTAGAAAAGCTTGAAGTGGCATTTAGAAACTAAGATATCTACTCCTTTCCAACAATTTTGGCTGTCGAAATTAATGGGCTACACCTATGAAATACAATACAAAAGTGGTAAAGAGAATGTGGCTGCAGATGCTTGGGTTTCTGGGGCTGAATTATTGACAGTAGCTGTTTCTACCTTTGATACTGATTTGTTGCAGGAGATTCAGGCAAGTTACTTAAATGATGTAGCAGTACAAGAACTCCTTCTTAAGTTCCAGCAAGGGGAGATAGTACCTAATTACAGTTTAGTGGATGGAGTATTAAGGAAGAAGGGGAAGTTAGTGGTTGGCTCGAATAATGCTTTGAGAGAAAAAATATTACAGTGGAGTCATGCTACACCTGTAGGGGGACATTCAGGACGAGATGCCACCATAAGGAAGGTTCGAAATATGTTCTATTGGAAGGGAATTAATAAGCAAGTCTCTAATTTTATCAGGAGATGTTATGTTTGTCAGGCTTGCAAATACGACAATGCTGCATACCCTGGTTTATTACAACCCTTGCCTATCCCTAAGAGGGTTTGGGAAGATATATCCATGGATTTTATTGATGGATTACCAAAGTCCATGGGTAACTCTGTTATATTTGCGGTGGTTGATCGATTGAGTAAATATGCCCACTTCATTGCTCTAAAACATCCCTATTCTGCTATGGATGTTGCACAAGCTTATTTGGACTATGTATACAAACTGCATGGGATGCCACTCAGTATTGTGAGTGATCGAGACCCAATTTTCCTCAGTCAATTCTGGAAGGCTTTATTTGAAGTCCATGGGGTCACACTCAAATTGTCATCTTCCTATCATCCTCAGACTGATGGGCAGACTGAGGTCGTCAACAGATGTGTTGAGGCATATTTGAGGTGTATGTGCTCTCAATCGCCGAAGGACTGGTGTAAGTATCTCCCATTGGCCGAGTGGTGGTACAACACTAATTATCACACGGCTATCAAAATTACACCCTTCCAAGCAATTTATGGCTATCCTCCTCCTCTTCACATGCCCTACTTGCCTGGGGAGTCCACAGTAGCAGTTGTTGATAACACTCTACAGCAAAGGGAAGAGATGATTAAGCAACTCAAGCATAATTTACAAGTATCCTAGCATAGAATGGTTCAGCAAGCTAATGGCCATAGAACTGAGAGAGTATTTCAGATTGGTGATTGGGTTTTGGTCAAGTTACAACCCTACAGACAGATGTCTGTACAGCACAGGAGTAATGAGAAACTAGCTCCCAAATACTTTGGTCCGTTTCAGGTCATTGATAAAGTGGGTGAGGTGGCGTACAAGCTTTCCTTCCCAAATGAAGTGACGATCCACAATGTATAACATGTTTCCCAATTGAAGTTGTTTACTGGATCTCTGCCCAATGAGCCACATATACCAACCTTCTTACAGGGAAAAGATGCTGCTGAAGAGCTACAACCATATATGATTGTGGATAGAAGGATTAAGAAGAGGCGTAATAAAGCTGATGTTCAGTATTTAGTGCAGTGGCAGGGCACTGAGCTGCATGATGCTACTTGGGTATGGGCTGCTGAATTTGAGAAGCAATTTCCTCAGTTTCAACAGCTTTGTGGGCAAAGCTGTTTTTAAGGGGGGAAGAATGATATGGAGGAGACAACCAAGTAACTAACTTGGTGAGCTGGCAAGTTGCTATAACAGAATAAATAAATGGTTGAATGGTTATAGCTTCTTTTGGGCAGGAATTCATCTATAAATAGAATTCTCCTTTGTACTGTTACATTCAATGAATACAGAAATACAACATCTACTTCCACTATTTTCTCTCTTCTATACTCTTCTCTCAAATCTCTGTAACTGGCTATAGCTACTCGAGAGGGCCTTTCTCAATTAATGTGCACCTCTCCTCGAGCTATAACAGTCTCATCTATTCTATTAAGTATATTAAAACAAAACAAATTCAATGAGCTATTGTCATGTGTCATGTATATATAAAAAAATAAAAAATAACTCATTTTTATGGAGTTGGAAAATTTTCATTGATTCATTTATTTGATGTACTCATTAGATGTGTTAAATATTATTATTTGTTAATTAATAAAATAAGTTACAATTAATAATCAAAAAGTTACTCTGAGGTACCCTAACTTTTGGTGACATATTTTTTAGGTACCCCAACTTTTCAAAACTAATTTTGAGGTACCCTTACTTTTTGGGTTAGTAATTATTTGATGCTTTTTCGACCATTAATTTTATTAAATTACCAAAATGCCCTTGTTCTTTCCTTCTTGAAGAAATATCATTGAAGAAGAAGAATGAGGGTATTTCGGTCACTTAATAAAATTAATGGTCGGAAACGTACCAAATAATTACTAACCCAAAATGTAAGGGTACCTCAAAATTAGTTTTGAAAAGTTAGGGTAACGAAAAATAGTTTCCCCAAATATTAGGGTACCTCCGAGTAATTTTTTGATTAATAATAGCTATCAACCATTAAGTACACAAATGTATTTCATGGAAAAATGAAGAGTAGGCATTGTCATTTATATTCACGCTTTACTCTTCTTATTTTTCTTTAATGGTAACATGTTACCTTTTATTGATTTGTAGTATCAAAACGAATTATATAGTTGTTTCAGTTTATTCAAATTAACTAAAATGAAAAATACTATTATTCTTTATTATATGTGTTTAAGACAAAATTATAGCACATATTTTGTGATTTTTTTCATATTAATAATAATATTTAATTCACTAAATTGAAGAATAAATTATTTGATGATATTTTCTTATATATCATCTATATATATGAAAAATAAATATTTCAATTTTAATCAGCTTAAGACACATATTTTTATCAAAAAAATTTAACATATAAATTTGAATAATTTGATAATTGAAAATCTTCCCGTGTATCGCACGGGATATATAGCGCTAGTTCAATTATTAAATCAACACTTTGGTTTTCTTAGACCCTGTTCTTTTCTGTGATTGGCAAACTGCGGTGTCACAGCATACCGCAGTTTGTCACAACTCACCACACTTTACCACAAATCATTACTTTTCTCTCTCCTCACTTTTCTCCTCTACTTTTTACATTCTCTCTCCTCACCTATCCTACATATCAATAACCTACCACAATTCCACCACACCATACCGCAAAATACCGCAGAAAAGAACATGGCCTTAATCTAAATATAGTCAAATATGTTATCTTTGGAACATGTTCATTTTAGTTTTTAAATTGCTTAATTTGTCCTTTATCTTTGCAATAAAGCCAATAAAAGTTATGATTCTACGGAATCATTTAGTTAATCTAAATATGCATCACATTGACATAGCTCACCGCTTTACATTTCTTACTACATTCAAAATGAGTCTAACTTGCATCTTGATGGTCAAAACTTGACTTTGCCTACCCTTAACATTATTTAATAATAGGCCTACAAAGAAACTAACATAAAACTTTTTTTTAAAAAAATATCAATATAATATTGGGTTTATTACTCTTTAGTGTTAGGCTTAAGATTTATTAACAAAAGTGGTATTTTTTACAGCTAAGTGTTGCCATCAATCAGTCCACTTTGACCAGCAATTTATTTTTGATTTAAATTTTGGAATATGAGTATAGGTCTGTCAAATGGCAGATGTGACTTGAAATGATGTCCTATCAGATATTTAAATTGAATAACTTTGTTATAATCGAAAAAAAAATTGAATAATTTTGTTTTGGAAAATGATCGAAAACGTTGCGTCTTAACTTATTTTGGAAGAAGAACTTAGGCAATTCATTCATATGAGGGTAAAGCAATTTCTTTCTAACCTGTTACTCTCTCAAACTCTTCCCTACTTTCAATCTGATTTACCCATCACCACTCGATTGCCATTTTCTCAAACTCTTCCTACTTTCAATCTGATTTACCCATCACAATTCGATTGCCTTTTTCTACACTCGAAAATGTTAGAGACAGCCCCATCCCTCTCAATCTATGGCCAGAAATCGGAAGAAGATAGCGAAATCGGTGGTCATAAAGATCGATGGAGCTGTTCTGGGTATTGGTGCAGCAAACTGAGCATGAATTTGATCGACGAAGAATGGGGTGAAAGGAAGTTCTAATTTGTGCAGGTTTTGCCAAAAGGAAGTTCTTGATGAGTAAAGTTGTCGCAATCAGATTTTCCTAAACTCAGGATGTCAGGCTAGTAAAGATAGAATCCGGGTGTATTATGTAGGTTCAAGTTGAAACATTGAATTGGTGTTCTATATATAGTTGATTGTATATGTGATTTATATGATTCATTACATAAGTCATGACTACTACTTTTTGTAATGAGAAATCAAGTTTTATTTTGGAAGAATTTGTGCTTTGAATATATTGTTTTATATGTTTGAGCTGGTATTTAATTCGTTACAATCTATCCCCCATACCCTACGATGGTCACAAAATCATTATCCATGTAAATTTTGGATTGTTAACTCACAAACTTTTCAAGTTAACCCCGGACTTGTTGGGTTAACCACATTATTTTTCTGGGTTAATCACGACCAACAACTTAACTGCATGTTTCCATCTCAACTTCATATTTTTCAGTGGGTGTCAAGGGATTAGCATTGGTCAACAATCTATCCTCCATACCCTAGGATGGTTAGAAAATCATTGTCCATGTAAATCTTGGATGGTTAACCCACAAACTGTTCAGGTTAACCCAATACTTGCTGGGTTAACCACATTATTTTCCTGGGTTAACCATGACCAACAACTTAACTGCAAGTTTCCATCTCAATTTCACCTTTTTCAGTGTGCGTCAAGGGATTAGCATTGGTCATCAATCTATCCTCCATACCCTAGGATGGTCACAAAATCATTGTCCATGTAAATCCTGGATGGTTAACCCACAAACTGTTCAGGTTAACCCAGTACTTGTTGGGTTAACCACATTATTTTCCTGGGCTAACCATGACCAACAACTTCACTGCAAGTTTCCATCTCAATTTCACCTTTTTCAGTGTGCGTCAATGGATTAGCGTTGGTCATCAATCTATCCTCCATAGCCTAGGATGGTCACAAAATCATTGTCCATGTAAATCCTAGATGGTTAACCCACAAATTGTTCAGGTTAACCCAATACTTGGTAGGTTAATCACATTATTTTGCTGGGTTAACCATGGCCAACAACTTAACTACAAGTTTCCATCTCAATTTAACCTTTTTAGGGCGCGTCAAGGGATTAGAGTCGATTAACAATATATCCCTAAAGCAAGCAAAATACATGCATTGGAACTATTTTATTAGAAAATTTTGAAATATATCTGTGATAGATGCAAGCCATACTTATTTCGGGTTTCGTACTCTCATCCAATTCTATCGAAAACACCCCATGGAATCATGCTTTCTACTAATCACATCACAAATTCCAACAGTCAACGGCAAGCCGACAACTTGCTAGCAAACCAATGCACTTTTCTCTCTTCTGAACTGATCATCCACAAAACTTGCAATAATTTGAAATTGAAGTAGGGATTCCACTAGATTTAGACAGATTTGAATGAGAGCAACCATACCCCTGATTTAAAAGATAAAACATAAGGAAGCTAGTTATGTATGGATAATAGTCTTACCTGTTCCAATGTCAAAAACATGATCACATTCCAAGCTCCTAGTCTGCCAAAATTTGGGAGAAACCCTTTAGAAAATGTCAAGTCCTTGCAAATAAGTCAACACGGTTACACGGTAAACAGTTTAACCCGTGAAAAATACTAATTGGACCATACCATCTTAACATTAACAATGCAAGAAGTCTACATAATACAAGAGTAATAGTTGCCTCGATCAGATTCGCTTCACTATTACTCATTTTTGTTTAGACGAAAGGATGTCAAGCTAGTGAATACAAAATTCTTGTTTATTTCGTAGCTAAACTTGAAACCTCCAAGTGGTCTTCTATATATAGTTGATTGTAAACTTAGAAACCTCCAAGTGGTCTACTATATATAGTTCATTGTATATGTGATACGTTACAATTCGAGAGTAATACTTTTCAATGAGAAATCAAGTTTCGTTTTGGAAGAATTTATGCTTTGAAAATAATTTTCTATGAATTTAAAGCAGGTACATGGTCACAGAATCATAATCCATGCAAATTCTGGATGGTAAACCCACAAACCGTTCATGTTAACCCAGTACTTGTTGGGTTAACCACATTATTTTCTTGTGTTAACCATGACCAACAACTTAATTACATGCTTCCATCTCAATTTAACCTTTTTTCAGGGTGCGTCAAGGGATTAGGGTTTGTCAACAATCTATTCCCCTTGCCCTAGGATGGTCACAAAATCATTGTCCATGTAAATCCTGGATGGTTAACCCACAAACTGTTCAGGTTAACCCGTACTTGCTGGGTTAACCATATTATTTTCTTGGGTTAACCATGACCAACAACTTAATTACATGTTTCTATCTCAATTTAACATTTTTCAGGGTGCGTCAAGGGATTAGGATTGGTCAACAATCTATCCTTGTCCCTAGGATGGTCACAAATTATTGTCCATGCAAATCCTAAATGGTTAACTAACAAACTGTTCAGGTTAACCCAGTACTTATTGGGTTAACCACATTATTTTCTTGGATTAACCGTGACCAATAACATAACTAGATATTTCCATCTCACTTTAACTTTATTTAATGTCTACCACTGTTAATGTCATCCATTTACCATAAGTTTCTTTTTTTTAGTGAATTACTTCATATGGCTAAACCATAATTAATACTTGTAATATGTTACGGAAATGAATTTCTTAGTAGCATACATGTTGGTCAGAGCCAACAACTCAATAACTATAGGTTTCATTTCTCTATTTTGTAACTAAAAACACTTTACACTTTACATGACTAAAAACACTAGTAACACTTTACATGACTAAAGGAAAATTATATTTAATAAAATTTTAGTAACTTTTGGTAATTTATTTTCAGTAACTTTTGGTTTTTTGGTAGTTTTTGGGATCTATTTACCATACCCTAATCTACCTCCCAAATTTACAGGGCCAAGTTATACAACATATAAAAGGGAGCAATAATCTTGCATATTTTTTTCGCATAGCCTTCTATTGAATTGTTAAGCATATCTAAGTAGAAAAAAGTAAAACTAGATAAGGTGAATAAATTAGATTGTGGGTAGTTTACAGTGCAGCAAAACAAGACCTAAACCATTTGATTCGGACGATTTGAGCTTGGATATCTTTTGTACATACCTGTTGATTCTTTAGATTATTCGGTTAGATCGAAACCGACACATGAGTGAAACATCAAACGGTTTCCATCACACCCAGAAACGCAAAAAGAAAGAGAAAAAAAGACCGGGGGGGAGGGGTTTGAACACATCATCTGGTAAATTTGTGTGTTTCTTTTTCCTTCTTTGATCAATAGGTAAACAAAGTATCATATCTGACATTATTCCAATGTACATGTATCATGTATGTAACACATATTGCCACAGACAAAGAAAACTCGTTCAACTTGACACATTGTTCAGGCAGGGAATCTGCAAAATGGAAAAGGAAATATCCATCTCCTTTACAATGCGAGCGAGCAAGAAAAAATCATGAATCAACAGATAAGGCCATTCACAACAAGGACAATAAGCAGAGCATGCCGATGAAGGACCTCATTCAAGACACAGACTTGGGAAACTTCTCCCTTCTGATCCTGCAGGAACAGGAAAGAAGAAAAGCAATCATCATAAGTAAAAGGCATCAAATGTCAGTAATGCTAATAACAAATCTAGAAGAAAGTTTATCAGTACCTTGAAAATATACATAGATTGGATGACTATATAGATTGGATGACTACGGGCCTCTTGTAGCCTAGAGATACAAGCAAGCCTGAGAAGTTATGGGAGCGAGAGAATTTTTGGAAAACTGGATCGAGCTCATCCAATGTTGCACAAACACTCAAGTAAAACCTGGTCAAGTACTAAAAAAAGACAATTCAAGTAAAACCTGGTCAAGTACTAAACACAATATAAAGCCTCATAGAATACCTCCCAGTGACCAACATCAACAAAACATACAAGGGAATTAAATTGATGATAAACACATACCCTTCTCAATCCCAAGCCATGTAAAATTACCCCAAAGTAGAGGCCAACACCCAACCAAGGGAGCCCGTATTAACCGCCCTAACAGACAAATGGAACGTAAGCAACAACACAAAATGGCAACCCCTTTATTGTCATAAGACCCAGCCACCGATCTTGAGATATAACTGGGACAAATGGTGATCAGAGCAGCGGCAACATGCCCAAGAAGGAGTCCTCCTTCTCAAGGTCGGCCGCTTCCACAAATAAGAGCAGATAATCCTTTCTTTAATTTAAACCATCCAAAATAACAGTCAACTAGAAAATGACACGAGGGAAACTTCCATTGCGCTCAAATGAGGAACAATATTAGTTCAAATTAGCCTAAACAACAATCTTTAAGCACAAAAAGTAACAAGTAAATTTTCCAAGTCCCATGGATAAGCAGCTTGGTGATAGATGTTGAAGAGGATGAATGCTACATGCAATGAGAGTAACGATGCATATACCATTAATAACAACAACGACACAAAAATAACAGAGGTGAAGCTGTTGAGCATCCCAACCTCTGGGCAATACATCGCTACCAAGGCTAAAGCAAGAGAAGCAACATCACAAGCCTTGATGATCTCCGGAGATAAAGCAAGATCACAATTCCTAAATCTCCCATGTACAGAGTGCAGTCTTGACCGCATTTTCGGTCTTGTCTATGTCTCTTTCACAATCTAATTCAAACTACAAACCCCCCCAAGTCACCCAACAAACATAAAAAACCTAATATACACTGCAGCTCTGAGGAATTAACCACGACTAGAATCTAGAAAAAAATGACCCTTTAAACCAAAAAAGGGTAGAGAACTGAAGCAAAATTCATGGACTCTACGAGGACGTCGCCAAATTCATCCTACTTTAGAGAGAGATGTGTGAGAGAGAATGGGAAAAAAAGAAAAAGGAAAACCATAAGATCAAGTGTCAAGTTCATCCTACTTTACAAATGCTAGACAATTATGCCCTATGAATGCTTGATTTTGAGGTGATAAAATGCTAAAGCAACGTCTGCAGTAAAATATAGACAGAATTGTGTTCACACAAATCAAGCAACTCATCTCAGCTCCATTGGGAGCACAAAAATGGCGGTAGTAATCAGAATATCTTGCAATGAATATTGTAGTTATTGCAGAGCTAACGAATAGTACCTGTAACTGTTGTTGAGACACATAACGCTTTCTTTTAGTTATTTTCCCAAAGAATTCAAACAATTTTTCCTTGAAGGCATCAGAGCAACCACCACCAGACACCTTGTCATACTCTAAGAGTTTCTTATTTATGATTTCAGTAATTTATGAAGGCGATAGTTTCACATCTCGTCCAACAAAACAAGTAGCCCGGGTAACAGCAACTCGTCAAATAAAAAAAAACATCCATTGACTTGTAATAATGTGTGCATTGAAAAATTTTTCTTCCCTTCTCTTTTCTTCTCTTGGGGGGGGGGGGGGGATCAATACCTCTGCTTTGAAAAGCAGTCTATCAAAATCCAAAGGAAAGCCTTCTGCCCCTTCCATTTGAGCAAGATCCATGCCATCATCGCCATAAAGAAATTGAACAATGATTCCACTAGAATTTCGTACAGTCAAGTCATAATGGACAGCTAGATCCTCCAAACATTTCATAAGTCTATGTGACATATAACCAGTGTCTACAGTTTTTACCTGCAGCAATGAGAAAACATCAAACCTCTTTCTCTCTCTCTCCCTCTCTCTTTCCCCCTCCCCCCCTACACAAACACACACACACACACACTATTCTCTAAAATCAATATCAGTTATGTATGGATACTATACCATTAACACAGCGTATACTCTTAATAACACTTCACATATTTCCAATAGATTCTTACCAAACGAGTTTATGCATTTCAATACTTAAAACGCTACTTATACTGTCCTACGTACTCAGGAACACAGTTCTGTAGTGGCTTATCAGCTACTTATTTGCTTTGCTCTAGCACTGTGTTTATGCTCTGAATTGCTTACTGACGGTTTCAAGAAGGCTGATATAGACAGCTCTGACTAATTGTGAAACATCAAGACTTTAAGAGAGCAAGAATAGCATTCCTAAACATCTTTGTTACTTGTTAATGTACACAACTAAAACAGTCAAACTAACTACTCTTTTGTTAGATGTGCATTCACATCAACATGATCAAGTAGGAATGCAAGTAACGTGTATAAAAGATTACTTTGGACCGAATTTTAACACAAACAAGTTCGCTAATACTTCATAAAACAGCAAATAAACCAATTTCTCAGACTAGCATTCCTATAAATTTATCGTATTGAATGTTGAAGAAACTGAAGTAACAGCTCAACTACTGACTAAAATTTCACCAAACCAACACGTTGAAAGCAGATTTATGAAGCATACCAAGCATCTTTGTTACTTGTTAGGAAACTAAACTGCAACATCAACATCATTGGTTACAAAATAGGCCCTTCACCAAAACCCTAACTAACCCTCTCAGATCCATTTCATCAAACAATTGGTCCTCGAAAGACACCATGGCTACGAAACCCAAAACCCCACACCATATATAAACCTAATGACAGTACTTACTGTAACTCAGTAAATTTGAAGTCATACGCCGCAGATACATCAATCTTTGTGATTTTCGATATTAATGGAAGCACTGAAGCACCAGCAGTAAACCCTAAAAGGAAATACAAAGTGATTGGAACTAAACATGGGAGGACAAAGAAATTGGCAAAATAAATTTTTACGGCTTTCCCAATTCACTCAAGCAGAGGAAGTTTAACTTATAACTTATAAACATCTTAGGAAGACAATCTTTCCTGTTAATGGAAGGCATGAGATCATCTACTACAACTCCAGAAGGCTATCCCCCCCCCCCCCCTCTCTCTTTCCTTCTGTCAGATGTTATACCCTTTTTTTCTGATGTTAAACGGTCAAAGCAGAATTCTGATTATCAAAGCGTCAATCTCGCTACATTAGTCATAGCCAGGCAAAATGACGAGTTTCATTCTATACCAACAGAAATGGCAAATCAACCTATGAACTTCAAAGTCATGAGTGTTTGTTTACTGTTATGTTATGTCTTCATATTAGCACTCTATGTTGCAGACTTGCAGTTCGGTCTATACAATTATTTGATGCTTCAGGATCCAATAATTTGATCCAAAACTGGATTGCAAACCTTACAAACTAAATTCAGAACAATTGGTCGCATCTGTATTCTCACGTTTGGCTGAACATATTGAACAGATATATCTGGAAACTTACTAATCAAGAATCAAAATCTAACATGACAAATGAAGAACTATCGCCCAATTTTTAGTATGTACTAAATCAGATAATTGAGACATACACTCAGAGAGAGAGATGTACCGAGCAGAACGAGCCACAACACCACCAGTCTCCACCGGCGACCACCAACCCGACCGCCGGCGATGTTCCTCCGACGAAGAAGACGGAGAATCGTCCCGGGAAGAAGACAATTAGCGTGAGAAACTGAGCGTTGGAACTAGCACGAGAACGGGAACTGCGAGCGTTATTCAACTTTCCCAATTCAATTCAATCAGACATCACCACTATCATTCTACAATCTAAAGTTAACGAACATCGAACCCTAAGTGCATACTTACATTGGCTCAAGTCCAAAACGATTCCCAATTGGATTGAGGGGCCTCTTTCCCATCACTTGATTTCGGCAACCCTCTTTCTTTCTTTCTCTCTTTCAGGAACTTGAATCTTGAATTAGACCAGAAAGTTTTCTGGGTTTGGTTTGGAATTGAGAGTTTTTAGGGATTTAAAAGAGGGGAGAGAGAAAGTGTATTGAAACACCGTATACTTTACATATATGATTCAATTTCTCACTCTTCTGCTTGTTAATATTATTTAAAAAAAATTAAAATAAAAATATAATATATTTAAACAAAATTCAATTATAATTGTTAAATATTCATTTCCCATCGTTGTCCCTATGGATATAGGGATACTGTATTATGAATCTTGTCACCTTAATCAGATTATGACTACACTTAGAAACCCAAACTGTGATTAGCGCAGTGAGCAACCAGGTCGGCATTCTGCCGTCTCCAAAAGAGACAAGCAACAAAGATATCTTGAAACCACAAGATAACTTACTAACTTGCGAACCTTCACAAATAAAACTTATACAACCCCTGGATAAAGTATATAACTTAAACATAGCTTAAAAACTAGAACAACTTCCAAAATTCCAGCTCGCCCTTGCTGACCGATGAATTCCTCAGAAAACTACCTCAAGAACTGAATTACTTTGGAACCGACTTGTCCTTGCGGGAGCTCGAACCTCCTAAACAAAACATTAAAACATTGCGAGAAGGTGAGTGGGGAAACACTCGATCATGAAACCTCCAGCGTAATGTAAACCGTTCGAAAGCGGTTTTGGTGCGCATTTAAATTCATTTTGAAAACAAGGGAAGGGTATTAAAAAAGGACTTGCATGACATGAACATAAACATATGCATAACATAAATCAATGAAGATAGAAATTAGGTGGAACCCTTACGATCGGTCTGCAAGCACCTCACACGCGCGTATGCCGAGTTGATCTAAACTTGGAATAAGTGACTATCAGCGATCGACCTTTGGCGAGTCAGGTGCTACGATCGAGTGCTAAAACATGAATGTAAGAATAAGCATAGAATGCGGGTCCTGTTAAATATAAAATCATTGTAAACCATAAAACTTGACATGGCATAAATTGAATGAATTACGACTATAATTTAGATCGTAAAATTTGGACAATTCGCGTACCTTGAGACGCTAGAGACCTTGTGTAGTATTCGGCGGAGATGGCTTTTGAAACTTGTCAACTAAGATAAGAATAAGTAGAAATGAAGAACCGAATAAGGTTCTAAATTAGATTCACAAGTTTAGAAACTTAGTAAAATATAAATGAAATAACTTAGGAAGAAAAATTTCAGGTTATATAAAAATAAAGTTTATAGCATAACTTGAGTTAGGAAAAATGGAATGAGGCAAGCAGTACATCTCGGAATAGGGAAAATCATAATCTACAACTTTGTCAATGAACCAGAGGCTAAAAACGAATGGAAGGGCTCCAAAATGGGCCCGGACAGAAGCTAGAGTAGAATAAATTAGGAATTCCGGAATGAAATTACATAGAGAAATTGATGTAGAAAGGTGAAATCAAAGAAGGGCACTTGGACCTTGGAAAGATAGCTTAGATTAACGAAGTATAAGAACCAAAGATTGAAGGTGAATATGAGATTAAAAGAGATTCCTCTAGACTTGTTTAGAGAAAAAGCGATGTCGATGATACGATTGATGAAAGGAGAATGAATAATGGAGTTTGAAGAATAAACTTTGAGTTGAGAACTTAGAGGACTTAACTTGAGAGTTATTTAGAACTTGGAAGTCATTAGCTAGATAAAACTTTGACCAACTCAAAGATATTGAATTCTTAAGCTAACACTCATTGGGAGATATATATATAACTTGTGTTTAAATCACCACTCTTGGCTACAAGACCTTAGGACATACTTAGGCTTCCAAAACCATACTTTCCCCCCCTTAAGACTTTAACCTAAGATTATAACATATAACCACAACTTATCAATGCTTAAAGTCCCCTATTGACTTGGTTTAGGGCCTTAAAGATGGAATTTTATAAAGGGTAAACTGGGCAGAAACTTCAAGTAGACAGCCCTTCTTCCCGGGCTCATATCTCACACTCCCGACATCGTATAACTACAAACCATACCTTTCCGGAAAGCTTGCAAAGAGGCCTAAAACTTTCATGTTTACCATAAAAACCAAAAAGGTCTCCAAAGGGACGAAAAACAGCCCTCAAAACACTGACTCAAAAATTCGTATATAAAATTGTACCTTCACGGTTTCGGTCGTAACTCGGGCTATACATGTCGGAAATTAGAAATTCCAAAGCCTATGGTTTGCTAACACCTTAAGCTATCAAATGGAGTAAAAATCTGGGCAAAAATCCCACTTTTATAATACTGTAAATTTTCAGAATTGAAACAGAGCCTAATTTGTTCTTAATTTCAGCTCTAATGGTACTTTTAGCCCTTAATTCATACTAATTCTCAACCAAACTTCACTTTGCTATAATCCACTATATTTCCAGAATTAAACCTTGAAAGTTAACTCATCAAAGAGCTCAAATCCCACATGCAACCATGGATTAAACATAAACTCAACATAAAGGACTTGTTCTTGAACTCTTGCATCAAAACCTCACTAATTCACCCAAATTAAACATGATAACACCTAAATGATAATCTTAGCATATATAACCAGCCCTTAATACTCAGAAACTTATCAAGAAATTCACATGCATCAAGATTATAACAACATCCATCAAGAATTTAACAAGAAAACCTCAAGAACTCATCCAAATACACATGCACATACTCCAAACTCAAACCCTAACTTAACCAAACCAATTATACACTTGAATTCATGAATTTAGAGAGTAAAAGAGATAGAATTTATAAAAGAAACATATATACAACATGTATTTTCAAATTAGGGTTTAAAGAAATTGAAATTGGGGTTTGAGAGATTACCCTTGGTGTTGAAATTGGATGAAAACACAAGAGGGAGGAAGGAGGGGTGCGACGGCCACCACGGTGGCGGCGAGGAGACCGGCCGGCGCCGGAAAAAGTGGTGGTGGCGGGGCTGTTTCACGGCAGAGCAGGGAGAAGAGAGTGTAGAGAGAGATTGAGAGTGTTGGGTGTTTGAAATAGAATAACTATGACCCTTCTACTAAAACCACTACTATATACTTCCTCTAATTAGATTAGCTTAGGACAATTAGGGCTTAATTAAATCTGAAACTTTAATTAAAATAAGGTAATTGTAAATGCACTAGACTAAAAGTAATTAGTTTATACTTAAGAAAATTAATTGGTAACACTTTGGGTAAAATAAATTAGGACTTGGACTAAAATAGGATAAAATGAGTAAAATTACCACTTGAAACAATATAAAAGGGAAAGAAATTAAATAAATTAGAATTGGAACGGTAAAATATATATATAGAAATCGGGGCGGATAAATATTAACCGTTTCTCGGTAAATAAATTTGTAACGTAAAACGTATAACCTGAAATACTTTAATTCATTGAATAAATGTGTAAAGTAAACTTTTAAACCGATAGTTCGGCACCTTAGCCATCTCATACGAGACTTGACACGATACCAATAAATAAATAAAGGTAAGCGAAAAATTTATCACGATTTGAATAATTACATGATTAATAGATAATTAAACATGATTTTGGGGTGGGTTATTACATCCTCAACCCTAAAAAGAAGTTTCGTCCCAGAAAATTGATGTTGGTTAAATCGTGATTGGTAACCTCAAAAGAGAAGAGGGTATCGATCTTTCATGATTACCTCAGTTTCCCAGTGGCTTCCGAGGTATCTTGATTTGCCAGACACTTTGACTAATGGGACTTCTTTCGTGCGTAGGCTGCTTGATTCGTCGATCAAAATTTGAATCGATTCTTTGCTCGAAGGTTAAATCTTGACCAGCGGTGGCTCTTCCACTAGAACATGCTTGGTCCGGCACATACTTTGGGCTGCGACTCTTGAAAAACGTCGTGGATCCTTCCTAAACTAGAAGGTAATTCTATTCGGTATGCTACCGGGTTGATCTTTTCTATCACCGGATATGGCCCAATAAATCGTGGGCTTAATTTCCCTTTGATGTTAAATCTTCGAACCCCTTTCGTTGGAGAAATCTTAAGAAAAACTTGATCACCCACTTGAAATTCGAGAGGTTTTCGCCTCCTATCTGCATAACTCTTTTGCCGACTTTGAGCAGTCTTGATGTGCTGCTGGATGACTCGTATCTTATCGGTCGTGTCTTGGATTAGTTCCGGACCAATGACTAACGCTTCATCTAATTCTCCCGGACAAGTGCGACATCTCCTGCCATAAAGTGCTTCAAACGGGGCCATTTTAATAGTGGCCTGGTAGCTATTATTATATGAAAATTCTACGAGTGGGAGGAACTCATCCCAATTCCCTTGAAAATCCAGAACACATGCACGCAACATATCTTCTACAATCTGATTAACCCTTTCCGGTTTGACCATCGCTCTCGGATGGTATGAGCTACTAAAATTGAGTCGTGTACCGAAGGCTTTCTGCAACGCGCTCCAAAATCTCGACTGGAACCTGGTATCCCGGTCGGATATTATTTCTCTTGGAATTCCGTGCAAACGGACAACTTCTTGAATGTATATATCTGCTAGATTATCTACCTTCCACCCTTCGTGGATAGGGACAAAATGTGCCGACTTGGTTAAGTGGTCCACAACCACCCAAATGGCATTCTTCCTGGACATGGTGAGGGGTAAACCCATGATGAAATCCATAGAGATTGATTCCCATTTCCACGTGGGAATTTCCAAAGGTCGGAGTCCTCCTGATGGTCGTTGATGTTCAGCCTTGATCCTTTGACAGGTTAGGCACCTGTTCACATAATTGGCTATGTCCTTTTCATGTTTGGCCAAATCTTAAGGTTCCATCATCTTGAATTAGGAATCCGGCATCCCTTTTAAGACAAGACTATCCATGATTCTCTTGAGTTCGGGATCATTCACTGTTACATCTTGATTTCCTCAATAATAGATGGTGTAGAGATAAGGTGGCTAACTTCCTTGTCATTTCTCCTTGCTTAACTAGCTCGATGTTTTCTTTCCATAGCTCTTGTTGCGACTTTGGGCGAACCTCTAGGCAGTCGACTTTCCATGCCGAGTCTTCCTACTTAGGGCATCGGCCACTACATTTGCTTTCTTGGATGATATTGGATATCTAAATCATAATCCTTGATAAGTTCTAGCCATCTTCGCTGCCTTAAATTTAACTCATACGAGTGAATATGTACTTGAGACTTTTATGATCCGTAAAGATAGTCGTCTGAACTCCATATAGGTAATGCCTCCAAATCTTCAAGGCAAACACCATTGCTGCATGAGCTCTAGGTCATGAGTGGGGTAACTTTTCTCGTAAGGCTTTAATCGCCGTGATGCATCTGCGATCACCTTATCATCTGCATCGACACATCCTAATCCTTGATGGGACGCATCACTATATACCACATATTCTCTTCCTTCCTCGGGAAGGGATAACACCGTGCGATCGTTAACTTCTCCTTGAGCACTTGGAAGGCTTCTTCACACTCGTCGGACCATTGAAGCAGTCGATTTCTTGAGAAGGTTGGTCAATGGTAGAGCTAACTTAGAGAAATTCGTTACGAATCTCCTATAATATCCTGCCATGCCTAAGAAACTTAGCACTTCACTAACTGTAGCAGGCCTTGCCCGATTTTGAGCAGAAACTTTGCCAGGATCCACCTGGATCCCTTTACTGGTGATTATGTGACCCAAAAATGCTACTTCTTTCAACCAAAACTCACATTTTGAAAACTTGGCGAACAGCTGTCGCTCTCTTAGAGTGTGAAGGACAATCCTCAAGTGGTTCTCATGCTCCTCTTGACTTTTCGAATAGACTAGAATATCATCTATAAATACTACTACAAACTTATCCAAATAGGGTTTGAATACCCTGTTCATCAGATCCATAAATACTGCCGGTGCATTGGTAAGCCCAAACGGCATCACTGTCAACTCATAATGCCCGTACCTTGTCACGAAGCGGTCTTAGGTATATCCTCAGCTCTAACTCTGAGCTGGTGGTATCCTGATCTCAAATCTATCTTAGAAAACATCCCGGCTCCTTGAAGCTGGTCAAACAGGTCGTCAATCCTTGGTAGAGGATACTTGTTCTTGATGGTAACTTTGTTCAGCTCGCGGTAATCAATACATAGCCTTAAGCTACCGTCCTTCTTCCTTACAAACAACACTGGAGCTCCCCAGGGTGATGTGCTAGGTCTGATGAATCCTTTAACCAATAGATCATCCAATTGCTCTTTTAACTCCTTAAGCTCTGCAGGTGCCATTCTATACGGTGCCTTAGATATAGGTCTTGTTCCCGGAATTAGCTCAATCTCAAAATCAATTTCCCTCCTCGGGGGTAACTCCATAATTTCTTCTGGGAAGACATCTAGAAAATTACATACTACGGGGATTTCCTCTATCTTGAGCGGAGTCTTCAAATCTTCACTTACCAAACATAGATAACCCTCGCACCCATGATTAAGCATCCTTCGAGCCTTTACATAAGTTATGATGGGGCACGAGTTAGCTCCTAAGTCCCCAATGAAGTGGACTTCTGTGCCTGAGGCGTTCTTAAGGATGACTATCCCCTTATCACACTTGATTTGGGCTTGCGTCGAAATCAACCAATCCATACCCAGAATGATATCAAACTCTTTTAGGTCTAACTGGATAAGGTTAGCGGGAAATATCTCTGATTTTAACATGAGTGGGACACCCACAAAACTAGTCGTGCAAGGTATGGTTTGACCATTAGGTAAACTGATAGAATAATTTACTTTTACGGCTAAATTTTGGAACTTTAACTTTGAGGCAACTTTGGTTGAAATAAAAAGTGCGTCGCTCGGAATCAAATAATGCGATCAAAGGTTGCATATATATATAAAGCGTGCGATAACCATACGATTTTCTCGCCTCCTGCCTGCTCATGACGTATGCTTGACCCACTGAGCCTTGTTGCGGAGCCTTCGTTGGCGGTCTTTGGGCGTGTGGTGCACAGTTACGATCTTGAGCTCTCCTTGGGCATGCGGCTTTATGATCAGGGGCTCCACACCATAAACAATTCCGTACCTACCCGACATTGGGAGGTAGTGTGGTTAGTCTGCCACATTTCTGCGGGGTTCCTTGACATTGTGAGAGTTACTTGATTCCTTGGGGCTAAAGGTACTGGCCTCTTGACTGGACTATTCCCCACATTTGGGGTACTTGTCATCCCTTTGTCGTTCCATTTCCTCTTGGTAGTTCCCTGGTTTCCGGGGTTTAGAGCTTTTAGCTCCTTCTTTACTCGCTCTACCTCTGCAGCCCTCTCATACATTTCTTGCATTGTTCGGAAGTCATGGGATGATAACTGACTACGGATATCTGGCGCTAGGCCTCCCTCATGCTCAGGTTAACTTGACCTCTCCGTCTGACATACTGCAGGCGAAACGAGACAGCTCATTAAACTTGGCGGTGTATTGTACAACTGAAATATCTTTGTTGAGCATACCCCACTCTAAAAACTCTTTCTCTTTCTGGCGCCGAAGGGAGGTAGGGTAAAACTGAGCTCGTAACTCACCTAGGAAGTCATTCCAAGACTTCGCGGTCCCTTGATATTTGTCCTTGATGGTCCTCCACCAAATATCCGCTTCTCCCTTCAAATAGTAGGTACCTATGGCTAATTTCTTATCTTCTGGTACCTCGACCACTTCAAATATTTTCTCTATTTCACGAATCCAATCTTCTAGCACTACGGTGTAGCCCCTTGGAAAAAGGTTGGGTTCCTTGAACCACTCTATCTGCGAAATTTCCCTCTTTTGGTGACTTACTTGACCGTAGAAGGAAGGGTATACGCCTAAACAATTCTTGCACTAGCATCCCAAAGTCGGGGTATTGAGGAGGATCAAAAGGCAGATCCTAAAGAAGATTGAAGGATTAACCATCCCCGGGTTAAGCTGAGGTCCTTGCAATTCTAGTAGATTTCCCTCGGATGTCCCATTTCCAGGTTCTTCTTGTGATGGCGTGCTTCTTGAATTTTGCGACATACTACAATATTACAACAAAATATATTATTACCCACATAGCTTAACATTATTCCCTCATTTTATAGCCCATTTTTTCGTAAAACTCAGATTTTAGTCAAATGCTCCCGCATAGAACCTTGATTCCTTGGTCAAGTCTTAGGTATCATTCACATACATATATTTATACATAATTAAAATCTCAAAAGAATTTTCACAATCCCAATATATTGTAATTTGCAGAATCCACAATACATATAATTATAAATCCACAATTTCCATAACATCCATCCATTTTCATAAAGAAAGGTAGCGATTCCCCTTTTGATTGTCATAGAGTTTTCATCTCCATTTCCAATCCCAATACATGAGAAAACCAAAACATCATGTTCTCCAAATTACAAACCCACACTCCCTTCCACAAAATAATCATAAGGGAGGTTACAAAAATAAGCATAGTCTGGCTAATTACATTGGTGACCCAAAGCAAAAACCTAGTCACCCGAGATGTACTTGTAGTCATCTAGCCTACACTTATGGTCAACCCCTTGCTAAACTGCACAAAAGTCAAATCTGGCGACTCTTGCTAAACATGAGAGTTAGACCCTTCTTGTTCTTGATCCTATCCTCTTCCACGCGTCGAAGTCGTAGAGGACCAACGCTCTTGCGTTTGGTGTGCGAATCACGGGCCCCAGCGGTCGAATCAAAGTCGTTCTCCACCGGCGGCGGTGTAAACGTCCTGCCTCGCACTCGTTGATTTGTTTTGGCTCGGGCGCACCTCGTCTTGGTCTAGATCCACGCTAGGATCTTCTTCTTCTTTCGGCTATTCGGGCGGTGGCGTAGTCTCCCCGTGAGGCGATAGGTTGAACAATCGGATGTCTGTGAGTGCGGTGAGAAGTGTAGACGGATTTCCTCTGCCGAGTGCGAACACGTGAGCGGTGCTTTTCCCACGTTGGCATGTGCGGTAATCCTAGCACCTCGTGAAGATGGGGTCCTAACTTGGCGTGAAGACCTAAAGATTGTGCGGCTTGAGTGATCATTACCTCCATCGTGATCGATTCCAAGCCCCCATAGTTGAGGCACCATGCGTGGCGTCGGGTTCTCCACGTATAAGCGATTGGCGGTACTGTATCCGGATATCATCCACGGACTCTCGTGGGAAGAGTCGCTAGAAGGCATCGGGCTCGGCAAATGTCGTCATGATATTCGGTTGGGATTTGCGGTATGATGCGTCGAGGACATCTTGTAAAGCCTTAAGATGGGCTTGAGCGTTGGTGGAGGGTCCATGAACATCGCGGATTTGGGAGGGTTACCGTCGTTGTCCATCTATACCATACACAAAGTACAATGCAAGATTTTTAAAAGCTTATCATGGCCAAAATGAGCGAGCTATTTGCAATAAAAGAAACAAATTTGTGAGGTTGAGACTTAACCAAGCTAACCTCTCATGGCGATTTAACAATTCTAGACCTCATATTGTATTCCCTTTTTCGGGCTTCCTTAAAAACTTTTAATCCATACTACCGTTTAAAACCCATTTCATCATATACCAATCCCGCTTGGGACTCGCTTTTTAATCTTTTCATTAACTTTCAAAGACTTTTGATGAAGTGCTTTGGCGAACTTCATAATTTTCCGTTATATTTATTAACTTCACTTGCATAAATTACTAGACTTAACTCAATTCACCTAGATCATCTCCTTAAAGTTTTTGGCTAAAACCTTCTTATAACCCTGGAAGAAATTCGGTAGCACTTACCCTATAATTAGAGCTATTCCCAATTTTACATGATCTTGGAAACCTGCAAAGAAGAACAATTTTCATACTAAACCAATATTTAGAGCTTCGTGCTCATCAACAATTCCCAACATACCACTTGTCATACTTATACCTATCATAAAGAGGCTTGTACTCACATGCCTATCTTTCTCCCTAAATTAGGATCCATGACTAAAAAAAAGAAATTCTATAATCTCCAAATACTTAATCAAACCTCGGCTCTGATACCACAACTGTAACACCCCAACCTTAATCACAAGATTATGACTACACTTAGAAACCCAAACTGTGATTAGCGCGTGAACACATAGGTCGAGGCATTACCGCCGTCTCCCAAAAGAGACAAGGCAACAACACAAAAGATACTTCCAAAACCACAAGATAACTTACTAACTTGAGAACCTTCACAAATAAAACTTATACAACCCCTGGATAAAGTATATAACTTAAACATAGCTTAAAAACTAGAACAACTTCCAAAATTCCAGCTCGCCCTTGATTACCGATGAATTCCTCGAAAACTACCTCAGAACCTTGAATTACTTTGGAACCGACTTGTCCTTGCAGGAGCTCGAACCTCCTAAACAAAACATTAAAACATTGCGAGAAAGGTGAGTGGGGAAACACTCGATCGCAAACCTCCAAGATGTAAACGTTCGAAAGCGGTTTTGGTGCGACATTTAAATTCATTTTGAAAACAAGGGAAGGGTATTAAAAAAGGACTTGCATGACATGAACATAAACATATGCATAACATAAATCAATGAAGATAGAAATTAGGTGGAACCCTTACGATCGGTCAAGCACCTCACACGCGCGTATGCCCAAGTTGATCTAAACTTGGAATAAGTGACTATCAGCGATCGACCTTTGGCGAGTCAAGGTACTCTGATCAGGAGTGCTAAAACATGAATGTAAGAATAAGCATAGAATGCGGGTCCACTGTTAAATATAAAATCATTGTAAACCATAAAACTTGACATGGCATAAATTGAATGAATTACGACTATAATTTAGATCGTAAAAGCTGGACAATTCGCGTACCTTGAGACGCTAGAGACCTTGGCGGCGCAGCTCGGCTTGGAGATGGCTTTTGAAACTTGTCAACTAAGATAAGAATAAGTAGAAATGAAGAACCGAATAAGGTTCTAAATTAGATTCACAAGTTTAGAAACTTAGTAAAATATAAATGAAATAACTTAGGAAGAAAAATTTCAGGTTATATAAAAATAAAGTTTATAGCATAACTTGAGTTAGGAAAAATGGAATGAGGCAAACGAGTACATCTCGGAATAGGGAAAATCATAATCTACAACTTTGTCAACAGAACCAGAGGCTAAAAACGAATGGAAGGGCTCCAAAATGGGCGGACAGAAGCTAGAGTAGAATAAATTAGGAATTCCGGAATGAAATTACATAGAGAAATTGATGTAGAAAGGTGAAATCAAAGAAGGGCACTTGGACCTTGGAAAGATAGCTTAGATTAACGAAGTATAAGAACCAAAGATTGAAGGTGAATATGAGATTAAAAGAGATTCCTCTAGACTTGTTTAGAGAAAAAGCGATGTCGATGATACGATTGATGAAAGGAGAATGAATAATGGAGTTTGAAGAATAAACTTTGAGTTGAGAACTTAGAGGGACTTAACTTGAGAGTTATTTAGAACTTGGAAGTCATTAGCTAGATAAAACTTTGACCAACTCAAAGATATTGAATTCTTAAGCTAACACTCATTGGGAGATATATATATAACTTGTGTTTAAATCACCACTCTTGGCTACAAGACCTTAGGACATACTTAGGCTTCCAAAACCATACTTTCCCCCCCTTAAGACTTTAACCTAAGATTATAACATATAACCACAACTTATCAATGCTTAAAGTCCCCTATTGACTTGGTTTAGGGCCTTAAAGATGGAATTTTATAAAGGGTAAACTGGGCAGAAACTTCAAGTAGACAGCCCTTCTTCCCGGGCTCATATCTCACACTCCCGACATCGTATAACTACAAACCATACCTTTCCGGAAAGCTTGCAAAGAGGCCTAAAACTTTCATGTTTACCATAAAAACCAAAAAGGTCTCCAAAGGGACGAAAAACAGCCCTCAAAACACTGACTCAAAAATTCGTATATAAAATTGTACCTTCACGGTTTCGGTCGTAACTCGGGCTATACATGTCGGAAATTAGAAATTCCAAAGCCTATGGTTTGCTAACACCTTAAGCTATCAAATGGAGTAAAAATCTGGGCAAAAATCCCACTTTTATAATACTGTAAATTTTCAGAATTGAAACAGAGCCTAATTTGTTCTTAATTTCAGCTCTAATGGTACTTTTAGCCCTTAATTCATACTAATTCTCAACCAAACTTCACTTTGGCTATAATCCACTATATTTCCAGAATTAAACCTTGAAAGTTAACTCATCAAAGAGCTCAAATCCCACATGCAACCATGGATTAAACATAAACTCAACATAAAGGACTTGTTCTTGAACTCTTGCATCAAAACCTCACTAATTCACCCAAATTAAACATGATAACACCTAAATGATAATCTTAGCATATATAACCAGCCCTTAATACTCAGAAACTTATCAAGAAATTCACATGCATCAAGATTATAACAACATCCATCAAGAATTTAACAAGAAAACCTCAAGAACTCATCCAAATACACATGCACATACTCGAAACTCAAACCCTAACTTAACCAAACCAATTATACACTTGAATTCATGAATTTAGAGAGTAAAAGAGATAGAATTTATAAAAGAAACATATATACAACATGTATTTTCAAATTAGGGTTTAAAGAAATTGAAATTGGGGTTTGAGAGATTACCCTTGGTGTTGAAATTGGATGAAAACACAAGAGGGAGGAAGGAGGGGTGCGACGGCCACCACGGTGGCGGCGAGGAGACCGGCCGGCGCCGGAAAAAGTGGTGGTGGCGGGGCTGTTTCACGGCAGAGCAGGGAGAAGAGAGTGTAGAGAGATTGAGAGTGTTGGGTGTTTGAAATAGAATAACTATGACCCTTCTACTAAAACCACTACTATATACTTCCTCTAATTAGATTAGCTTAGGACAATTAGGGCTTAATTAAATCTGAAACTTTAATTAAAATAAGGTAATTGTAAATGCACTAGACTAAAAGTAATTAGTTTATACTTAAGAAAATTAATTGGTAACACTTTGGGTAAAATAAATTAGGACTTGGACTAAAATAGGATAAAATGAGTAAAATTACCACTTGAAACAATATAAAAGGGAAAGAAATTAAATAAATTAGAATTGGAACGGTAAAATATATATATAGAAATCGGGGCGGATAAATATTAACCGTTTCTCGGTAAATAAATTTGTAACGTAAAACGTATAACCTGAAATACTTTAATTCATTGAATAAATGTGTAAAGTAAACTTTTAAACCGATAGTTCGGCACCTTAGCCATCTCCTGCACGAGACTTGACACGATACCAATAAATAAATAAAGGTAAGCGAAAAATTTATAACGCGATTTGAATAATTACAGTGATTAATAGATAATTAAACATGATTTTGGGGTGGGTTATTACATCCTCCCCCCTAAAAAGAAGTTTCGTCCCCGAAACTTGATGGTGGTTAAAACGTGATTGGTTACCTCAAAAGAGATGAGGGTATCGATCTTTCATGTTTTCCTCAGTTTCCCAAGTGGCTTCCGAGGTATCTTGATTTGCCCACAGCACTTTGACTAATGGGACTTCTTTCGTGCGTAGCTGCTTGATTCGTCGATCCAAAATTTGAATCGATTGCTGCTCGAAGGTTAAATCTTCGGCCAAAAGCGGTGGCTCTTCCACTAGAACATGCTTCGGGTCCGGCACATACTTTCGGAGCTGCGACACGTGAAAAACGTCGTGGATCCTTCCTAAACTAGAAGGTAATTCTATTCGGTATGCTACCGGGTTGATCTTTTCTATCACCGGATATGGCCCAATAAATCGTGGGCTTAATTTCCCTTTGATGTTAAATCTTCGAACCCCTTTCGTTGGAGAAATCTTAAGAAAAACTTGATCACCCACTTGAAATTCGAGAGGTTTTCGCCTCCTATCTGCATAACTCTTTTGCCGACTTTGAGCAGTCTTGATGTGCTGCTGGATGACTCGTATCTTATCGGTCGTGTCTTGGATTAGTTCCGGACCAATGACTAACGCTTCATCTAATTCTCCCCAGCACAACGGGGTACGACATCTCCTGCCATAAAGTGCTTCAAACGGGGCCATTTTAATAGTGGCCTGGTAGCTATTATTATATGAAAATTCTACGAGTGGGAGGAACTCATCCCAATTCCCTTGAAAATCCAGAACACATGCACGCAACATATCTTCTACAATCTGATTAACCCTTTCGGTTTGACCATCGCTCTCCGGATGGTATGAGCTACTAAAATTGAGTCGTGTACCGAAGGCTTTCTGCAACGCGCTCCAAAATCTCGACTGGAACCTGGTATCCCGGTCGGATATTATTTCTCTTGGAATTCCGTGCAAACGGACAACTTCTTGAATGTATATATCTGCTAGATTATCTACCTTCCACCCTTCGTGGATAGGGACAAAATGTGCCGACTTGGTTAAGTGGTCCACAACCACCCAAATGGCATTCTTCCTGGACATGGTGAGGGGTAAACCCATGATGAAATCCATAGAGATTGATTCCCATTTCCACGTGGGAATTTCCAAAGGTCGGAGTCCTCCTGATGGTCGTTGATGTTCAGCCTTGATCCTTTGACAGGTTAGGCACCTGTTCACATAATTGGCTATGTCCTTTTTCATGTTTGGCCAAATCTTAAGGTTCCATCATCTTGAATTAGGAATCCCGGCATCCCTTTTAAGACAAGACTATCCATGATTCTCTTGAGTTCAGGATCATTCACCTGTTCTGTCTTGATTTCCTCAATAATAGATGGCTGTAGAGATAAGGTGGCTAACTTCCTTGTCATTTCTCCTTGCTTAACTAGCTCAATGTTTTCTTTCCATAGCTCTTGTTGCAGCTTTGGGCGAACCTCTAGACAGGTCGACTTTCCATGCCGAGTCTTCCTACTTAGGGCATCGGCCACTACATTTGCTTTAGGGATGATATTGGATATCTAAATCATAATCCTTGATAAGTTCTAGCCATCTTCGCTGCCTTAAATTTAACTCCTTCTGAGTGAATATGTACTTGAGACTTTTATGATCCGTAAAGATAGTCGTACGAACTCCATATAGGTAATGCCTCCAAATCTTCAAGGCAAACACCACTGCCGCGAGCTCTAGGTCATGAGTGGGGTAACTTTTCTCGTAAGGCTTTAACTGCCGTGATGCATACGCGATCACCTTATCATCCTGCATCAGTACACATCCTAATCCTTGATGGGACGCATCACTATATACCACATATTCTCTTCCTTCCTCAGGAAGGGATAACACCGGTGCGGTCGTTAACTTCTCCTTGAGCACTTGGAAGGCTTCTTCACACTCGTCAGACCATTCGAAACGAGTCGATTTCTTGAGAAGGTTGGTCAATGGTAGAGCTAACTTAGAGAAATTCGGTACGAATCTCCTATAATATCCTGCCATGCCTAAGAAACTTCGCACTTCACTAACTGTAGCAGGCCTTGCCCAGTTTTGAACGGCAGAAACTTTGCCAGGATCCACCTGGATCCCTTTACTGGTGATTATGTGACCCAAAAATGCTACTTCTTTCAACCAAAACTCACATTTTGAAAACTTGGCGAACAGCTGTCGCTCTCTTAGAGTGTGAAGGACAATCCTCAAGTGGTTCTCATGCTCCTCTTGACTTTTCGAATAGACTAGAATATCATCTATAAATACTACTACAAACTTATCCAAATAGGGTTTGAATACCCTGTTCATCAGATCCATAAATACTGTCGGTGCATTGGTAAGCCCAAACGGCATCACTGTAAACTCATAATGCCCGTACCTTGTCCTGAAAGCGGTCTTAGGTATATCCTCAGCTCTAACTCTGAGCTGGTGGTATCCTGATCTCAAATCTATCTTAGAAAACATCCCGGTTCCTTGAAGCTGGTCAAACAGGTCATCAATCCTTGGTAGAGGATACTTGTTCTTGATGGTAACTTTGTTCAGCTCGCGATAATCAATACATAGCCTTAAGCTACCGTCCTTCTTCCTTACAAACAACACTGGAGCTCCCCAGGGTGATGTGCTAGGTCTGATGAATCCTTTAACCAATAGATCATCCAATTGCTCTTTTAACTCCTTAAGCTCTGCAGGTGCCATTCTATACGGTGCCTTAGATATAGGTCTTGTTCCCGGAATTAGCTCAATCTCAAAATCAATTTCCCTCCTCGGGGGTAACTCCATAATTTCTTCTGGGAAGACATCTAGAAAATTACATACTACGGGGATTTCCTCTATCTTGAGCGGAGTCTTCAAATCTTCACTTACCAAACATAGATAACCCTCGCACCCATGATTAAGCATCCTTCGAGCCTTTACATAAGTTATGATGGGGCACGGGTTAGCTCCTAAGTCCCCAATGAAGTGGACTTCTGTGCCTGAGGCGTTCTTAAGGATGACTATCCCCTTATCACACTTGATTTGGGCTTGCGTCGAAATCAACCAATCCATACCCAGAATGATATCAAACTCTTTTAGGTCTAACTGGATAAGGTTAGCGGGAAATATCTCTGATTTTAACATGAGTGGGACACCCACAAAACTAGTCGTGCAAGGTATGGTTTGACCATTAGGTAAACTGATAGAATAATTTACTTTTCTGGCTAAATTTTGGAACTTTAACTTTGAGGCAACTTTGGTTGAAATAAAAAAGTGCGTCGCTCCAGAATCAAATAATGCAGTCAAAGGTTGCATATATATATAAACTGTGCCAGTAACAACCATACCAGATTTTACTGCCTCCTGCCTGCTCATGACGTATGCTTGACCCACTGAGCCTTGTTGCGGAGCCTTCGTTGGCGGTCTTTGGGCGTGTGGTGCACAGTTACGATCTTGAGCTCTCCTTGGGCATTCTGCAGCTTTATGATCCGGGGCTCCACACCATAAACAATTCCCCGTACCTACCCAACATTGGGAGGTAGTGTGGTTGGTCCTGCCACATTTCCTGCAGGGTTCCTTGACATTGACAGGAGTTACTTGATTCCTTGGGGCTGAAGGTACTGGCCTCTTGACTGGACTATTCCCCACATTTGGGGTACTTGTCATCCCTTTGTCGTTCCATTTCCTCTTGGTAGTTCCCTGGTTTCCGGGGTTTAGAGCTTTTAGCTCCTTCTTTACTCGCTCTACCTCTGCAGCCCTCTCATACATTTCTTGCATTGTTCGGAAGTCATGGGATGATAACTGACTACGGATATACGGCGCTAGGCCTCCCTCATATCGGGTTAACTTCAGCCTCTCCGTCTGACATACTGCAGGCGAAGCAGGACAGCTCATTAAACTTGGCGGTGTATTGTACAACTGAAATATCTTTGTTGAGCATACCCCACTCTAAAAACTCTTTCTCTTTCTGGCGCCGAAGGGAGGTAGGGTAAAACTGAGCTCGTAACTCACCTAGGAAGTCATTCCAAGACTTCGCGGTCCCTTGATATTTGTCCTTGATGGTCCTCCACCAAATATCCGCTTCTCCCTTCAAATAGTAGGTACCTATGGCTAATTTCTTATCTTCTGGTACCTCGACCACTTCAAATATTTTCTCTATTTCACGAATCCAATCTTCTAGCACTACGGGGTCGTAGCCCCCTTGGAAAAAGGTTGGGTTCCTTCGGGCCACTCTATCTGCGAAATTTCCCTCTTTTGACTGACTTACTTGACCCGTAGAAGGAAGGGGTATACGCCTAAACAATTCTTGCACTAGCATCCCAAAGGGGTCAGGGTATTGAGGAGGATCAAAAGGAACAAATCCTAAAGAAGATTCAGAAGGATTAACCATCCCCGGGTTAAGCTGAGGTCCTTGCAATTCTAGTAGATTTCCCTCGGATGTCCCATTTCCAGGTTCTTCTTGTGATGGCGTGCTTCTTGAATTTTGCGACATACTACAATATTACAACAAAATATATTATTACCCACATAGCTTAACATTATTCCCTCATTTTATAGCCCATTTTTTCGTAAAACTCAGATTTTAGTCAAATGCTCCCGCATAGAACCTTGATTCCTTGGTCAAGTCTTAGGTATCATTCACATACATATATTTATACATAATTAAAATCTCAAAAGAATTTTCACAATCCCAATATATTGTAATTTGCAGAATCCACAATACATATAATTATAAATCCACAATTTCCATAACATCCATCCATTTTCATAAAGAAAGGTAGCGATTCCCCTTTTGATTGTCATAGAGTTTTCATCTCCATTTCCAATCCCAATACATGAGAAAACCAAAACATCATGTTCTCCAAATTACAAACCCACACTCCCTTCCACAAAATAATCATAAGGGAGGTTACAAAAATAAGCATAGTCTGGCTAATTACATTGGTGACCCAAAAGCAAAAACCTAGTCACCCGAGATGTACTTGTAGTCATCTAGCCTACACTTATGGTCAACCCCTTGCTAAACCTGCACAAAAGTCAAATACCGACGACTACTGCTAAACATGAGAGTTAGACCCTTCTTGTTCTTGATCCCTATCCTCTTCCACGCGTCGAAGTCGTAGAGGACCAACGCTCTTGCGTTTGGTGTACCGAATCCTGGGCCCCAAAGCGGTCCAATCAAAGTCGTTCTCCACCGGGGCGACAGGTGTAGACGTCCCTGCCTCGCACTCGTTGATTTGTTTTGGCTCGGGGCGCACCTCGTCTTGGTCTAGATCCACGCTAGGATCTTCTTCTTCTTTTCCAGCTATTCGGGCGGTAGGCGTAGTCTCCCCATGAGACGATAGGTTCGGAACAATCGGATGTCCTGTGAGGTACGGTGAGAAGTGTAGACGGATTTCCTCTGCCGGGGGTGCGAACACGTGAGCCGGTGCTTTTCCCACGTTGGCATGTGCCGGTAATCCTAGCACCTCATGAAGATGGGGTCCTAACTTACTGACGTGAAGACCTAAAGATTGTGCAGCTTGAGTGATCATTACCTCCATCGTGATCTGATTCCAAGCCCCCACATAGTTGAGGCACCATGCGTGGCGTCCGGGTTCTCCACGTATAAGCAGTTGACGGTACCTGTCCCGGATATCATCCCACGGACTCTCGTGGGGAAGAGTCGCTAGAAGGCATCGGGCTCGGCAAATGTCGTCATGATATTCGGATTTGGGATTTGCAGCGCAATGTGCGTCGAGGACATCTTGTAAAGCCTTAAGATGGGCTTGAACGTTGGTGGAGGGGTCCATGAACATCGCGAACGGATTTGGGAGGGGGTTACCGTCGTTGTCCATCTATACCATACACAAAGTACAATGCAAGATTTTTAAAAGCTTATCATGGCCAAAATGAACGAGCTATTTGCAATAAAAGAAACAAATTTGTGACGAGGTTCGAGACTTAACCAAGCTAACCTCTCATGAGCGATTTAACAATTCTAGACCTCATATTGTATTCCCTTTTTCGGGCTTCCTTAAAAACTTTTAATCCATACTACCGTTTAAAACCCATTTCATCATATACCAATCCCGCTTGGGACTCGCTTTTTAATCTTTTCATTAACTTTCAAAGACTTTTGATGAAGTGCTTTGGCGAACTTCATAATTTTCCGTTATATTTATTAACTTCACTTGCATAAATTACTAGACTTAACTCAATTCACCTAGATCCTCTCCTTAAAGTTTTTGGCTAAAACCTTCTTATAACCCTGGAAGAAATTCGGCAGCACTTCCCCTATAATTAGAGCTATTCCCAATTTTACATGATCTTGGAAACCTGCAAAGAAGAACAATTTTCATACTAAACCAATATTTAGAGCTTCATGCTCATCAACAATTCCCAACATACCACTTGTCATACTTATACCTATCATAAAGAGGCTTGTACTCACATGCCTATCTTTCTCCCTAAATTAGGATCCATGACTAAAAAAAAAGAAATTCTATAATCTCCAAATACTTAATCAAACCTCGGCTCTGATACCACAACTGTAACACCCCAACCTTAATCACAAGATTATGACTACACTTAGAAACCCAAACCTGTGATTAGCGCAGCGGAACACCTTAGGTCGAGGCATTACCGCCGTCTCCCAAAAGAGACAAGGCAACAACACAAAAGATACTTCCAAAACCACAAGATAACTTACTAACTTGCGAACCTTCACAAATAAAACTTATACAACCCCTGGATAAAGTATATAACTTAAACATAGCTTAAAAACTAGAACAACTTCCAAAATTCCAGCTCGCCCTTGCTGACCGATGAATTCCTCAGAAAACTACCTCAAGAACCTTGAATTACTTTGGAACCGACTTGTCCTTGCCCTGGGAGCTCGAACCTCCTAAACAAAACATTAAAACATTGCAGAAAGGTGAGTGGGGAAACACTCAGTACGCAAACCTCCAGCATGTAAACCGTTCGAAAACGGTTTTGGTGCCGGCATTTAAATTCATTTTGAAAACAAGGGAAGGGTATTAAAAAAAAGGACTTGCATGACATGAACATAAACATATGCATAACATAAATCAATGAAGATAGAAATTAGGTGGAACCCTTACGATCGGTGCAAGCACCTCACACACGCGTATGCCCAAGTTGATCTAAACTTGGAATAAGTGACTGTCAAGCAGTCGACACTGGCCAGGTCAAGGCACTCTGATCAGGAGTGCTAAAACATGAATGTAAGAATAAGCATAGAATGCGGGTCCACTGTTAAATATAAAATCATTGTAAACCATAAAACTTGACATGGCATAAATTGAATGAATTACGACTATAATTTAGATCGTAAAAGCTGGACAATTCGCGTACCTTGAGACGCTAGAGACCTTGGCGGCGCAGCTCGGCTTGGAGATGGCTTTTGAAACTTGTCAACTAAGATAAGAATAAGTAGAAATGAAGAACCGAATAAGGTTCTAAATTAGATTCACAAGTTTAGAAACTTAGTAAAATATAAATGAAATAACTTAGGAAGAAAAATTTCAGGTTATATAAAAATAAAGTTTATAGCATAACTTGAGTTAGGAAAAATGGAATGAGGCAAACGAGTACATCTCGGAATAGGGAAAATCATAATCTACAACTTTGTCAACAGAACCAGAGGCTAAAAACGAATGGAAGGGCTCCAAAATGGGCCCGGACAGAAGCTAGAGTAGAATAAATTAGGAATTCCGGAATGAAATTACATAGAGAAATTGATGTAGAAAGGTGAAATCAAAGAAGGGCACTTGGACCTTGGAAAGATAGCTTAGATTAACGAAGTATAAGAACCAAAGATTGAAGGTGAATATGAGATTAAAAGAGATTCCTCTAGACTTGTTTAGAGAAAAACGATGTCGATGATACGATTGATGAAAGGAGAATGAATAATGGAGTTTGAAGAATAAACTTTGAGTTGAGAACTTAGAGGGACTTAACTTGAGAGTTATTTAGAACTTGGAAGTCACTAGCTAGATAAAACTTTGACCAACTCAAAGATATTGAATTCTTAAGCTAACACTCATTGGGAGATATATATATAACTTGTGTTTAAATCACCACTCTTGGCTACAAGACCTTAGGACATACTTAGGCTTCCAAAACCATACTTTCCCCCCCTTAAGACTTTAACCTAAGATTATAACATATAACCATAACTTATCAATGCTTAAAGTCCCCTATTGACTTGGTTTAGGGCCTTAAAGATGGAATTTTATAAAGGGTAAACTGGGCAGAAACTTCAAGTAGACAGCCCTTCTTCCCGGGCTCATATCTCACACTCCCGACATCGTATAACTACAAACCATACCTTTCCGGAAAGCTTGCAAAGAGGCCTAAAACTTTCATGTTTACCATAAAAACCAAAAAGGTCTCCAAAGGGACGAAAAACAGCCCTCAAAACACTGACTCAAAAATTCGTATATAAAATTGTACCTTCACGGTTTCGGTCGTAACTCGGGCTATACATGTCGGAAATTAGAAATTCCAAAGCCTATGGTTTGCTAACACCTTAAGCTATCAAATGGAGTAAAAATCTGGGCAAAAATCCCACTTTTATAATACTGTAAATTTCCAGAATTGAAACAGAGCCTAATTTGTTCTTAATTTCAGCTCTAATGGTACTTTTAGCCCTTAATTCATACTAATTCTCAACCAAACTTCACTTTGGCTATAATCCACTATATTTCCAGAATTAAACCTTGAAAGTTAACTCATCAAAGAGCTCAAATCCCACATGCACCCATGGATTAAACATAAACTCAACATAAAGGACTTGTTCTTGAACTCTTGCATCAAAACCTCACTAATTTACCCAAATTAAACATGATAACACCTAAATGATAATCTTAGCATATATAACCAGCCCTTAATACTCAGAAACTTATCAAGAAATTCACATGCATCAAGATTATAACAACATCCATCAAGAATTTAACAAGAAAACCTCAAGAACTCATCCAAATACACATGCACATACTCCAAACTCAAACCCTAACTTAACCAAACCAATTATACACTTGAATTCATGAATTTAGAGAGTAAAAGAGATAGAATTTATAAAAGAAACATATATACAACATGTATTTTCAGATTAGGGTTTAAAGAAATTGAAATTGGGGTTTGAGAGATTACCCTTGGTGTTGAAATTGGATGAAAACACAAGAGGGAGGAAGGAGGGGTGCGACGGCCACCACGGTGTGGCGAGAGACCGGCCGGCGCCGGAAAAAGTGGTGGTGGGGCTGTTTCACGGCAGAGCAGGGAGAAGAGAGTGTAGAGAGAGATTGAGAGTGTTGGGTGTTTGAAATAGAATAACTATGACCCTTCTACTAAAACCACTACTATATACTTCCTCTAATTAGATTAGCTTAGGACAATTAGGGCTTAATTAAATCTGAAACTTTAATTAAAATAAGGTAATTGTAAATGCACTAGACTAAAAGTAATTAGTTTATACTTAAGAAAATTAATTGGTAACACTTTGGGTAAAATAAATTAGGACTTGGACTAAAATAGGATAAAATGAGTAAAATTACCACTTGAAACAATATAAAAGGGAAAGAAATTAAATAAATTAGAATTGGAACGGTAAAATATATATATAGAAATCGGGGCGGATAAATATTAACCGTTTCTCGGTAAATAAATTTGTAACGTAAAACGTATAACCTGAAATACTTTAATTCATTGAATAAATGTGTAAAGTAAACTTTTAAACCGATAGTTCGGCACCTTAGCCATCTCCCGCACGAGACTTGACACCGATACCAATAAATAAATAAAGGTAAACGCGAAAAATTTATCACGCGATTTGAATAATTACAGTGATTAATAGATAATTAAACATGATTTTGGGGTGGGTTATTACATCCTCCCCCCTAAAAAGAAGTTTCGTCCCCGAAACTTGATGGTGGTTAAAACGTGATTGGTTACCTCAAAAGAGATGAGGGTATCGATCTTTCATGTTTTCCTCAGTTTCCCAAGTGGCTTCCGAGGTATCTTGATTTGCCCACAGCACTTTGACTAATGGGACTTCTTTCGTGCGTAGCTGCTTGATTCGTCGATCCAAAATTTGAATCGGTTGCTGCTCGAAGGTTAAATCTTCGGCCAAAAGCGGTGGCTCTTCCACTAGAACATGCTTCGGGTCCGGCACATACTTTCGGAGCTGCGACACGTGAAAAACGTCGTGGATCCTTCCTAAACTAGAAGGTAATTCTATTCGGTATGCTACCGGGTTGATCTTTTCTATCACCGGATATGGCCCAATAAATCGTGGGCTTAATTTCCCTTTGATGTTAAATCTTCGAACCCCTTTCGTTGGAGAAATCTTAAGAAAAACTTGATCACCCACTTGAAATTCGAGAGGTTTTCGCCTCCTATCTGCATAACTCTTTTGCCGACTTTGAGCAGTCTTGATGTGCTGCTGGATGACTCGTATCTTATCGGTCGTGTCTTGGATTAGTTCCGGACCAATGACTAACGCTTCATCTAATTCTCCCCAGCACAACGGGGTACGACATCTCCTGCCATAAAGTGCTTCAAACGGGGCCATTTTAATAGTGGCCTGGTAGCTATTATTATATGAAAATTCTACGAGTGGGAGGAACTCATCCCAATTCCCTTGAAAATCCAGAACACATGCACGCAACATATCTTCTACAATCTGATTAACCCTTTCCGGTTTGACCATCGCTCCGGATGGTATGAGCTACTAAAATTGAGTCGTGTACCGAAGGCTTTCTGCAACGCGCTCCAAAATCTCGACTGGAACCTGGTATCCCGGTCGGATATTATTTCTCTTGGAATTCCGTGCAAACGGACAACTTCTTGAATGTATATATCTGCTAGATTATCTACCTTCCACCCTTCGTGGATAGGGACAAAATGTGCCGACTTGGTTAAGTGGTCCACAACCACCCAAATGGCATTCTTCCTGGACATGGTGAGGGGTAAACCCATGATGAAATCCATAGAGATTGATTCCCATTTCCACGTGGGAATTTCCAAAGGTCGGAGTCCTCCTGATGGTCGTTGATGTTCAGCCTTGATCCTTTGACAGGTTAGGCACCTGTTCACATAATTGGCTATGTCCTTTTTCATGTTTGGCCAAATCTTAAGGTTCCATCATCTTGAATTAGGAATCCCGGCATCCCTTTTAAGACAAGACTATCCATGATTCTCTTGAGTTCAGGATCATTCACCTGTTCTGTCTTGATTTCCTCAATAATAGATGGCTGTAGAGATAAGGTGGCTAACTTCCTTGTCATTTCTCCTTGCTTAACTAGCTCAATGTTTTCTTTCCATAGCTCTTGTTGCAGCTTTGGGCGAACCTCTAGACAGGTCGACTTTCCATGCCGAGTCTTCCTACTTAGGGCATCGGCCACTACATTTGCTTTGCCGGGATGATATTGGATATCTAAATCATAATCCTTGATAAGTTCTAGCCATCTTCGCTGCCTTAAATTTAACTCCTTCTGAGTGAATATGTACTTGAGACTTTTATGATCCGTAAAGATAGTCGTACGAACTCCATATAGGTAATGCCTCCAAATCTTCAAGGCAAACACCACTGCCGCGAGCTCTAGGTCATGAGTGGGGTAACTTTTCTCGTAAGGCTTTAACTGCCGTGATGCATACGCGATCACCTTATCATCCTGCATCAGTACACATCCTAATCCTTGATGGGACGCATCACTATATACCACATATTCTCTTCCTTCCTCAGGAAGGGATAACACCGGTGCGGTCGTTAACTTCTCCTTGAGCACTTGGAAGGCTTCTTCCTACTCGTCAGACCATTCGAAACGAGTCGATTTCTTGAGAAGGTTGGTCAATGGTAGAGCTAACTTAGAGAAATTCGGTACGAATCTCCTATAATATCCTGCCATGCCTAAGAAACTTCGCACTTCACTAACTGTAGCAGGCCTTGCCCAGTTTTGAGCAGCGAAACTTTGCGGGATCCACCGGATCCCTTTCGTGATTATGTGACCCAAAAATGCTACTTCTTTCAACCAAAACTCACATTTTGAAAACTTGGCGAACAGCTGTCGCTCTCTTAGAGTGTGAAGGACAATCCTCAAGTGGTTCTCATGCTCCTCTTGACTTTTCGAATAGACTAGAATATCATCTATAAATACTACTACAAACTTATCCAAATAGGGTTTGAATACCCTGTTCATCAGATCCATAAATACTGCCGGTGCATTGGTAAGCCCAAACGGCATCACTGTCAACTCATAATGCCCGTACCTTGTCCTGAAAGCGGTCTTAGGTATATCCTCAGCTCTAACTCTGAGCTGGTGGTATCCTGATCTCAAATCTATCTTAGAAAACATCCCGGCTCCTTGAAGCTGGTCAAACAGGTCGTCAATCCTTGGTAGAGGATACTTGTTCTTGATGGTAACTTTGTTCAGCTCGCGGTAATCAATACATAGCCTTAAGCTACCGTCCTTCTTCCTTACAAACAACACTGGAGCTCCCCAGGGTGATGTGCTAGGTCTGATGAATCCTTTAACCAATAGATCATCCAATTGCTCTTTTAACTCCTTAAGCTCTGCAGGTGCCATTCTATACGGTGCCTTAGATATAGGTCTTGTTCCCGGAATTAGCTCAATCTCAAAATCAATTTCCCTCCTCGGGGGTAACTCCATAATTTCTTCTGGGAAGACATCTAGAAAATTACATACTACGGGGATTTCCTCTATCTTGAGCGGAGTCTTCAAATCTTCACTTACCAAACATAGATAACCCTCGCACCCATGATTAAGCATCCTTCGAGCCTTTACATAAGTTATGATGGGGCACGGGTTAGCTCCTAAGTCCCCAATGAAGTGGACTTCTGTGCCTGAGGCGTTCTTAAGGATGACTATCCCCTTATCACACTTGATTTGGGCTCATACGAAATCAACCAATCCATACCTAATGATATCAAACTCTTTTAGGTCTAATCGATAAGGTTAGCTGGAAATATCTCTGATTTTAACATGAGTGGGACACCCACAAAACTAGTCGTGCAAGGTATGGTTTGACCATTAGGTAAACTGATAGAATAATTTACTTTTCTGGCTAAATTTTGGAACTTTAACTTTGAGGCAACTTTGGTTGAAATAAAAAAGTGCGTCGCTCCAGAATCAAATAATGCAGTCAAAGGTTGCATATATATATAAATCGCAAGAATAACCATACCAGATTTTATCGCCTCGCCCGCTCATGACGTATGCTTGATCCATCGAGCCTTGTCATGGAGCCTTCGTTGGCGGCCGACGCGTGTGGTGCCTGGTTCTGATCTTCGAGCTCTCCTTGGGCATTCTGCAGCTTTATGATCCGGGGCTCCACACCATAAACAATTCCCCGTACCTACCCAACATTGGGAGGTAGTGTGGTTGGTCCTGCCACATTTCCTGCAGGGTTCCTTGACATTGACAGGAGTTACTTGATTCCTTGGGGCTGAAGGTACTGGCCTCTTGACTGGACTATTCCCCACATTTGGGGTACTTGTCATCCCTTTGTCGCTCCATTTCCTCTTGTAGTTCCTCGTTTCCGGGTTTAGAGCTTTAGCTCCTTCTTTACTCGCTCTACCTCTGCACCCTCTCATACATTTCTTGCATTGTCTAAGTCATGGGATGATAATCGACTACGGATATACGCGCTAGGCCTCCTCATATCGGTTAACTTCACTTTCTCCGATGCAACATACTGGGCGAAACGAGAACTCATTAAACTCAAGTGTATCAGATAACCGAAATATCTTTGTTGAGCATACCCCACTCTAAAACTCTTTCTCTTTCTTCTCGCGCCAAGGGAGGTAGGGTAAACCGAGCTCAGAATCACCTAGGAAGTCATTCCAAGACTTCATGTCCCTTGATATTTGTCCTTGATGGTCCTCCACCAAATATCCGCTTCTCCTTCAAATAGTAGGTACCTATGGCTAATTTCTTATCTTCCGTACCTCGACCACTTCAAATATTTTCTCTATTTCACGAATCCAATCTTCTAGCACTACGGGTCGTAGCCCTCGAAAAAGGTTGGGTTCCTTCGCCACTCTATCTCGAAATTTCCTCTTTTGATCGACTTACTAATTCGTAGAAGGAAGGGGTATACGCCTAAACAATTCTTGCACTAGCATCCCAAAGGGGTCAGGGTATTGAGGAGGATCAAAAGGAACAAATCCTAAAGAAGATTCAGAAGGATTAACCATCCCCGGGTTAAGCTGAGGTCCTTGCAATTCTAGTAGATTTCTGATGTCCCATTTCCAGGTTCTTCTTGTGATGGCGTGCTTCTTGAATTTTGCGACATACTACAATATTACAACAAAATATATTATTACCCACATAGCTTAACATTATTCCCCCATTTTATAGCCCATTTTTTCGTAAAACTCAGATTTTAGTCAAATGCTCCCGCATAGAACCTTGATTCCTTGGTCAAGTCTTAGGTATCATTCACATACATATATTTATACATAATTAAAATCTCAAAAGAATTTTCACAATCCCAATATATTGTAATTTGCAGAATCCACAATACATATAATTATAAATCCACAATTTCCATAACATCCATCCATTTTCATAAAGAAAGGTAGCGATTCTCTTTGATTGTCATAGAGTTTTCATCTCCATTTCCAATCCCAATACATGAGAAAACCAAAACATCATGTTCTCCAAATTACAAACCCACACTCCTTCCACAAAATAATCATAAGGGAGGTTACAAAAATAAGCATAGTCTGCTAATTACATTGGTGACCCAAAAGCAAAACCTAGTCACCCGAGATGTACTTGTAGTCATCTAGCCTACACTTATGGTCAACCCTCGCTAAACTCGCACAAAAGTCAAATACCGACGACTATCGCTAAACATGAGAGTTAGACCTCTTCTTGTTCTTGATCCCTATCCTCTTCCACGCGGCCGGTCGTAGAGGACCAACGCTCGCGCTTTGGTGTATCAACTCGGGCCCCAAAGCGGTCCAATCAAAGTCGCTTCTCCACCGGCGACAGTGTAGACGCCCCGCCGCACTCGTTGATTTGTTTTGGCTCGGGCGCACTGCCTTGGTCTAGATCCACGCCAGGATCTTCTTCTTCTTTCCACTATTCGGCAGAGGCGTAGTCTCCCACGAGACGATAGGTTCGAACAATCGGATGTCCCGTGAGGTACGGTGAGAAGTGTAGACGGATTTCCTCCGCCGGGGTGCGAACACGCGAGCCGTGCTTTTCCCACGCTGGCATGTGCCGTAATCCTAGCACCTCGCGAAGATGGGGTCCTAACTCATCGACGTGAAGACCTAAAGATTGTGCACTGAGTGATCATTACCTCCATCGTGATTCGATTCCAAGCCCCCACATAGTTGAGGCACCACGCGTGGCGTCCGGTTCTCCACGATAAGCGCTGACGCACTGGCCCCGGATATCATCCCACTGACTCGTGGGGAAGAGTCGCTAGAAGGCATCGCCCGCAAATGTCGCCATGATATTCGATTTGGGATTTGCAGCGCAATGTGCGTCGAGGACATCTTGTAAAGCCTTAAGATGGGCTTGAACGTTGGTGGAGGGGTCCATGAACATCGCGAACGGATTTGGGAGGGGGTTACCGTCGTTGTCCATCTATACCATACACAAAGTACAATGCAAGATTTTTAAAAGCTTATCATGGCCAAAATGAACGAGCTATTTGCAATAAAAGAAACAAATTTGTGACGAGGTTCGAGACTTAACCAAGCTAACCTCTCATGAGCGATTTAACAATTCTAGACCTCATATTGTATTCCCTTTTTCGGGCTTCCTTAAAAACTTTTAATCCATACTACCGTTTAAAACCCATTTCATCATATACCAATCCCGCTTGGGACTCGCTTTTTAATCTTTTCATTAACTTTCAAAGACTTTTGATGAAGTGCTTTGGCGAACTTCATAATTTTCCGTTATATTTATTAACTTCACTTGCATAAATTACTAGACTTAACTCAATTCACCTAGATCCTCTCCTTAAAGTTTTTGGCTAAAACCTTCTTATAACCCTGGAAGAAATTCGGCAGCACTTCCCCTATAATTAGAGCTATTCCCAATTTTACATGATCTTGGAAACCTGCAAAGAAGAACAATTTTCATACTAAACCAATATTTAGAGCTTCATGCTCATCAACAATTCCCAACATACCACTTGTCATACTTATACCTATCATAAAGAGGCTTGTACTCACATGCCTATCTTTCTCCCTAAATTAGGATCCATGACTAAAAAAAAAGAAATTCTATAATCTCCAAATACTTAATCAAACCTCGGCTCTGATACCACAATCAGAATACCCCAACCTTAATCACAAGATTATGACTACACTTAGAAACCCAAACCTGTGATTAGCGCAGCGGAACACCTTAGGTCGAGGCATTACCGCCGTCTCCCAAAAGAGACAAGGCAACAACACAAAAGATACTTCCAAAACCACAAGATAACTTACTAACTTGCGAACCTTCACAAATAAAACTTATACAACCCCTGGATAAAGTATATAACTTAAACATAGCTTAAAAACTAGAACAACTTCCAAAATTCCACTACCACGACCGATGAATTCCTCAGAAAACTACCTCAAGAACCTTGAATTACTTTGGAACCGACTTGTCCTTGCCCTGGGAGCTCGAACCTCCTAAACAAAACATTAAAACATTGCAGAAAGGTGAGTGGGGAAACACTCAGTACGCAAACCTCCAGCATGTAAACCGTTCGAAAACGGTTTTGGTGCCGGCATTTAAATTCATTTTGAAAACAAGGGAAGGGTATTAAAAAAAAGGACTTGCATGACATGAACATAAACATATGCATAACATAAATCAATGAAGATAGAAATTAGGTGGAACCCTTACGATCGGTGCAAGCACCTCACACACGCGTATGCCCAAGTTGATCTAAACTTGGAATAAGTGACTATCAAGCAGTCGACACTGGCCAGGTCAAGGTACTCTGATCAGGAGTGCTAAAACATGAATGTAAGAATAAGCATAGAATGCGGGTCCACTGTTAAATATAAAATCATTGTAAACCATAAAACTTGACATGGCATAAATTGAATGAATTACGACTATAATTTAGATCGTAAAGTCGGACAATTCGCACTTGAGACGCTAGAGACCTTGACGGCGCAGCTCGGCTTGGAAATGGCTTTTGAAACTTGTCAACTAAGATAAGAATAAGTAGAAATGAAGAACCGAATAAGGTTCTAAATTAGATTCACAAGTTTAGAAACTTAGTAAAATATAAATGAAATAACTTAGGAAGAAAAATTTCAGGTTATATAAAAATAAAGTTTATAGCATAACTTGAGTTAGGAAAAATGGAATGAGGCAAACGAGTACATCTCGGAATAGGGAAAATCATAATCTACAACTTTGTCAACAGAACCAGAGGCTAAAAACGAATGGAAGGGCTCCAAAATGGGCCCGGACAGAAGCTAGAGTAGAATAAATTAGGAATTCCGGAATGAAATTACATAGAGAAATTGATGTAGAAAGGTGAAATCAAAGAAGGGCACTTGGACCTTGGAAAGATAGCTTAGATTAACGAAGTATAAGAACCAAAGATTGAAGGTGAATATGAGATTAAAAGAGATTCCTCTAGACTTGTTTAGAGAAAAACGATGTCGATGATACGATTGATGAAAGGAGAATGAATAATGGAGTTTGAAGAATAAACTTTGAGTTGAGAACTTAGAGGGACTTAACTTGAGAGTTATTTAGAACTTGGAAGTCATTAGCTAGATAAAACTTTGACCAACTCAAAGATATTGAATTCTTAAGCTAACACTCATTGGGAGATATATATATAACTTGTGTTTAAATCACCACTCTTGGCTACAAGACCTTAGGACATACTTAGGCTTCCAAAACCATACTTTCCCCCCCTTAAGACTTTAACCTAAGATTATAACATATAACCACAACTTATCAATGCTTAAAGTCCCCTATTGACTTGGTTTAGGGCCTTAAAGATGGAATTTTATAAAGGGTAAACTGGGCAGAAACTTCAAGTAGACAGCCCTTCTTCCCGGGCTCATATCTCACACTCCCGACATCGTATAACTACAAACCATACCTTTCCGGAAAGCTTGCAAAGAGGCCTAAAACTTTCATGTTTACCATAAAAACCAAAAAGGTCTCCAAAGGGACGAAAAACAGCCCTCAAAACACTGACTCAAAAATTCGTATATAAAATTGTACCTTCACGGTTTCGGTCATAAGTCGGGCTATACATGTCGGAAATTAGAAATTCCAAAGCCTATGGTTTGCTAACACCTTAAGCTATCAAATGGAGTAAAAATCTGGGCAAAAATCCCACTTTTATAATACTGTAAATTTTCAGAATTGAAACAGAGCCTAATTTGTTCTTAATTTCAGCTCTAATGGTACTTTTAGCCCTTAATTCATACTAATTCTCAACCAAACTTCACTTTGGCTATAATCCACTATATTTCCAGAATTAAACCTTGAAAGTTAACTCATCAAAGAGCTCAAATCCCACATGCAACCATGGATTAAACATAAACTCAACATAAAGGACTTGTTCTTGAACTCTTGCATCAAAACCTCACTAATTCACCCAAATTAAACATGATAACACCTAAATGATAATCTTAGCATATATAACCAGCCCTTAATACTCAGAAACTTATCAAGAAATTCACATGCATCAAGATTATAACAACATCCATCAAGAATTTAACAAGAAAACCTCAAGAACTCATCCAAATACACATGCACATACTCCAAACTCAAACCCTAACTTAACCAAACCAATTATACACTTGAATTCATGAATTTAGAGAGTAAAAGAGATAGAATTTATAAAAGAAACATATATACAACATGTATTTTCAAATTAGGGTTTAAAGAAATTGAAATTGGGGTTTGAGAGATTACCCTTGGTGTTGAAATTGGATGAAAACACAAGAGGGAGGAAGGAGGGGTGCGACGGCCACCACGGTGGCGGCGAGGAGACCGGCCGGCGCCGGAAAAAGTGGTGGTGGCGGGGCTGTTTCACGGCAGAGCAGGGAGAAGAGAGTGTAGAGAGAGATTGAGAGTGTTGGGTGTTTGAAATAGAATAACTATGACCCTTCTACTAAAACCACTACTATATACTTCCTCTAATTAGATTAGCTTAGGACAATTAGGGCTTAATTAAATCTGAAACTTTAATTAAAATAAGGTAATTGTAAATGCACTAGACTAAAAGTAATTAGTTTATACTTAAGAAAATTAATTGGTAACACTTTGGGTAAAATAAATTAGGACTTGGACTAAAATAGGATAAAATGAGTAAAATTACCACTTGAAACAATATAAAAGGGAAAGAAATTAAATAAATTAGAATTGGAACGGTAAAATATATATATAGAAATCGGATAAATATTAACCGCTTTCGGTAAATAAATTTGTAACGTAAAACGTATAACCTGAAATACTTTAATTCATTGAATAAATGTGTAAAGTAAACTTTTAAACCGATAGTTCGGCACCTTAACCATCTCCCGCACGAGACTTGACACCGATACCAATAAATAAATAAAGGTAAACGCGAAAAATTTATCACGCGATTTGAATAATTACAGTGATTAATAGATAATTAAACATGATTTTGGGGTGGGTTATTACATCCTCCCCCCTAAAAAGAAGTTTCGTCCCCGAAACTTGATGGTGGTTAAAACGTGATTGGTTACCTCAAAAGAGATGAGGGTATCGATCTTTCATGTTTTCCGCTTCGTTTCCAAGTGGCTTCCGAGGTATCTTGATTTGCCCACAGACTTTGACTAATGGGACTTCTTCGCGCGTAGTCGTTGATTCGTCGATCCAAAATTTGAATCGATCACGTCAAGGTTAAATCTTCGCCAAAAGCGTGGCTCTTCCACTAGAACATGCTTCGGTCCGCACATACTTTCTGAGTCGCGACACGTGAAAACGCCGTGGATCCTTCCTAAACTAGAAGGTAATTCTATTCGGTATGCTACCGGGTTGATCTTTTCTATCACCTGATATGGCCCAATAAATCGTGGGCTTAATTTCCTTTGATGTTAAATCTTGAACCCCTTTCGTTGGAGAAATCTTAAGAAAACTTGATCACCCACTTGAAATTCGAGAGGTTTTCGCCTCCTATCCGCATAACTCTTTGCCGACTTTGAGCGCCTTGATGTGCCTGGATGACTCAGATCTTATCGGCCGTGTCTTGGATTAGTTCCGACCAATGACTAACGCTTCATCTAATTCTCCCAAAGACAACGGGTACGACATCTCCCGCCATAAAGTGCTTCAAACGGGCCATTTTAATAGTGGCTCGTAGCTATTATTATATGAAAATTCTACGAGTGGGAGGAACTCATCCCAATTCCTTGAAAATCCGTAACACATGCACGCAACATATCTTCTACAACTGATTAACCCTTTCGGTTTGACCATCGCCTCCGGATGGTATGAGCTACTAAAATTGAGTCGCATCAAGGCTTTCGCAACGCTACCCAAAATCTCGATCGAACTCGGTATCCCGGCCGGATATTATTTCTCTTGGAATTCGCAAACGGACAACTTCTTGAATGTATATATCGCTAGATTATCTACCTTCCACCCTTCGTGGATAGGGACAAAATGTGCCGACTTGGTTAAGTGGTCCACAACCACCCAAATGGCATTCTTCCCGATATGGTGAGGGGTAAACCCATGATGAAATCCATAGAGATTGATTCCCATTTCCACGTGGGAATTTCCAAAGGCCTGAGTCCTCCTGATGGTCGTTGATGTTCAGCCTTGATCCTTTGACAGGTTAGGCACCTGTTCACATAATTGGCTATGTCCTTTTCATGTTTGGCCAAATCTTAAGGTTCCATCATCTTGAATTAGGAATCCCGGCATCCCTTTTAAGACAAGACTATCCATGATTCTCTTGAGTTCAGGATCATTCAATTGCCTGCCTTGATTTCCTCAATAATAGATGGTCAGAGAGATAAGGTGGCTAACTTCCTTGTCATTTCTCCCTGCTTAACTAGTTCAATGTTTTCTTTCCATAGCTCTTGTTGCAGCTTTGGGCTAACCTCTAGACAGGTCGACTTTCCATGCCGAGTCTTCCTACTTAGGGCATCGGCCACTACATTTGCTTTGCCGGATGATATCGATATCTAAATCATAATCCTTGATAAGTTCTAGCCATCTTCGCGCTTAAATTTAACTCCTTCGAGTGAATATGTACTTGAGACTTTTATGATCCGTAAAGATAGTCGCATTTAACTCCATATAGGTAATGCCTCCAAATCTTCAAGGCAAACACCACCGCATGAGCTCTAGGTCATGAGTGGGGTAACTTTTCTCGTAAGGCTTTAATCGCCGTGATGCATACGCGATCACCTTATCATCCCGCATCAAGACACATCCTAATCCTTGATGGGACGATCACTATATACCACATATTCTCTTCCTTCCTCGAAGGGATAACACCATGCGGCGTTAACTTCTCCTCGAGCACTTGGAAGGCTTCTTCACACTCGGACCATTCAAACGAGTCGATTTCTTGAGAAGGTTGGTCAATGGTAGAGCTAACTTAGAGAAATTCGCACGAATCTCCTATAATATCCTCGCCATGCCTAAGAAACTTCGTGACTTCACTAATCAGAAGGTGCCTTGCCCAGCTTTGAACGGCAGAACTTTGCCAGATCCACCGATCCCTTTATCGTGATTATGTGACCCAAAATGCTACTTCTTTCAACCAAAACTCACATTTTGAAAACTTGGCGACATAACATTGCCGCTTCTCTTAGAGTGTGAAGGACAATCCTCAAGTGGTTCTCATGCTCCTCTTGACTTTTCGAATAGACTAGAATATCATCTATAAATACTACTACAAACTTATCCAAATAGGGTTTGAATACCTGCTCATCGATCCATAAATACCGCTGTGCATTGGTAAGCCCAAACGGCATCATCACAACTCATAATGCCCGCATCTTGTCCCGAAGCGGTCTTAGGTATATCCTCACTCTAACTCGAGCCGTGGTATCCTCGATCTCAAATCTATCTTAGAAAACATCCCGCCTTGAAGCCGGGTCAAACAGTCGTCAATCCTTGGTAGAGGATACTTGTTCTTGATGGTAACTTTGTTCACCACAGAATCAATACATAGCCTTAAGCTACCGTCCTTCTTCCTTACAAACAACACCGGAGCTCCCAGTGATGTGCTAGGTCCGATGAATCCTTTAACCAATAGATCATCCAATTGCTCTTTAACTCCTTAAGCTCGCAGTGCCATTCTATACGGTGCCTTAGATATAGGTCTTGTTCCCTAATTAGCTCAATCTCAAAATCAATTTCCTCCTGGGGTAACTCCATAATTTCTTCCGAAGACATCTAGAAAATTACATACTACGGGATTTCCTCTATCTTGAGCTGAGTCTTCAAATCTTCACTTACCAAACATAGATAACCTCGCACTCATGATTAAGCATCCTTCGAGCCTTTACATAAGTTATGATGGGCACGGTTAGCTCCTAAGTCCCCAATGAAGTGGACTTCTGCTCGAGGCGTTCTTAAGGATGACTATCCCCTTATCACACTTGATTTGGGCTTGCGTCGAAATCAACCAATCCATACCCAGAATGATATCAAACTCTTTTAGGTCTAACTGGATAAGGTTAGCGGGAAATATCTCTGATTTTAACATGAGTGGGACACCCACAAAACTAGTCGTGCAAGGTATGGTTTGACCATTAGGTAAACTGATAGAATAATTTACTTTTCTGGCTAAATTTTGGAACTTTAACTTTGAGGCAACTTTGGTTGAAATAAAAAAGTGCGTCGCTCCAGAATCAAATAATGCAGTCAAAGGTTGCATATATATATAAACTGTGCCAGTAACAACCATACCAGATTTTACTGCCTCCTGCCTGCTCATGACGTATGCTTGACCCACTGAGCCTTGTTGCGGAGCCTTCGTTGGCGGTGCTGGACGTGTGGTGCCTGGTTCTGATCTTCGAGCTCTCCTTGGGCATTCTGCAGCTTTATGATCCGGGGCTCCACACCATAAACAATTCCCCGTACCTACCCAACATTGGGAGGTAGTGTGGTTGGTCCTGCCACATTTCCTGCAGGGTTCCTTGACATTGACAGGAGTTACTTGATTCCTTGGGGCTGAAGGTACTGGCCTCTTGACTGGACTATTCCCCACATTTGGGGTACTTGTCATCCCTTTGTCGTTTCATTTCCTCTTGGTAGTTCCCTGGTTTCCGGGGTTTAGAGCTTTTAGCTCCTTCTTTACTCGCTCTACCTCTGCAGCCCTCTCATACATTTCTTGCATTGTTCGGAAGTCATGGGATGATAACTGACTACGGATATACGGCGCTAGGCCTCCCTCATATCGGGTTAACTTCAGCCTCTCCGATGCAACATACTCTGGGGCGAAACGAGACAGCTCATTAAACTTGGCGGTGTATTGTACAACTGAAATATCTTTGTTGAGCATACCCCACTCTAAAAACTCTTTCTCTTTCTGGCGCCGAAGGGAGGTAGGGTAAAACTGAGCTCGTAACTCACCTAGGAAGTCATTCCAAGACTTCGCGGTCCCTTGATATTTGTCCTTGATGGTCCTCCACCAAATATCCGCTTCTCCCTTCAAATAGTAGGTACCTATGGCTAATTTCTTATCTTCTGGTACCTCGACCACTTCAAATATTTTCTCTATTTCACGAATCCAATCTTCTAGCACTACGGTCGTGAGCCCTTGGAAAAAGGTTGGGTTCCTTCGCCACTCTATCTGCGAAATTTCCTCTTTTGATGACTTACTTGACCGTAGAAGGAAGGGGTATACGCCTAAACAATTCTTGCACTAGCATCCCAAAGGGGTCAGGGTATTGAGGAGGATCAAAAGGAACAGATCCTAAAGAAGATTCAGAAGGATTAACCATCCCCGGGTTAAGCTGAGGTCCTTGCAATTCTAGTAGATTTCCCTCGGATGTCCCATTTCCAGGTTCTTCTTGTGATGGCGTGCTTCTTGAATTTTGCGACATACTACAATATTACAACAAAATATATTATTACCCACATAGCTTAACATTATTCCCTCATTTTATAGCCCATTTTTTCGTAAAACTCAGATTTTAGTCAAATGCTCCCGCATAGAACCTTGATTCCTTGGTCAAGTCTTAGGTATCATTCACATACATATATTTATACATAATTAAAATCTCAAAAGAATTTTCACAATCCCAATATATTGTAATTTGCAGAATCCACAATACATATAATTATAAATCCACAATTTCCATAACATCCATCCATTTTCATAAAGAAAGGTAGCGATTCCCCTTTTGATTGTCATAGAGTTTTCATCTCCATTTCCAATCCCAATACATGAGAAAACCAAAACATCATGTTCTCCAAATTACAAACCCACACTCCCTTCCACAAAATAATCATAAGGGAGGTTACAAAAATAAGCATAGTCTGGCTAATTACATTGGTGACCCAAAAGCAAAAACCTAGTCACCCGAGATGTACTTGTAGTCATCTAGCCTACACTTATGGTCAACCCCTTGCTAAACCTGCACAAAAGTCAAATACCGACTCATCGCTAAACATGAGTTAGACCCTTCTTGTTCTTGATCCCTATCCTCTTCCACGCGTCGAAGTCGTAGAGGACCAACGCTCTTGCGTTTGGTGTACCGAATCCTGGGCCCCAAAGCGGTCCAATCAAAGTCGTTCTCCACCGGGGCGACAGGTGTAGACGTCCCTGCCTCGCACTCGTTGATTTGTTTTGGCTCGGGGCGCACCTCGTCTTGGTCTAGATCCACGCTAGGATCTTCTTCTTCTTTTCCAGCTATTCGGGCGGTAGGCGTAGTCTCCCCATGAGACGATAGGTTCGGAACAATCGGATGTCCTGTGAGGTACGGTGAGAAGTGTAGACGGATTTCCTCTGCCGGGGGTGCGAACACGTGAGCCGGTGCTTTTCCCACGTTGGCATGTGCCGGTAATCCTAGCACCTCATGAAGATGGGGTCCTAACTTACTGACGTGAAGACCTAAAGATTGTGCAGCTTGAGTGATCATTACCTCCATCGTGATCTGATTCCAAGCCCCCACATAGTTGAGGCACCATGCGTGGCGTCCGGGTTCTCCACGTATAAGCAGTTGACGGTACCTGTCCCGGATATCATCCCACGGACTCTCGTGGGGAAGAGTCGCTAGAAGGCATCGGGCTCGGCAATTGTCGTCATGATATTCGGATTTGGGATTTGCAGCGCAATGTGCGTCGAGGACATCTTGTAAAGCCTTAAGATGGGCTTGAACGTTGGTGGAGGGGTCCATGAACATCGCGACGGATTTGGGAGGTTGTTACGGTCGTTGTACATCTATACAATACACAAAGTACATTGCTAGATTTTTAAAAGCTTATCATGGCCAAAATGAACGAGCTATTTGCAATAAAAGAAACAAATTTGTGACGAGGTTCGAGACTTAACCAAGCTAACCTCTCATGAGCGATTTAACAATTCTAGACCTCATATTGTATTCCCTTTTTCGGGCTTCCTTAAAAACTTTTAATCCATACTACCGTTTAAAACCCATTTCATCATATACCAATCCCGCTTGGGACTCGCTTTTTAATCTTTTCATTAACTTTCAAAGACTTTTGATGAAGTGCTTTGGCGAACTTCATAATTTTCCGTTATATTTATTAACTTCACTTGCATAAATTACTAGACTTAACTCAATTCACCTAGATCCTCTCCTTAAAGTTTTTGGCTAAAACCTTCTTATAACCCTGGAAGAAATTCGGCAGCACTTCCCCTATAATTAGAGCTATTCCCAATTTTACATGATCTTGGAAACCTGCAAAGAAGAACAATTTTCATACTAAACCAATATTTAGAGCTTCATGCTCATCAACAATTCCCAACATACCACTTGTCATACTTATACCTATCATAAAGAGGCTTGTACTCACATGCCTATCTTTCTCCCTAAATTAGGATCCATGACTAAAAAAAAAGAAATTCTATAATCTCCAAATACTTAATCAAACCTCGGCTCTGATACCACAATCAGAATAACACCCCAACCTTAATCACAAGATTATGACTACACTTAGAAACCCAAACCTGTGATTAGCGCAGCGGAACACCTTAGGTCGAGGCATTACCGCCGTCTCCCAAAAGAGACAAGGCAACAACACAAAAGATACTTCCAAAACCACAAGATAACTTACTAACTTGCGAACCTTCACAAATAAAACTTATACAACCCCTGGATAAAGTATATAACTTAAACATAGCTTAAAAACTAGAACAACTTCCAAAATTCCATTCGCCTCACGACCGATGAATTCCTCAGAAAACTACCTCAAGAACCTTGAATTACTTTGGAACCGACTTGTCCTTGCCCTGGGAGCTCGAACCTCCTAAACAAAACATTAAAACATTGCAGAAAGGTGAGTGGGGAAACACTCAGTACGCAAACCTCCAGCATGTAAACCGTTCGAAAACGGTTTTGGTGCCGGCATTTAAATTCATTTTGAAAACAAGGGAAGGGTATTAAAAAAAAGGACTTGCATGACATGAACATAAACATATGCATAACATAAATCAATGAAGATAGAAATTAGGTGGAACCCTTACGATCGGTGCAAGCACCTCACACACGCGTATGCCCAAGTTGATCTAAACTTGGAATAAGTGACTATCAAGCAGTCGACACTGGCCAGGTCAAGGTACTCTGATCAGGAGTGCTAAAACATGAATGTAAGAATAAGCATAGAATGCGGGTCCACTGTTAAATATAAAATCATTGTAAACCATAAAACTTGACATGGCATAAATTGAATGAATTACGACTATAATTTAGATCGTAAAAGCTGGACAATTCGCGTACCTTGAGACGCTAGAGACCTTGGCGGCGCAGCTCGGCTTGGAGATGGCTTTTGAAACTTGTCAACTAAGATAAGAATAAGTAGAAATGAAGAACCGAATAAGGTTCTAAATTAGATTCACAAGTTTAGAAACTTAGTAAAATATAAATGAAATAACTTAGGAAGAAAAATTTCAGGTTATATAAAAATAAAGTTTATAGCATAACTTGAGTTAGGAAAAACGGAATGAGGCAAACGAGTACATCTCGGAATAGGGAAAATCATAATCTACAACTTTGTCAACAGAACCAGAGGCTAAAAACGAATGGAAGGGCTCCAAAATGGGCCCGGACAGAAGCTAGAGTAGAATAAATTAGGAATTCCGGAATGAAATTACATAGAGAAATTGATGTAGAAAGGTGAAATCAAAGAAGGGCACTTGGACCTTGGAAAGATAGCTTAGATTAACGAAGTATAAGAACCAAAGATTGAAGGTGAATATGAGATTAAAAGAGATTCCTCTAGACTTGTTTAGAGAAAAACGATGTCGATGATACGATTGATGAAAGGAGAATGAATAATGGAGTTTGAAGAATAAACTTTGAGTTGAGAACTTAGAGGGACTTAACTTGAGAGTTATTTAGAACTTGGAAGTCATTAGCTAGATAAAACTTTGACCAACTCAAAGATATTGAATTCTTAAGCTAACACTCATTGGGAGATATATATATAACTTGTGTTTAAATCACCACTCTTGGCTACAAGACCTTAGGACATACTTAGGCTTCCAAAACCATACTTTCCCCCCCTTAAGACTTTAACCTAAGATTATAACATATAACCACAACTTATCAATGCTTAAAGTCCCTATTGACTTGGTTTAGGGCCTTAAAGATGGAATTTTATAAAGGGTAAACTGGGCAGAAACTTCAAGTAGACAGCCCTTCTTCCGGCTCATATCTCACACTCCCGACATCGTATAACTACAAACCATACCTTTCCGGAAAGCTTGCAAAGAGGCCTAAAACTTTCATGTTTACCATAAAAACCAAAAAGGTCTCCAAAGGGACGAAAAACAGCCCTCAAAACACTGACTCAAAAATTCGTATATAAAATTGTACCTTCACGGTTTCGGTCGTAACTCGGGCTATACATGTCGGAAATTAGAAATTCCAAAGCCTATGGTTTGCTAACACCTTAAGCTATCAAATGGAGTAAAAATCTGGGCAAAAATCCCACTTTTATAATACTGTAAATTTTCAGAATTGAAACAGAGCCTAATTTGTTCTTAATTTCAGCTCTAATGGTACTTTTAGCCCTTAATTCATACTAATTCTCAACCAAACTTCACTTTGGCTATAATCCACTATATTTCCAGAATTAAACCTTGAAAGTTAACTCATCAAAGAGCTCAAATCCCACATGCAACCATGGATTAAACATAAACTCAACATAAAGGACTTGTTCTTGAACTCTTGCATCAAAACCTCACTAATTCACCCAAATTAAACATGATAACACCTAAATGATAATCTTAGCATATATAACCAGCCCTTAATACTCAGAAACTTATCAAGAAATTCACATGCATCAAGATTATAACAACATCCATCAAGAATTTAACAAGAAAACCTCAAGAACTCATCCAAATACACATGCACATACTCCAAACTCAAACCCTAACTTAACCAAACCAATTATACACTTGAATTCATGAATTTAGAGAGTAAAAGAGATAGAATTTATAAAAGAAACATATATACAACATGTATTTTCAAATTAGGGTTTAAAGAAATTGAAATTGGGGTTTGAGAGATTACCCTTGGTGTTGAAATTGGATGAAAACACAAGAGGGAGGAAGGAGGGGTGTGACGGCCACCACGGTGGCGGCGAGGAGACCGGCCGGCGCCGGAAAAAGTGGTGGTGGTGGGGCTGTTTCACGGCAGAGCAGGAAGAAGAGAGTGTAGAGAGAGATTGAGAGTGTTGGGTGTTTGAAATAGAATAACTATGACCCTTCTACTAAAACCACTACTATATACTTCCTCTAATTAGATTAGCTTAGGACAATTAGGGCTTAATTAAATCTGAAACTTTAATTAAAATAAGGTAATTGTAAATGCACTAGACTAAAAGTAATTAGTTTGTACTTAAGAAAATTAATTGGTAACACTTTGGGTAAAATAAATTAGGACTTGGACTAAAATAGGATAAAATGAGTAAAATTACCACTTGAAACAATATAAAAGGGAAAGAAATTAAATAAATTAGAATTGGAACGGTAAAATATATATATAGAAATCGGGGCGGATAAATATTAACCGTTTCTCGGTAAATAAATTTGTAACGTAAAACGTATAACCTGAAATACTTTAACTCATTGAATAAATGTGTAAAGTAAACTTTTAAACCGATAGTTCGGCACCTTAGCCATCTCCTGCACGAGACTTGACACCGATACCAATAAATAAATAAATAGATAAATAAAGGTAAACGCGAAAAATTTATAACGCGATTTGAATAATTACAGTGATTAATAGATAATTAAACATGATTTTGGGGTGGGTTATTACATCTACTAAATAACACCTAACTGCAAATGTTTTTCTAGTCAAAGCACATTTTGATTGAGTTTGATTGATGGCAACACTAGGCTGTAAATAAAGTACCTCATTGTAAATAAATCTTAAGCCCAACACTAGAGAGTAATAAACCCTATAATATTTGTGATAACAAATAATTTACTATTGTGACAAAGACAACTATGTTTAATGGAACACTAATATAATAAGTTTTGATAAGAAAAAAGGATTATTGGATGATAATTGATGTAGATTTGGTCCCAAATATAATCACGGGAGCCAAATGCTTGATTTCATGCAAAAGGAGCTTCAATTACTCATGCTTATCACACGTCCAAAAAGCTTCATCAAGCGTGGTTCGGTAATTTGCTCTTTAACTCAAGATCCGTGAAGATGTTGTGAAAGTCATCCTAGTACCAAATGATCTACATCAAGGGAGCTTCACAATGGCTTTTGAATCTTGGAATTTGGACTAGGAATGAGCAAGTTATCATAGTTTTAATCTAGCTTATGTACATTTGTATCTTTATGATGTCATACTTGTTTAGGATGATGTAAGCTAGATGCACTCTATTTTCTTGAATGTACATGCCTAAGGGGGCCTTCATTTAGTATAAATAAACCCCTTAGGGTGCTTTGTAAATCATTCATTCAATAATACAAATACAAATCAAATTCAACATGATGTTGTTTTCTCTCTAGCTTTTGTGCTAGTTTTGTTTCTCTTGAGGGAGAATCGTCTACTTCTAGCCTAGGGTTGGCATCCTTGGTGGTGATAGGTAGAATTGAAGAGTTCTTGAAGGTGGTGTGCCTATATCCTTGGAGATCCTTCAAACGCCATTATCAAGTTTCGTTCGTTCATCATCCATTCGTGAGTTTCCATTTGTGTTTCATTGATCTTGTTTTGTTTCTACTTTGTTTAAGAGAATGATTCATTAGAATATCATTCAATCATTCAAGAAACTTACAATCCATCCATTCCCACATTCATTTCATTCATTCGTTCGTCCATTTCATTCGACCAAACCATTCATTCATTCATTCTTTCATGCAAACTTAAAGAACCACGTAAAAGATCCTAGACTTTTGTATAATTTGATCATCCTTGATCTCATTATACATCAATAATACACTGAACTTTAGGGGTATTGGACAATAATGCACTGAACTTTTTTCTTGAACTCTAATACACCAAACTTTGAGGGTATTGGACAATAATGCACTCGGACCAATTCAGCTGGTGGTTGACGCGGTGATTGTCCTACTTTGAGGTATCTTTTTTCTATTTTTTTCCAAAAAAAATATATTAGTCATCCTGCTTATGTGTACTTCCTTACACGACAAAAGTTTTTTCTGAAAAAAATAGAAAAACGACACCTCAAAGTAGGACAACCACCGCATCAACCACCAGCTGAATTGGTCTGAGTGCGTTATTGTCCTATACCCTCAAAGTTCAGTATATTAGAGTCCAAGAAAAAAGTTCAGTGCATTATTATCCAATACCCCTAAAGTTCAATGTATTATCATCCAATAATCCTAAAAAAAAAAAGAAAAAGGAATCAATGCAGTATTTGTGATTAAAAGTAATTTCATGTTTGTGACAAAAAGCCAATTAAGCCTACAGTACAAGGTAGACAAACAAAATTGAAGCAAGCATGAATCAATGGATGATGATGACGAATTGACATGAATAATGAATTAGGCTATTACAATGTTGTACTTTTTGGCTATTACAAATTTACAATATCATTTAATGGAAAAATGGAAAGAATATAATATTTAAAAGATTTTAAACAGATTCTGTTATATGTGGCTTACTAAAATAAATTAATGGTCTAGCTTAATTCTTAATAAATCAACTATTCAGATTGATCAACTACCGTAGTCGGAAAAAATTTGACTACCTTAGAATTTTTCATTATTCTTAGCTTCAGTCGACCTACCCTTGAGCATCAACAATATATCAATATATTTGGACAAATTTTGATTAATATTAGTGTGTATATTAATATTATTAGAGCACCAGTAACAGTGGGCTTGAGTTTCGCTAATTGTATGATGTGGAATCTGTAGACCCCTACCAAAGAGTCAAAATTTATCCCTTTATTTAACTAGCTTTCTAATGGTGAGGATGAGTTTGACTTATATTAATTAAAAAAGTAAGTGTGTCCTACTTAATAATATAATTAATTTGGTTATATTAATAAAAAATAATGTGGATGAGGAGAGAGAAAAAATATGATTAAAATATTAGTGTGTTAAACTAGCTTTCAAGCTCGTCTCGTGAGACTGACGGTGAGATTCTCGCGAGACGAGTCTCATTCTCACCACTGAAATGTCTTACACAACCTCATTTCATTCTCATCACATGCCATGTCAGCAGTGATTCGAATTTAAACTCACCATTGCATATGACCTTAGGTCTCGGTTCAATTGTAGGTGACCTTATCTCATTGAAGTAGATCATCCAATTTTCGTTTTGCCACTCTAGGTAACTAGGTAAGTGGTGTGATATTTCTTTAGTCCTTTTCGTACCAAAAATATTATTTTGTAACTTCCCTTTTTCGTAAAATAATTTTATTAAATCAAGTTGGCATGCTATTATTTAAGTATATTATATTTGGTAATGTTTATGTCCGAAAGATTTGATTAACTCTGTACTGATTTATGTATTTACAAAGTGAGCCCTTTTGATGTCAATTGTACAAGTTACGTTCATATTTTGACATATATTTAATATTGGAACCCTTGGTAATAATTTTAATTAATATTTGCAAGTATATTGTTACTATAAGTTGTTTCTGTATTCATACATGTATTTACAATGTATCCCTTTAACCTTAATTTTATAAGTTGTAGTTCCTTTTTGCCTTTTATACACCAAGTGAGGTTTTGTGACAAATATGCAAATAATAGTTTTGGTTTCTAAATTATTTAAACCTTTCGTCTCTCAGTGATTTTGTTGGTTTAGTTATGGTTATTTGAAATTGCTTGACTCGGTACTGTTTGTATGACTTGATACTCAAGTTATTGTTTTGTTTTTGGGCTATGTCTTCTGCCTTAGCCAGTTAAGGTATGCACTGGACCTGTCGATCGACTTGAATGCGCGCTATTGTGCGTTCCAATATGTTTATCTGTGTTCCGTCGGGCCCAATTCTTTGTTGCCTCACCACTGGGTTAATAGTGGTGTCTGTTGCTCATGCCACCGTGCTAGTGGTGGTTTCTGTTGCCCATGTCACTGGGCTAATAGTGGCCTTAGCCCTAAAATGTGTTCTGTGTTTGTAATCGCTAAGTTTTGACATATTGTGTTATTCTATCGATAAATCACTTGTGAATACTTTGGTATATTTTTGAGGTTTTTGAGTTAAGTAAATTGTCTGTAAAATCCACTCATGTTTTTTTATTAAATTATTTATTGACTTAGACCCAGCCTATGTTTTACCTGCATGTCTAACCCAACTAAAGGAGTGTTATGCTACTTATTGGGCTTCCGAGCTCATCCTTTCATTTTCCTATTTTTCAAGTTATGACTCTTGACTTCTTGGTAGTGTTCGAGTTCTATATGGTATTAGAGTTAGCAGTGAAGCGTAGTGGGCCAAGTGATTGTGTGGGATAATGTGTTATTATTTTAGTTGCTTTTGAGTTGGAAAATTTCAACATCTTTCGTTGTAGCTGTAAACACAAATTTCGAGTCTAAAATAAATAAAGACAAATAATTGAGAAACAAATTAATTTGTATTAATATTCGAATGTATGCGGGTACAATCTCTGTATTAAGTACAATAAAGTAGTCCTCTTATTCGATCTTCTGAAACTTGGGTGAGCCGAGGGCACGAGCGCTTGATCTCGATCTCGATCTCGAACGCAGGTTTTGCTGAAGAATTCTTGTAGTAGTTCTTGGGCTGAAGGTTTTGAGCGTTGATCCCCTTAGTGCTTGGTAGCTGGAGTCTGCTCGAAGTTTAACCGTCTAAAGGTTGACTGTTGGTTGTAGTTCTTTCGGTTCTTGGATGCGAGGACTTAGTGCTTGGTCTCGATTGATGAACCAGACGAGGAAGACGATTGCAGTCTTTGATGCGAAGAACAAAAGTTGTTGAACTAGTCGACACTGGTCCTTGGCGCTTGGTAGCTGGAGGTTTCTTGTTGTTCAATCTTCTGAAGCCTCTGGAGTGCTGAATGTCGAATGCCAGGGGTTAGACTGCATAGTGTAGACTGTTCAGTGTCTTGCTAGATAACTCCGTTGTTGTTCTTGATCAAAACATACCGAAGACTTGGAGACTCGATCTTGAGCTTCTGCAGACTTCAATCCTTGGCGCTTGGTAGCTGAAGACTGCTGACAACTTGATCTCTTGGAGCGTCTGCATGCTGACTGTTGAATCTCCAGGAGAGTTAAAAATGAAGGGGGAGGATCCCTATTTATAGCATTTGGAGGCCTAGCCCCTAGGGTTTGAGTTGGGCTTTGGGTTTGGGTCCAAGATAATTAATTATTACTTTAACTTTAAATAAAGAAATAATTAATATTTTCTGCATCATCTTTGACACGTGTCGTGATATTATTGGCCAAGATGCATTTCCATTTAAAATTCAATTAAATAAACCGCCGTAATTAATTTAACACGTGGCGGATAATAATTGGCCGAATAAATTTAATTTATTTTCCACGTGTCATTAATTGGTCGACAATTTTTTACCTCCTACAATAGCTTCCGCTGTATAGTTAAGTATCATCCTTGGTTGACATTCAATCAAGTACTCTATTTGAAGTTAAGTCTATTTTTGTATCTTGAATTTGTTTTTGTCTTTTGAGCTTTGTATACTTGTTGGACCTTATCCTACAAGTATGTGGCATCTGTCATCCCCTGGGTTCGGGGCATGACATGAAATCCAACAAAGAAATCCCTTGACTCCCCTTGAGTTGTAGCCCTCTTTGGCTCCTCTGAATTTGACAAGGTTATTTCTATTGCTTACAAAACTTTAATATTAATTTAAGATTTTCAATCTCAATAAGAGATGCATGAGAAGTTTTACTTTTGGCTATGGTGACTGATAGACTTGGGAGCTAGCACCAGACGCCCATGATGGAATTTTTTTGATGAAAGGTCAAGAAAGAATAAACTTCTCAATACAAATATAAAATATAAAATTTTGTAATTACTTATTTTATATTTATCATGAGTATATAAAGAATATTTAATAGATCTTAAAAAGATTTTATTGTATTGAAAAAAATAAAATATTTCAATGGTTTAGATTAATTATCAATAGATCAATGATTCATATCAATTGACTATCATAGTTGAGAAAAAATTTGACTACCTTAAAATTTTTAAAAAATGAAATAATTGAAGTAACAAATACAAGGCACGGAGGGAGTATATATATATTGTTTAAGTGTGAATATATGCATGTTTTGCACATTTGGATTCGAATATTCGCTTCTTTTTGACGTTCTAGTAATCTTTTGACCATGGGCTTGAGACCATCTTATATTTCTATAAGAATTCAAATTAATCACGAATTCAAGAGTACTTTGTTAATTATATTTCAAAGTCCAACATATTCTTGGTCATGGACTGTTAAGCCCCTTTCAAGTCTTATGCCCTCTTAATAAAACAATGTTTGCAGCATACGTTCCCAATGCGTTTTCGTACTAAATTTCTGCATTGCCACCTGCCCCTCCTGCCTCCACGACAACCATTGAAGGCCAAGATTTGTTTCCCAATTCCATTCACATTCCCTTTTTCAGATCCGACCTAATATTTACCAAAAAAATCGGCAAATAATTTTGACTGATCCAGCCCACTATATATCCTTCCTAATTGGAATCAACTCCTGCTTTCCTTTTTCGCCTGGTCTTTCATATTATTTAGCCCCATATATTCTGCTTACCGTACAAGGCAAACCAACCTAGATGATAAAATAACCATCCCAATTCTTATTCTGTGCATTGCCCTGTTTTTTCATTATCAAAATTTGATCTTTGAACCATGACGATCACCACTTTGAAGCAACCCACAATCTCTTTCGCCAATCCTGATGTTGTAAGGAGGAAATCGCAAATACCCACCTCTCAATTTGCTTCTTTTTCTCAAATAATTTGTCCAAAATCCCAAGTTTTTGCGATCCAGAAGCCACTTCATATTGCCAGTGTTAAGGGTTTGGGTTTGGGTGATGGTTTATTGGCGAAGAGAGCGACAAAGGGTATTGTAAAGTGTGAAGCATATGAGGCAAATCAGTCGCAACCCCAGCCGTTTGAGAATGAGAGTCCAAAACTCCCTGGAGAGGCTGCAAGGAGGGTTAAAATAGGGATATACTTTGCAACATGGTGGGCTCTGAATGTTGTTTTCAATATTTACAATAAGAAGGTGTTGAATGCCTTCCCATATCCTTGGTTAACCTCCACTTTGTCACTTGCTATGGGCTCTTTGATTATGTTGGTCTCCTGGGCAACTGGGATTGCTGAGGCTCCTCACACTGATTTTGAGTTCTGGAAAGCACTTTTCCCTGTAAGTGTTTTTCTTTTTATTTTTAGTTTTAGTTTTTTGGGTCCATATTTGTCTTGCTTTTCAAGTTTAAGTTGGGGTTGTAAGTTGAATTGTCCTTTTGTGTGAGTTTCTGGTGTTAGATGGACAAAGTTATATTCTGTTGTTTTGATGCATGTTTGGATATTACTGCTTTAGCAATCCTAGAAAGAGTGCTGTTGCTAATACAAACTGCAGCTTTAAAGGCTTAATTTACTTTAGTTTTAATTTAGCATGGGTTTTCTTTCCTTTAGGATTGTAGAATTTCAAAATTTGTCAGCGCCACTCATCTTTGGATTCATATGGTTTGCAATTGCAATGAAGAAGCTTTGATTCTATGATAAGATGATAACTTTATCAAGATTGTTCATTTTCTGGTTAAGTTCTTCCTGAATGCTTATTCCACACAGTGTGCAATTGTAGTTTTGATTGTAATATGTTGGGTGTATATTCCTAGGCACTAATGTTTGGCTTTGTTTACGCAGCAATTTGGTTTCAGGATGGGTTCTGCTGTTATTATTGCAGAATTGTTCTTACTTAAGTTGTCGGGTCAGATTGTAGTTTTTAACGTGGTTTCTTTCTCTATATTGGCTACAAGGAGCACCTTGTTTGTTGCTCCATGCTAGTACCTTTCTGTCCTTGTATGTTTGCTTACTTATGTTCTGGATTATATGACCTGTCTTCAGTATTGTCTTGACTTCTAAACTTATGTCCTTGGCAGGTTGCGGTGGCACATACTATCGGACATGTGGCAGCTACAGTTAGCATGTCGAAGGTTGCAGTGTCATTTACCCACATAATCAAGAGTGCTGAACCTGCTTTCAGTGTTGTGGTCTCCAGATTTTTGTTGGGGGAATCATTCCCTGCAGGGGTATATTGGTCGCTCATCCCTATCATTGGAGGTTGTGCACTTGCAGCTGTCACTGAGCTCAACTTCGACATGGTTGGTAAGGAATGCTCAAACACATTATCGTTTGTTAGTCGTACAAAGATATTTTATGTCGGGCAACTCTGTTACTTGACCTTCTCGTTTCACCTCAGCTAGGTGAATTTGGCCTCCTTGAAGGTGTAGACCTTGGTTTCAGCTTTTCATGTATTCGTTCCCTCCTCTTGCGATGTCTTGCTTTGCCTTATCTTTATTTATAGCTACCTCTAAACTTCACCACTTTGACCATTCTTTCCAACCAAGTACTCGTGTCAAGATCTTTGATGTATTACCGGATCAAGAAAGGTTCTTAATTCCGATGATACATGAAACACGTGTAACCAAACAGGGAAGTGGGGGTGGTTCACGAGATTAGGGTGGAAAAGAGAGGAGTAATTCTCGTGAAAAGGGTTCTTTGTGGAAGCTATTTTGCCGTGAGGGCTTTTGTGGTTTCAAGATTCAAGAAAGATGAATCTTGAACGGAAAAAGGAGAGAGATGATTGAATCTTGGATGGTGATTATGGAGGGGGGGTTGACGTGAGGATGGAAGAGAGGGAGAGAGTTTGGCGTTTGGTTTGGTGGAAGGGAGAGAGTAAAGGTTGTTGGATGAGAGAGATTTTGTTGGAAGGTTGTTATGGAGAGAGAAAAAGAGAGGAGGTGATATTTTGTGAGAGGAGGGAGAGGGGGACGTTAGAGAGGGGTAAGGAGGAGGTGGAAGGTGGCGTTGGGTGGGATAGATAGGAGGTAGGGATTTGGTTGTGACTTAACTATATTGATAGAAAGCTCACAAAGTAATTACCTTAACTATATTGATAGAAAGGTAAGAACGGATAGAGCTAGGTTTCTAACTTGAATCCACAAGATAGACACCCTAGGGCTTACTTGATCTAGACCGCAACCTAGGATCAAGCTCTTCCTAACCACTTGGGTGCCATGCCAAGATACAGTAGAAGAAAAGGGGGTGAGAGTTTATCCAAACACTCGAGGGAAAGCTAAAAGCTTAACTATTTTCATAATTCAAAAGGGTGTGTTTGCCTTGAGAGGCTTACAATCCTATTTATATTAGGAGAGTCTTTAAGGGACTAGAACTCCTACTTGGCGTGCAAGCCAAGCTATTCTAACCTAGGAGACTCAACCTTGGCGTGCAATCCAAGTTGAATTCCTCTAACTAGACGTCATCCTACTATTACTCTCCCTTGGATTAGAATCCTTATCCTAAGGGGAGTTTGTTATAACTAACCTTATCCTAGTTGGTTTGGCTTTCCTAATCCAATTTGGATTAGTTATAAAATAGCCAACTCTATCTAGGAATCATAATGTGACGCCTAACTACTAATACCACACGAAAAATATTAATCCTAGGATGATCAAGTTTATAATTCACTTGTCATCTTACATTATTCTAAAAATAAAAACACAACAAAACTATTAAAAGCTATAATTAAATAAATAACATCCAAAAATCAAGATAATAAAATTTAGCTTGAATGTTCTTGATTTGGACGTGTGTCTCTTGGGCTTGGCATGAGGCTTGGCCCAACTTCTAGGATGTTTGGACATCCTCTTGAAATAAGAAGCACACCATGTGAATGGGCCTTTGAACTGCTACTTTGTATTCTCCTTCCTTAGCCCATCTTTTCTCCATGTTAAAGAACTGAATCTTCTTTGTTGGGTCTGTATAGAATGGAGACTTTTCATGAGGGATCCCATCTTTAATTTGGTGTTTCAATTGGGCTTCCTTGATTGGGCTTAGGGAACTTAGCGTGGGCTGATTTCCATCAATCTTGTAATTGGTAAGAAATGGGAGTTGGAAACTCATATGAATGTAGAAACTGGCAAATGCCTAAAACTATCTACTCCATTCCGTTGATCCACATTTTGCACTTGATTCTTGTCCCTAACTCTGTGCAACTAGGAAGCACAGACTCGGATATGAGACACGGATACGAGTATACGACACAACACAGACACGGGACATGTCACGGACTTTGCCACGTATACTAATTTTATGTAGTACTTTACGTAATACCAAATTCTATTTTAAAATGCTTGATTATAAATAAATAAATTTTCTTAATAGTTTCTGACTAGTAAATTTATATAAAAAATATAAAATCTAATAAACTAATGGAAGATGGACATAGTTTGTAAGAGGAACACAACTATTTGTAATAGATGGTAGACCAAGAAGCAAGAATAGTGATGTGTTGAAAAAAATGGTATCATAGTTGACGATGTCGCACGAGGTATGCTATTCGGAAAATTTGATGCCCATCAGAGATTTGGAAGTGTCCAAAGGTTGGGAGCCGCGTGTCCACCATAAGTCCTTGTGTCAAACGTTTATTTTGTAATGTTTTCAGAGGACATGTTTCCCCTGTGTTTGACATTTGTCCTAGGTGTGTTCGAGAGTGTTGGTGTCGGATACGTGTCCGACACGGATATGTGAGGCTAAAAGGAATGTCCATGCTTCATAGCCCTGCACATAGGTTGTAATTTTGTTACCATTTAGTACACAAATTTCAGCCATCCGCAGATTCAATGAGGAGATTTCTTTTTGGTCATTCCTTCTTTTTTGTACTTTTCTAAAACTTCAGAAATTTTAAGCATTTGAATGTTTGGAGCATTCTTGTCACCCTACCCCCTCCCCTAGACTTTCTCGTCTTCAACTTTGTCTTTCGTCAGAAATTTCTAGTTTCATTATACAACTTTTCCAAATCTTAACTCTGGCAGTTGCATGTCCTTTTCAGGTTTTATGGGGGCAATGATATCAAACTTGGCATTTGTTTTCCGCAATATATTTTCAAAAAGAGGCATGAAAGGGAAGTCTGTCAGCGGAATGAACTATTATGCTTGTTTATCAATGCTGTCTCTCCTGATTCTGACCCCATTTGCAATTGCTGTGGAGGGCCCCCAAATGTGGGCGGCTGGATGGGAGAAGGCTGCTTCTCAAATTGGACCCAGCTTTATTTGGTAAAACATATGGGATATCGTCTTTGATCATTTCTTTCGTCTCATGTGTCATGTTTGAGTTCTTGATCGTTTTGTCTTCATATTCTTTGCTGCGTTTGAAAATAATGTTCTGTAGCTATCCCAATATAAATGGCTTATTTGTCATTGCTTGAGTTAGGTGAAGTATTTGCTTGCTTATTTGTCATTGCATGTGTTAGGAGAAGTATGTGCTTGCTTTTGATATTCAACATCTTGTTCTATTACTTCTGGTTCTATCTCAGCTTGGTGAAGAAGCTTTTTCATTTTTTTTATTTTCTTGGAATGAACTCATCACTAGTCTAAGTTTTGGATGTCATTGACCCAACCCTTTATGGCAACTGCATGACGATGACCTTGCTAGCCATAGAGTTAGCCTGAAGAGTTTCTTACATCCCACAAGCTAAGTCGTTTAGCACGTTACATCAACATCCTGCTTGTTTTTAACAGCTTGTTTTCTCATGTTATGTGCTTTGGAATGGAATACAGCACTGAAATTGGGTACCCTCGTAGTTGTTCACACATGAACATGCCCTAGGTGAAGAAAGTATCAGTTGTCTACTGAAATTTTGAATGTTTGTTGTGTGAAGAAAGTTTGAGTGTCAATGGGTACTTTAGTTATAATGAAGAGACTGAGCTGTGTTATATGTATCTCCAATAATGGAAGAAGGTTGCATGCATTTTGAGCTTTCCGGTCTTTGCCTTGGGATTCCAATTTTAATGATCAAGTGAAAGGGATTCTTAGAAGGGAAAGAAAAGAAGAGGGGTGGAAAAGATAGATATATCCAAACATTACGAATTTCGAGTGCTTACGTTGAACTTCTGTGAAAGGTTTGCTATTTCCAAGTATGGCTAATTATGTAGTCGCTACTGAGCAGAAAATAGAGCCAACTCTGGAAGTGCTCCTTGTCCTATTGTTATCTAGGGTCCAGGAATATTTAGGTGCCCAAATGAAACTTGTTTTTAGAATGTTTAGCCTCTATCTCCTGTTTAGTAAGAAAATATATTGGAATATCACCCTTTTCTTAATTATTTTTATTTTTTGTATAAATGACTACCATTAGTTCGCTTTTCCTGATGTTACTATGTTGCTTCTTGATACATGAATGACTGTAGCACATTAGTACCAGATGCATTAGCGACTCGAGTTAGTTATTATTCTGTTATTCTCACCCTATTGAATGCCTTTTTGCCTAACGAGATGTTGCTCTGTGTTTTGTGTAGGTGGGTGGTTGCCCAAAGTGTTTTCTATCACCTCTACAACCAAGTCTCATACATGTCTCTAGATGAAATCTCTCCTTTGACATTTAGTGTAGGAAACACCATGAAGCGTATCTCTGTTATTGTTTCCTCAATCATTATTTTCCAGACACCTGTCCGGCCAGTAAATGCACTTGGAGCCGCCATTGCAATCCTCGGAACCTTCTTGTACTCTCAGGTAAGCATCCTTGTTATTGGCCAGAGTGATGATCTCTTTCTGGAATAGTGATTTTCCTCTTTTATTTTGTGCATATTGCTTGCCGCTTATGCCAATCAAACTAGTGTTTTATGCTTTTTATGTTGAGAAGTTCCTTCTTCATATGATCGCACCTTTCTTTTGCTATCCTGAAAGGTTCACATCAATAGGGGGATAGAAAGCAAAAATACACTTTCTACTTCTACTGCCGTGTCTCAGACTGACTTTTGACTGTAAAGGAAAAACCCACATTGGTCATCAAGTACTCAGACTATTCATTTGTTCTGTCTTGGTTGGATAATTGCTTATGGCGATACTTTGTCGTCTTTGCTATACGCCAATATAATTAACACTTGTTTGCTCTACTGCACCTACCCTGTTGGATTCTAAGCTTCCCCATTAGTTTTCATATTATCCATTTACCTATCACATCTGATATTACGAAGTGGATATGGGAATGTAGGAAATTGAAGTCCAAATCCTTGTCTATTTGTCAAAAAGAAATGAATGAGGACTAATTATAAAGTGCAATACCTGTAATTGCGATTTGGGTGGTGTACCTTGTATAATAAATAGGGAAGGTCTGTAAGCGAAATCTGCATCAACACCTTTTGATTGTATTTGGTAGTGAATTTTCATTGCCATTTTGCAATCTGAGTGAGGTCTTTTTATGCAGGCAAAGCACTGATGACATGATAAAAGGTTGGAGAGAAAGGGCTGTGTATGCTATGGATTTCATTTACTAATACTCAAGTTTGGATTTCTGCTTCTTTTTCATCAAAGGCAATTTGTGGCCACTGGATTTTTGATAGGATAATGGGTTTGTAGATAAGTTGATATTTTGGTAGGGATTTGAACAAATAATGATGACAATAGAGGAAAAACAAACAATAGGATACCAAGCTACTACTAGCATGGAGACAACATGGCTTCTCATCTCCATCTGCTTCCACTTGAAGGGGATGTTTCATCAAATAAAACAGCGTCTCTGAAGACCCCTTGTTTTTATACTTTCAAGTTTACTTACTGATGAGTGTGTGTTTTATTTATTCAGAAGACAACATCCAGTATTAATACGAATGATTTTGCAGTGCAACTTACCTTTTCACATTTTCTAGATTCCACATATGCGTATATTCACTTAATATATATGATATACACTTTGGAATACGTGCTCCAAGATATTTACAATAAACAATTATAATAATAATAGTGAACAATTATAATATTTGGAGCACATGTTCCGGATGTATTAAATAAATTTCAATATTCACCGGCCACTCGGCCAGTTTTGGTGGCAATGCACCACAATGTGAAATCAAACTTTCATTAATAGTTTTTAATATTTTTCTAGGAAACTTGGATTCTAATAATCCATATTTTTGCAAATTGGATGACAATAATCCCTACTTTTAATTTGTATCTGGTGGCCTAAAAAAAAAATCGTATTGTAGTGGTACCAAATCCATTACCACATTCTTTTTATTTTTTTATGCTTACCCTATATTGTTTTTATTTTTTTCGTTCCTGCCTCTAGATAGGTAATGAAGTGTAGTTACTAAAACATTTTTCAAATAATTTTTTTGAGATTCCGAGCAATTATTATGATTTTTTAAAAGGAATAAAATTGAAAAAAAATCATAAAAATAGAAAAACAAATTGGAAAAAATTGGGAGAAATGCTGTAAATTCATTAAAAATCGTGGTAAAGTGTTGTACAAAGTTTTGAATCAAATGCAACACAAAATCTATGATATTTAGGGTATACTCTCGATTATGTCCCACTACAATACAATTTTTTTTTAGACTACCAGAATACAAATTGAAAGTAGGGATTATTGTCATCCAATTTACAGAAGTAGGGATTATTAGAATCCAATTTTCCTATTTTTCTAACTGGTTCAAGTTTGGGAGATTCTACCATAGTTAAAATTTTTTCAACTATGGTAGTTGAAATGTATAATTACCTTTAATTTTATCATTAAAAATTAAAACTAATATAAATATTCATAATAGGAATTGTTATAATAAGTAAATCTATATGTTAAGTTATAATTTTTTACAAAATTGAATATTTTTAAGAAAATTCTGTCATATTTGACTTTTTTTCAACTATCATAGTTGAAAAGTGAAAATACCATTAATTTTACCATAAAAATTTCAAAATCAATATAGGTTGATTAAAGTAACTTGTTATAATAATTAACCATGTTTATGAAGATATAAATTTTTTTAACAAATATGATTTATTTTTGATAAATGAATGGTATAAAATTTTCAACTACTATAGTTGAAAATAAATTCAACTATGGTAGAATTTTCATTGCTCTCCTACTTTCAATATACGTTTAAAGGTGCACTGTTAATGTCTTGGTGACGATTGATGAATAATTTCATGATGGCAAAATAGAATCGTGCATGAATAAGTTCGATACCCGCTGGATTTAGGGTTAGACAAAATTTTGTTCAATCTAAATGACCGAATTTGTCCGACCCGGAAAAATCAGTTTAATCCAAATCCGATTTTGGTTGATTATTCGAACATAATATTTTTCTTTTTCTATTGTTTGAACACGATTTTGACTCGAATTTAACTCTGTTTGAATTGTCTGACCCGATCTGATGCAAAAAAAGCAAGTTCCGACATCAATTTCCTGTCCAAATTTTGATGTTGACCTAATCCAAATTAGCTTCGACGCCAATTTTTACCAGCGGTAACTAGATCAAGTAAGTTAATTTATTCTAAATAAAAGTAGATTAAAGGGGAATTGTTGTGATTTATTTTATATAAAGTTGCATAAAGGTGAATTGTTACTGAGGTGGTATTTAGAGTTAACTGATGGATTGAGTGTTTGAGTTGGGTCAAGTTACCAATATGTCATTGACAAATCTTATTAATTCGTCTTCTGTTATGAAATGATAGTGTGAATGTCCGTACTCTTACTTTTCTTAGTAATGAAGCATTCTTAGTGATGAAGAATCCTTATACTATAAATACTTCCTCGATGACAATGAAATATTTATTCCTTTCTTTCTCTCAATTTCTCTGTCTCTATTCTCTCTCCACTTCCTCTTATATTCATATATTCATAACACATTATTAGCACCAGCTCTTCTATGTGGAGAATTTAAACTGTATTTGTTTGTTTCTATTTTCTCATTTCTCGGTTCAAGTGAAGATCATGGATACATCATCAATTGGAGTAATGAACGAAGGAGATATGTGCCTTGCAGACAGTGCAACAACACACATTATTCTGAAAAATAAGAAATATTTTTCTTATTTATTGATGCGAGAAGCAAATGTAAGTACTATATCGGGTAGTTCAAATTTAATTGAAGGCTCCGGAAGAGCTCATATAGTACTACCTGATGGAACCTATTTTCACATAGATAATGCACTATATTCCACCAAGCCTCAAAAAAACTTATTAAGTTTCAAAGATATTCGCTGAAATGGATATCATATTGAGACAACTAGTGCAAATAACATTGAATATTTATATATTATCAAATTGTATTGGGAAAAAGATGTGTGTTGGAAAAGTTACCATCATTATCATCAGGGTTACACTTCACAAAGATTAACCCAATTGAAGCACATACTCTAGTAAACCAGAAGCTTACTAATGAAAAAGAGTTTATCATATGGCATGATAGATTGGGGCATCCCGGATCAACAATGATGTGCAAAATCATAAAGAACTCATATGGACATACTTTAAGGGACTAGAATATCCTTCAAACTAATGAGTTTTCATGCGTCGTCTGCTCTCAAGGAAATTAATCATAAGGCCATCACCGACTAAGATAGGGGTTGAATCCCCTACATTCCTGGAACGTATACAAGGTGACATTTGTGGTCCTGTAGACCCACCATGTGGACCGTTCAAATATTTCATGGTTTTAGTTGATGCATCAACAAGATGGTCACATGTGTGTTTATTGCCAACCCGCAACTTGGCATTTGCAAGGTTGCTTGTTCAATTGATCAAGTTACGAATACATTTTCCAGATCATTCAATCAAGAAAACTCGTCTTGATAATGCCAGTGAATTTACATCCAAAGCCTTTAATGACTATTGCATGTCAATTGGCATAGAGGTTGAACATCCTGTGCCACATTTTCATACGCAGAATGGCCTTGCAGAATCATTTATCAAACGATTGCAATTAATTGCAAGACCATTACTTATGAGAGCAAAGTTTCCAACCTGTGCTTGGGAGCATGCCATATTGCATGCTGCGACATTGATCCGCATAAGGCCAACAGGTTATCGTGACTGTTCTCCCCTACAATTGGTTTCTGGCCATGAACCAAATATATCCCATCTACGAACTTTTAGATGTGTAGTGTATGTACCTATTGCCCCACCATAACGAACTAAGATGGGACCCCAAAGAATATTGGGAATATATGTTGGGTATGAATCTCCATCCATAATTAAGTATCACGAACCCTTAACTGGGGATATGTTTACGGCACGGTTTGCCGATTGTCACTTTGATGAAACAGTTTTCCCAACATTAGGGGGAGAAACTAAGCAGTTGGGCAAGGAGATAAATTGGAACGGATTATCGCATATGCATATAGATCCTCGTACAAAACAATGTAAACTGGAAGTTTAAAACATAATTCGTCTACAAGCTTTAGCAAATCTATTGCCAGACGCTTTTTCTGACCCACACAGAGTTACTAAATCCTATGTCCTAACTCCTAATGCTCCTATTCGAATTGATGTCCCAGGAGGACAACGTTTTATTGCTAAAGAATCTAGACCACAACTGAAGTGTGGTCGACCAGTCGGTTCCAAAGATAAAAATCCTCGAAAAAGAAAAGGAGCACAGGATAATGATAACCAACATGAGGAGGTATTGACTCTAGAAGAGTCCCCAGACATGACAAATGTTGGAGTTTCACCACAAGATCATATACCTGAAAATCACGAAAATGATGAGATCTCAATTAATTATGTCATGACCGGGATAAAATGGAACCGAAATGAAACCAATGTCGATGAAGTGTTTTCATATAATGTAGCGCTCACTATTATGAATGAATTGAGGATCATGAACCTAGGTCGGTTGAGGAATGCAGATGAAGAGATGATTGGCCAAAATGGAAAGAGGCAATTAAAGTAGAATTAGCTAGATTCGCTTACAAAAAGAGAAGTAATTGGACCAGTAGTCCATACACCAACAGGTATAAAACCTGTGGGATTTAAATGGGTCTTCGTGTGTAAACAAAATGAGAAAAATGAGATTGTGAGATATAAAGCACGCTTAGTTGCACAAGGGTTTTCGCAAAAACCAGGTATCGACTATGAGGAAACATACTCGCCTGTAGTTGATGCGACTACATTTCAATACCTATTAAGTCTGGCAGTACATGAAAAGCTCACTATACATCTTATGGATGTCGTTACAGCTTATTTATATGGAAAACTTGTGAAGAAACTCAACTGACTATGAGGACCTCAGCGCAAGCATCTGTGAGGACCTCAACCATCAGCGCCAAGTTATTTTGTTTGAAAGATCATCCAGCCACTTCAGGGAAGTATCAAACCTATCCTTATCCTATATCTTTCCTCCATTTTAAAGATATGATTGTAATCGCGCTTATTTCCTTATTAGACCTCAAACGAAAAGGAAGGAAAAGCATGGCAAGACAACTCATGAAGATCAAGTCAGAAAAAGGAAACAAATCTTCATTGGAACGTTAGACTCAATGAAGATACTTGCCAAATCAGAACCAATACAGACTGGAAAGAATCAAGAAGCAAACAAGGCAACTGGAGGAAGTCGTTGAGGAGTTCAATATAAATAAGAGAACTGATTCTCTTTACATCTATCGATTTCCAAGAAAGTAAATAAGTTGTAGGAGCTTTGAGAAAGAAAGCTCTGAGTGTAGGAATTGTTCAAATTCTGGGTGTAAACCACACTTAAGTTGTGGTGAGTTTGTAACCAGAAGTCTAGCTGGTGAGGACCTCATAAGGTCGTAAGATTGTGTAATTTTAGTGATCTTCTGCGAATAGGAGTCACTGTGTGAAACCGCCTCTTCTGTGAGGCCTCAAGATCAGAAAACTGCTGCCTAGTCTTCTGCCTCCATAAGTTGGTCTGAGGACCTCACAGTCCTTTGATCAGCCGAGTTGTAACCTCCTCTCTTAAGCACTTTTTCATTCAATAATAAGAAGTTATTTTCAGTATTTAAAAGTGCTATTTAACTTGGTTGTGTTGATTAAAGTGCAGAAATTTTTCATAACCCTAATCACCCCCCCTCTAGGGTTATTTCAATTGGTATCAGAGCAGGTCCACAGATCTGAAGAGTCTAACAACTCGTGGTAAAGATCATGGTCGGCCTCAACACAACCGAAGCTCCTCAAGGACGCTCATGGACAAGGGCACCTCTCCTCACTAGAGAAAACTATAGAATGTGGAAAAGACAAATGGAGATCTTTCTCAGAGACCAAGATGAGGACCTCTGAATAATTGTCACTGAAGGCGATTTTCCTACCCCCACAAAGAAGAATGCTGCAAATCAGGATGTCCCAAAAGAGAGATCTGAGATGACAGCCGAAGAGCTCACCTCCTTGGGAAAAAATATTCGAGCCTTAAATTTACTATATTGCAGTCTGAATCCAAATGATTTTGAACGTGTCTCTAACTGTGAAAATGCCAAACAGGTTTGGGAATATTTGGTTACCTCATATGAAGGTACAAGCCAAGTTAAAGATATCAAACTGGACATTCTCGTCCAGAAATATGAGGCCTTCAAAATGGAAGAAGAAGAATCCATTGAAGAAATGTACAAGAGATTTAGCAGTATTGCTAACCACCTCAAATCGCTTGGAAAGAACTATTCAAATGAGGAACAAGTCAGAAAGATTCTCAGATGTTTGCCAAGAAGAAAGTGGGGTCCAAAGGTCACAGCCATCGAAGAAGCACAGAACCTGAAAGTCCTCAAGCTAGAAGAACTCATTGGGAAACTGTTGGCTCATGAGATCCAATTGAGTGACCTCACAGAGTCTAAAGGAGTTGCCCTCAAAGCAGCCAAGGATTCTGATGAGGAATCAGATGAGGATGAAGAAAAAACCATGGCTATGCTGGAAAGAGGCTTCAGAAAACTATACAAGAAAAATCCAAACTTTCGAGGCTACCTCAAGGATGGACAACATAGAAAACCAAAAGGTAAGACCTCCATGAAAGATGAAACTGACCCCATTCACTTGTTATAGTTGTGGCAACACAGAGCACTTGATTAGAGACTGTACTCATGCGAGAAAAAATAAAGATAAAAGAAACATGAGGCCCAGACCGCAACAACGTAGAGCCATGCTTGCAACTTGGAGTGACAGTGACTCAAGTGAGGATAACAGTGACGTTGATGAAGTCGCAAATGTCTGCCTGATGACTCAAATGAATGAGGAACCAGAAACATCCTCACACCAAGAAGAGGTAAACATTGATGACCTCCTCAATCTCTCACCCTTACATCTCGCTCATAAATGCTTGCATCTGTTTAAATATTCCAAATCCTTGATTGAAAGGGTCAAGTATCTTATCAAGCATGTTCAAAGTCTCAGTGAGGCCAATGATAACCTAACTTCTCAAAATGACCTCCTCTTCACTGAAAGTAACAGACTATCTCTTGAGGTCAAAGACTGCTATAAGACCATCACTCAATTATCCAATGAGGCAGTCACTGCCTCTCATCCCTACAACAATAAATTGGCCTTTACATCTCCTCCCTTTCAACCTCGAGCTAAATAGCCTCTAAGAGAACCACTCCTCCCTACTCCTAGACTGACCCCTCACAGAAAGCAACATCACAAAAACTGCCCTAGACCTCACTCTCCAATGACCTCAAAGCTTCCTCCAAAAGCTTCCCCCACAACTCATGTTCCAAAAACTTCTTGAGACAACTTCCCAAATTCACCTAAGTCCCCTAAGTTTTTTCAAGTGGGTGAAATCTGGATCCCCAGACCTAATGATGCATCTTGTCTGTCAAAATCCAAGAAAGGTATAATGCCCTCTGATGCAGGTATGCCTCAAAACTCACAGCGACCTATGGTATTTGGACAGCGGATGTTCTCGTCACATGACCGGAGATCCAACCAAGTTTTGCGAGCTGAAAACCAGCAAAACCGGGAAAGTTACATTTGGAGACAAAAGCCAAGGCAAGATCCTCGACATTGGGAAGGTCGGTAAAGACCTCAACAACTCCTTACATGACGTATATCTAGTAGAGGGTCTAGAATATAACTTGCTTAGTATATCTCAGTTTTGTGATAAAGGTAATAGAGTCAGTTTTGATAAAAATAAATGTGTAGTGTCTACAGAGTCACATCAAGTCATATTGCATGGTCATCGTATGAACAATGTGTATGTTGTAGATCTAAGTGAATCTCTTGAGGACCTCTCCTGCCTTAAGGCTGGCACTGAGGAAACATGGCTGTGGCATCGACGCCTAGGTCACGTTAGCATGAAAACAGACCTTGTCCGAGGTCTCCCACCTCATAAATATGAGAAAGATCGGGTTTGTGATGCATGTGCAAAAGGTAAACAGACAAGAACATCCTTCAAACCTATCAAGTCTGTGACCACCTCAAAATGCTTTGACCTCCTTCATATGGATCTCTGCAGTCTTGTTCATTACAAAAGTCTTGGTGGAAGCTCATATATTCTTGTTATTATAGATGATTTTTCAAGATTTACGTGGGTGTTCTTTTTGAAAAGCAAAACAGAAGCATTTAAGCACTTCTCAAAACTCTACAAGCAACTCAAGGTCCTCACCGGAAACTCTGTCAAAGCAATAAGGACAGATCATGGCAAGGAGTTCGATAACAAGGACTTGTTTGAAGCATTCTGTGCCGAAATGGGAATCACTCACAATTTTTCCGCTCCAAGAACCCCTCAACAAAATGGAGTTGTTGAAAGGAAAAACCGCACATTGGAGGACATGGCCAGAACAATTATATGCGACAACAATCTTCCAAAATTTCTCTTGGCAGAGATCATCAATGCATCAAACTATATTCTAAATCGATGCACTATCCGGTCTATTCTGAAAAAGACCCCTTATGAATTGTTCAAGGGGAAGATACCAAGCATCGGTCATCTCAAGGTCCTCGGCTGCAAATGTTTTGTTCACATCAATGGAAAGAAGCCAACAAGCAAGTTTGATGCTCGAAGCGAGGAAGGAATTTTTGTTGGATATTCCTCTATAAGCAAAGCCTACAGAATCTATTTCAAACACTCAAGATCTGTAGAAGAAAGCATCCATGTTGTCTTTGACGAGGCCACCTCACTACATCAAACTGTGTTGCGCCCTCCTATGAATAATAGTGACGACGAGACGCCTCCTGAGCTACCTCCTACCGAGGCTACATCACCACCTCCTGAGGCTCCATCACCACCTCCTGAGGCTGCATCATCACCTCGTGAGGCTATATCATCACCTCCTGAGGCTGCATCCTCACCTCATGCCTCATCATCTCAGGAGTCCTCACCTCAAGCTCCACCAGCACCAGAGATCTCTTACAAATTCACAGCAGCTCATCCAGCTGATAATCTCCTCACAGACATCACCACAGGTATCCGTACCAGATCCTCATTAAGGAACTTCTGTGCCTTTAATGCCTTTGTTTCGCAGATTGAGCCCAAACACCACACTAAGGCCCTACTAGATCCAAGCTGGATCAATGCCATGCAAGAAGAACTAAACCAGTTCGAACGAAGTAAAGTTTGGTCCCTAGTTCCCAGACCTCATCATCATCCAGTCATCGATGTTAAATGGGTCTTTCGCAACAAACTCGATGAAACAGGCTCTATCACCAGAAACAAGGCTAGGTTGGTTGCTAAAGGGTATAATCAAGAAGAAGGCATCAACTATGATGAGACCTTTGCTCCAGTCGCTCGCCTGGAGGCCATCAGGATTCTCCTCGCCTTTGCATCATCCAAAAACATCAAGCTACATCAAATGGATGTTAAAAGTGCCTTCCTCAATGGCGACCTCATTGAAGAAGTCTATGTTGAGCAACCACCAGGTTTTGAAGACATCCACCATCAGGATCATGTCTTTCGCCTCCATAAGGCCCTCTATGGACTGAAACAAGCTCCCAGAGCTTGGTATGAACGGCTCAGCAAGTTTCTTCTTCAGAATAACTTCAAACGAGGCACAGTAGACAAAACTCTTTTCATCAAAGAAAAGAATGGAGGCTTCACCATTGCACAAATCTATGTTGATGACATCATTTTTGGTGCCTCACATGCCTCTCTTGTTGAAGAATTCTCTCACCTCATGAGTACTGAATTTGAAATGAGCCTTGTTGGAGAATTAACATTTTTCCTTGGCCTCCAAATCAAGCAATCACAAGACGGCATCTTTCTGAATCAAAGCAAGTACATCTCGGAATTACTCAAGAAGTATCAGCTTGACCACCTCAAGCACTCTTCAACTCCGATGTCCTCCACTCTCAAACTTGATTCATACCTCACAGGTAAATCAATCTCCGAAAAGCTATATAGAGGTATAATTGGATCTCTACTATATCTTACAGCTAGCCGCCCTGATATTATGTTTAGTGTTTGTTTATGTGCACGCTTTCAAAGCGCTCCAAAAGAATCTCACCTCTCCGCTGTCAAGAGAATTTTGCGTTATCTTGCAGGAACCAAAAACTTAGGTCTTTGGTACCCTCGACAGCCTGACCTCCATCTCTGTGGTTACACCGATGCGGATTTTGCCGGTTACAAAGTTGACAGAAAAAGCACCGCAGGAGGATGTCAACTACTTGGAGCCTCCCTAGTCTCTTGGCAATCCAAGAAACAAACCTCAGTGGCTCTCTCCACTGCTGAGGCCGAATATGTGGCTGCCGGATCATGTTGTGCCCAAATCCTATGGATCACACATCAACTTGAGGACCTCGGCCTTCACCTCACCAATGTTCCCATAAAGTGTGATAACATGAGTGCCATTCAGATCACCAAAAATCCGGTGCAACATTCACGAACCAAACACATTGAGATCCGTCATCATTTAATCCGTGATCATGTTGAAAAAGGCCACATCAGTCTTGAATTTGTTCCCACTCAACATCAATTGGTTGACATCTTCACCAAGCCTCTACCTGAAGAACAATTCTCCTACATTCGTCGAGAACTTGGGCTGCTTCACCTCAATCCTTAATCACAAGAGGCATCTGTTGAGGGGGAGTCATTACCCTGAGGACCTCCACTCCCTATGCAGACATTGAGGGGGAGTCCATTGTCCCCACAGGTATGTTTCCTTTCCTCTCCTTGAACGATTGATGTACTCATTAACTCGCTCAATCTTCCATCATTACGACATATCAAAATTGGCCATATCAACCGTCGGATCACATCTTCCATATGTGACTCAGCAGTTGAATGTTTTTAAAATTTAAACTGGTTGTCAAAACTGCCGTTTTAAAACCAATTTCAAATCTTCTCCTTCTCTCTCTCTCCTCTCTTGTGTCTTTTCAATCCGGATTCCAAATCCCTCCCAAAATTTTACTTTCCCAATAACTTCCCTTTCCTTCCATAATTACTTTCACCGTCCCATCTCATCAATTCTTTCCCAACCACCTCGCCTCTCTCCTCCTTTTTCCTCGTCTATTTATTTCACCCCTTTTCCCTTTTCACTTTTTACAGCTACCCTCTCTTCCCTTCTCTTCCCTATTCCAGAAATCTCTTCTCATCCACAATGACGAAACGCTCCTCTAAACCAGCCGCCCCTTCCAGTGTTGCAAAGCGACTCCGCTCTAGTAAACCTCCTGCATCTCCAGACACCGACTCCACTAACTCCTCCACCAACGAGTTAGCCATCATCCCTCGGCCATCTCCTGTCACTGCCGACTCTATGGAAGCCTTCCGGAAACGGTTGGAGTCCATGAAACAGCGTCCTCTTCTCCATTGTGACAGAGTGGATCTCGACAACCTCCAAGGTACAAAATTCGCCTTTCTCTCTACTCTATCCTCACTTGGCTGTGACATTCTCTTTCATGCCGACGAATTCTGCTACCCCAGCCTAGTTTTTAAGTTTTATGCCAATCTCAAGAACATTTCCCCCAAATCCTCTAAACCAATCTATAAAACCTCTGTATCTGGAAGGGAAATTCACTTATCCCCCCTCAACATTGAGCGCATCCTAGGCATCTCTACTGACCTCTCTAAACCTGCCCTCACTGATATCAAAGACGCTCGTCTTGAACTCCTCAAAGCATTTGGTAAACCATCCACCACCAAATATCCCCAGTATACCAACCTCTATTCTGAAGCCCGTTGTCTCTACTTCATTCTAGTTCGCACCATCCTTCCTAGGGGCACCTCCAAGGAAACTATTAATGAGCCTTGTGCCGCCTTCCTCCTGAACATCCTCAATGACCATCACCCTGACATGGGAGAGGTCATTCTCCAACACATTGTCAAAGCTGGCTCCAGTTCCTCCGGCCCTCTCCCCTACTCCAACCTCCTCAATCATGTATTTAGGAAGTTCCATGTCCCTCTCCCCGATGAGGACAAAACTCCGATCACTCTCTCCACCATCAACACCTCTGTCCTTGAATCTCTTGGGTATCGTCCACACTCTACCGGTCACTGGATGCACTTTGATGACCTCCAGCCTCTTCCAGCCTCCTCCTCAGCTCCGTCAACAACCGAGGTCTCCCTCTCTATGCAATCTCAGCTGGACACCCTCCATGCCGATGTTCAAACCCTGAAGGCTGAGCTATCCTCTGTCCAGGACCTCCACCGTGCCCTCCAAGCCAGCCTTGAGGCCAACACTACTGTCTGCTCAACCTTGCAGTCTCTAGTCCAGCAAGCAGAGACTCTCTTGGGACCTCGCCCATCCACACCTGTCCCTGCCGTCTAGGCTGCTGATGATGTCCCCTCAGTCGACCCCCCTCCCCAAGAGTGATTCCCCACCTCCCCTCAAAAACTATGAACTCTGTCTTCAAACTATGAACCTTATTTTGTGAACTTTTTGGCCACACATTTTTGTATTCTCCTGTTTCCTTCTTGTCCGAAAGACAAAAAGGGGGAGATGATATTTTGGTTGGTGCATTGGTGCAGAATTGCATCAATCACTAAAACTTGTTGCTATGGTTATATGCATATGCCATCTTCTATGATGATGCCTTCTCTATCATTACTACTATTAGTGTCTGTATAGAACTCTCTTGGATATTTTGTCTTTCAAACAAAAAGGGGGAGATTGAAGAAACTCAACTGCCTATGAGGACCTCAGCGCAAGCATCTGTGAGGACCTCAACCATCAGCGCCAAGTTATTTTGTTTGAAAGATCATCCAGCCACTTCAGGGAAGTATCAAACCTATCCTTATCCTATATCTTTCCTCTATTTTAAAGATATGATTGTAATCGCGCTTATTTCCTTATTAGACCTCAAACGAAAAGGAAGGGAAAGCATGGCAAGACAACTCATGAAGATCAAGTCAGAAAAAGGAAACAAAACTTCATTAGAACGTTAGACTCAATGAAGATACTTGCCAAATCAGAACCAATACAGACTGGAAAGAATCAAGAAGCAAACAAGGCAACTGGAGGAAGTCGTTGAGGAGTTCAATATAAATAAGAGAACTGATTCTCTTTACATCTATCGATTTCCAAGAAAGTAAATCAGTTGTAGGAGCTTTGAGAAATAAAGCTCTGAGTGTAGGAATTGTTCAAATTCTGAGTGTAAATCACACTTAAGTTGTGATGAGTTTGTAACCAGAAGTCTAGCTGGTGAGGACCTCATAAGGTCGTAAGATTGTGTAATTTTAGTGACCTTCTGCGAATAGGAGTCACTGTGTGAAACCGCCTCTTCTGTGAGGCCTCAAGATCAGAAGACTGCTGCCTAGTCTTCTGCCTCCGTAAGTTGGTCTGAGGACCTCACAGTCCTTTGATCAGCCGAGTTGTAACCTCCTCTCTTAAGCACTTTTTCATTCAATAATAAGAAGTTATTTTCAGTATTTAAAAGTGCTATTTAACTTGGTTGTGTTAAATTAAAGTGCAGAAATTTTTCATAACCCTAATCACCCCCCCTCTAGGGTTATTTCAACTTGATAACGACATTTACTTGAAACTCATTGAAAGATTTAAGGTGCCTGAAGCACACAACAAAAACCCGCGAGAGCTTTACTCAATCAAGTTAAATAGATCTCTTTATGGGTTAAAACAATCTGGACGCATGTGGTATAATCGTCTCAGTGAGTATCTATTGAAAGAAGGATATACAAATGATCCTGTTTGCTTATGCATTTTTATAAAGAGATCCAAATCCAACTTCGTTATAATGGCAATTTATGTTGACGATTTGAACATTGTTGGCACTCCAGAAGAGGTTTGACAAGCAGCACTTTGTTTAAAAAAAAGAGTTTGAAATGAAAGATATTGGTAAAACTAAGTTTTGTCTTGATTTACAAGTTGAACATTATAAGAATGGAATTTTTGTGCATCTTTCGTGGTTTTTTCTCGATTTGAGTTTTTCCACGCTAATTCTTTGTGTTAAATCTTTATTTATATTTTCATCTTATTTATTATTGGTATGCTAATAACACTTAGAGAATCCTAACAAACTTTTAGGACATTTAGGGGCCCCAAGTCCATTTTCTTATTTCGAAGTTGTCTTCTTCCCTTCGCCTCTACCGGAGCCTCAATTTGCTTAAACTTAGTCCTTGTGTCTGTGTGTTACGGGTCTTATGCCATTGCAAGGTATGGGACTTGTCCCACATCGATAGAATGGGATATCGGTGTGGGGTTTATAGATCAAATGGGCTCTCTCTCCTATCAGACTAGTCTTTTGGGATGACCTCTCCTCTTTGATCTGTAACAGTGGTATCAGAGCCGACTCGGAGTGGGGGCCCACGGAGTGGGAGGCCTGGGAAGAGCCCAGCCGTGACCCAACGTGGCCGTGACCAACCAGGACGTTGGCCCTTAAGGGGGGTCGATTGTTACGGATCTTGTGCCATTGCAAGGTATGGGACTTGTCCCACATCGGTAGAATGGGATATTGGTATGGGGTTTATAGATTAAATGGGCTCTCTCTCCTATCAGACTAGTCTTTTGGGATGAGCTATCCTGTTTGATCTGTAACAGTATTGTTATGGGTCTTATGCTATTGCAAGGTATGGGACTTGTCCCACATTGGTAGAATGGGATATCGGTGTGGGGTTTATAGATCAAATGGGCTCTCTCTCCTATCAGACTAGTCTTTTGGGATGAGCTCTCCTGTTTGATCTGTAACAGTGGTATCAGAGCCGACTCGGAGTGGTGGCGCACGGAGTGGGTGGCCTGGGAAGAGCCTAGCCGTGATCCAACGTGGCCGTGACCAACGAGGACGTTGGCCCTTAAGGGGGGTCGATTGTTACGGGTCTTGTGCCATTGCAAGGTATGGGACTTGTCCCACATCGATAGAATGGGATATCGGTGTGGGGTTTATAGATCAAATGGGCTCTCTCTCCTATCAGACTAGTCTTTTGGGATGAGCTCTCTTGTTTGATCTGTAATACTGTGTTGGATGGACTAATATTGGGGACTCTTGCTAGTGCTTTTTTAGCCTCTTCGAAGTTGCCTATTGTAGCTTTAAGATAAACCACTTTGGTAGAATGTTTTGTGTAGACACCCGAAAAGTGTCTTATAATTATGTAATTTTATTTTTATTTTTATTCTTTCTATTTTATTTTAGAAAAATGCCAAATAAAGTGAAATGCAAAATGAAGAAAAAACACACCACAAGAAAAAAAAAGAAGTCAACCCAGTTCAGTTTTGCACGCGGCCCGAGGCGGAAACGAGCTAGGCTGGGCGGAATCCGGCCCACATACCGCCAGGTATTGTAGGCGGGTTCTGCCCGACCCGGGGCGTCTTCATCCGCCTCGGGAAGCGTGCCACGACCTTTTTCCCTGCAGCTGGGCCGAGACACTTGGCGGTATCACAGTCATTTTCTCCCTCTCATTTTGACCTAAAATCTCAACCCTAATTCCTCCTATAAAAACCCCACTCATTTTTACTTCAACCCCACCTCAAAAATCATCCTAGGAGTATTGACACTAGGTGATTTTACCCTTCCTCTCCTCCCTCCTTCCTCTTCTTCTCATCATCATCATCATCATCATCATCATCATCATCATCATCATCTTGCATTCATAATCTTGGCATTAACTTGAGGTTAGTATTGTTTTTCTTATTTTATTCTCACTTTGCTATGATGTAAAATTTGACTTAAATAATAATATTGACGTTCTAATTAATCTAATTAAATGCAAACTTGTAAATGTTTATGCTTTTGTTCTTTTATTTCATTCTTCTATTCGCATTTATTTTATTTTTACATTTAATCATTTCATTTGTATGCACTAAATAATATTGATTAATCTAATTAATTCTCCTCTTCTACTCTTTTCTTTAAATTAACCGATTTAGTAGAGTTCGTTCTTTGAACGGGTGAATTCGAATGTTTTTACTTTCGAATACGTAACCTTACCCCCGGATCCGAATCTCATGGTTTGTGGTTTATGGAGTTTAAATTTGAGTTTATTAATTCTCATTAAAAATTAATTGGCGTCTCTTTTTATTTTTATTATTTTGATTCATTTGGACATCATAATAAAATGTATTTAAATCCCTTCCAAGAAAAGAAACCCCTTTCGACTCGCCGTTTACCGCGAGGGCCACCACGGGGATTTTTCCGGGTCCCACAAATGGCGACTCCACTGGGGACTTACTTTAAGAGGGTAAAACGTGAAAAACCTTTTTTTAAAATTTTTGAGTAGAAAAGGAGAAATTAATTCTTGTAATTTTTATTATTTAGTTAGTGTAGACGCTGAATTTTGTCATAGTTCAGCTTTGTAATTATGTAATTTATTTTGAGCATTTTTATTTTCTAGGATTAAATGCCTAGTATTCTTTTTTTTTTTTTGATCAGAATACCTAGTATTCTTGAAATGCATAAATGATGAAAAACCCACAAAAAGCCCAAATAAATTTTCCTCTACAAAAGAGCCTTTCACATTAGCCCATTTCTATTTCTGGCCCATCGTTCAAATATTCCAAAAACTCAACCCTTTGTTCATGTACCTGAGCATTTTCTTTAAATTACCGACTTTCCACCGACCTCTATGAGTTTCTTAATTTTGGGAGCTAAAACTACTCATTACAAGCTTTCCAACAACACTTGAATCAAGTCAATCGGAGGTCGGATGATAAAGTTATGGTCAGACAGCTCAAAATAACCCAACACGCAGGTCCGCAGTGACCCGCTTCCTTTCATTCCAACATACAGGGCCTCCGCCATCGAATGGCCCAAATTGACCCTCTTTATTTCATAACCCTAATTTCTCACTCGATTTCCCTATAAATACAAAATTTCACTCCCATCATTTTTCTACACACCGAATCACCTAGGAGTATTGACAGTAGGTGATTTCTTCTTCCTCTTCTCCCTCTCTTCTTCTCCTTCTCCTCTCTTCATCATTTGCATACATCTATACTTGGCATTACTTTTTCTGTCGTTTTTATTTTCTTGTAATCACTTATGCTGTTATAATCCTGATGTTAATATCAACTATGACTAATTTAAACCAGATTAGTTGAGAAGATAACATTAATTTCGTTATTTATCTATTTGTGTTTTATTTATTGCTTTTATTTATTCATAGCATTTATTTGTTTTCGTACTTTAATTTTTCGCATGCATCTAAATAACTTAAATTAATCTAATTAATTCTCCTCTTCTACTCTTTTGTTTAACGAACCGATTTAGTAGAGTCCGTTCTTTGAACGAGCGGATTCGAAGGTTTTTACTTTCGAATTCGTAACCTTATCCCCGGATCCGAATCTCATGGTTCGCGGTTTGCAGAGTCTAATTTGAGTTTATTAATTCTCATCAAAAATTAATTGGCGACTCTATTATTTATTCAATTTGATTCATTCGCTTTCTTTTCGAATTTTAAAGATTGCATTTGAACATTTTCATTAATAAAAATTGAATTTAAATCCCCTTAAAGACTAGACACCTCTTTCGATTCGTCTAACATCGCGTAGGACACCAATGGAAGTTTTTTCCTGGGTCCTACAAATGGCGACTCCACTGGGGACTTACTTTAAGAGGTTAAAACTTGAAAAATCGTTTTTCTTAAATATTTGAGTAGAAAGGAGAAATTAATTTTTTTTAATTTTTATTATTTAGTAGGCATTTTTGCATACGGGCCTACTTTTCGATTTTTTTAAATCGGGAAGAACCAAAAGGTACCGTTTAGGTTTTTAACCCTAAATTTCCCTTTCGGGCAAAGTGCGTTTATGACTTCGAGGAAATGAATTCCACATTTCAGGAAGATCATAACCCTTTCCCATTCATGAATTACTCCAAAATTTTAGGGATTATGAATTTACATTTTCCCTTAAATTTTGTGAGAAACACACGACCCGTATTACTATGAACTCCATAGAATTTACGGCCCGTGCGAGACATGAGTATAGAAGCCTTTAGGAAACTTACTCTAAACGTCGAACCTAGAACCATGGTTAGGATGGTAGCACTCATTTGTATGCCATGTGCATTTCTTTCTTTTTTTGTTTTCTTCAAAAAAAAAAATAACGTGCTAATTATGTACTAATTGTACATTTCATTGTAAAGTGAGTCGGTCAAACACTTGCATTTCCCTGAAACATTACTTTAGTTTGGGTAATATTCAAACGAGATTAAAGTAGCCCCAAAAGGCCTCTCTTAGGCCCAAGTCAAGGAGGCTTGACTAAGCTTGAGATTCATTTTTGACTTCACTCAACCCTAAGTAATATTTGACCCCTAAGGCATCCCTCCGGTCGTTAACTAAATCTGAGTCCATTAGAATTTTAATGTTGATTCGATTTTATGATGACATGATGGATACATCCCCTCTTCATGTACATAACATCATTCTAGGTTAGGAGCCTTCATACAAGCCCATCATTGGGCAAGCCCAACCCAAAAAAAAAAAAGGTTCATTCATCATATAAGCATTGTTTGCATTAAGTTGTCTCATATAGGTTGCTAGGTGTTTGGGTAGGTAAATGTCAAGGTTAATTTTTGAGGTTTATAGTTTCCATACAAGCAAAATAGGACATAAAATGTCAAGAGTCAAATCTTGGGCTAGAATCAGATCATGGAGACTTCAAGCTTTTCACCAGCTCCAACAACTCTTCTTGATACTCACTGATTGAATGTGATATCATGTCCATCATATTCCTACTCTTCACCTTTTGTCAGATCCAAGGTTAATAGAGAGAAGAGGGGTCAACTCCAAGAACTCACTTGGGGTTAGGCAAAAGGAGAGGGAACTTTGGTCTTTAAGGACAATGAAAAACTCTTTTCGCCAAGCGCATCACTTTTCCCCATCAGACTTGGATCATCCTTCATACCCAAACCTATCAAATTGCAATTCTTCCATAGCCCTTTGACCATCTCTTCCCTTATGAGACATGGTCTTCCATCCATAGACCATCTCGTCTACCACCATCAGTTCGAACCTCTATCCATCGAACTACTCATCCTTTCATCTGATTACTACTCTCGTCTAACCATCCATAGCCTTGTCTTGCCCACCATTGGGGCCTAACTACTCACAAAACATATTTTCTATACCATTATTCTTATATTTTCCATAATCCATCCTCCATTGTTCCTCACCCTGTGAGCTCTTCTTATCTGGTTATTAGTGCATGTATGAGTTTCATCAGTTAATCCTCGCTTTCAGAACACCTGAGTGAGGGATAACTGCTTTAGCAAAACAAGAAGACAATTGCATCAAAATAAGGATTACTTGAAGACAACACCCTCCCTGGTCCATCTTCTGACTCGCCTGAAGATATTTATTTGTTCACTAGTACTGGGGGTTTGGTATGCTTACATGTTCCTACCTAAATAAAAGAACTGAGAAAGATAGAGTAAAGGCAAGGGAAATCAAGAGGGCTTGCCACTTGATCCTTCTTAATGCTTGGGGTTCCTAACCATGACATCGAGGTTGAGCATCCTACCCATCCCATCATGCAACTTAAGCAGGTCGAGTCTTCCATGGATATCATTTTTTGCAACATTACAACTGGGGGCTCACTCATCACTCAATATCCGCATCATGGCAACTTACGAAGCAGTTCGACAAGATAACTAATCATTTTCACTAATTTTGCCTTGTCCTGAAACACACTTCAAAATCACCCTTGACATTCAGAGTCTTTATTTACTTTTCCTTATTCCTTTTTTCCTGGAAAGCGGGGGTTGTTCATATTGCATGCATGCACAAAATCAATGTCCTTATTTTCTTAGTTCATGTGCATTCTTTTTAAGGTCCTAGGAGCTAATATTAAGTCACGTTAGTTTTCATTTCAAGTCACTTTTTTTTTCTTTTTCACTCCGAGTCATATTAATTGTTTTTCCTTCTTGAGTAACAAAAAAAGAGTCACATGCATCGGATAAAAAAAAATTAAATAATAATAAAAAGAGTCACGTCATGCATTATAATGTGGATATGTACATATAACATTCTCTCATCATGTCACTATGAGGTATGCATTAGGCTGCATTAAGAAGTCAAGCACATGAAACTCAGAGTCGTGCATGATTTCATAATCGGATCATAAGTCTCGAGTCTATGCATTACATGTAGAATAGCGGACCAATTGCATGGATGTCATCATCGTGGTCGCCAAGTGACAATTACCAACTCAGCAACCTTCATTGGCATGAAGAATTAGCTTATGAGAAAGTTTGGAAGACCCGACAACAACAAGGTCGTCGCCCGCAGATAGACACTGGGGGCTATGTAATATGAAGCCCAAATATTATCCAAGGATTAAGCTCGAAATCCTAACGAGAAAAATTAGAATGATGAGCACCTAAAAACACTTTGGGTCTCTGAGATTTTGATTACACTCTCAAGGATTAAAAATCACTAGAATGTCATCTTAAGAACGACAACAGATATCACATTTATGTCGTCTCCAGACAATGAATAAAGAGGATTGAAGCAGTCATTGGTAATGTCTGCGGCCCGAGAGGGGGCCGGGGCATTACAACATCGCATCTGCTCGGACAATAGATATCGCATCTATATCGTCTCCAGAAAAGGATATTGCATCCGAACCGACAATAGATATCGCATCTACGTCGTCTTCTATCACATCCGCCGCAACAATAAATATCGCATCTACGTCGTCTTTAGCAAAGTATATCGCATCTACCCCGACAACAGTTATCGTATCTACGTTGTCTCCAACAAAGGATATCGCATCCACCCGGACAAAAGATATCGCATCTACATCATCTTCAGCAAAGGATAACGCATCCGCCCCGACAACAGATATCGTCGTCTTCAACAAAGGATATCGCATCCAACCCAACAACAGATATCGCAACTACGTCATCTCCAGCAAAGGATATCGCATCTGCTCGGACAACAGATATCGCATCTACGTCATCTTCAGCAAAGGATATCGCATCCTCTCGGACAACAGATTTCACATCTACGTCTTCTCCAAAAAAGATATCGCATCTGAATTAACAACAGATATCGCATCTATGTCGTCTCCAACAAAGGATGTCACATCCGCCCAGACAATAGATATCGCATCTACGTCGTCTTCTATCACATCCGCCCCGACAACAGATATCGCATCTATGTCGTCTCCAACAAAGGATATCGCATCCGCCACGACAATAGATATCGCATCAACGACGTCTTCTATCGCATCCGCCTCGACAATAGATATCGCATCTACGTCGTCTTTAGCAAAGGATATCGTTTCCAAATGTTAATCAGCTACAAGTCATACATGCGGCACAGGACGTTTTCTTCCAAGTGTCATCCAGCCTCGAGACTTCGCTCCCGGAGCATATCATTTTTAGCGTCATCAAACTACTTTGATCAGTGTCCTACTCATACACGATCAAAGTGGGGGCTAACTGTAGACGCTGAATTTTGTCGTAGTTCAGCTTTGTAATTATGTAATTTATTTTGAGCATTTTTATTTTCTAGGATTAAATGCCAAGTATTCTTGAAATGCATAAATGATAAAAAACCCACAAAAAACCCAAATAAATTTTCCTCTACAAAAAAGCCTTTCACATTAGCCCATTTCTATTTCTGGCCCATCGTTCAAATATTCCAAAAACTCAACCCTTTGTTCATGTACCTGAGCCTTTTCTTTAAATTACTGACTTTCCACCGACCTCTATGAGTTTCTTAATTTTGAGAGCTAAAACTACTCATTACAAGCTTTCCAACGACACTTGAATCAAGTCAATCGGAGGTCGGATGATAAAGTTATGGTCAGACAGCTCAAAATAACCCAACACGCTGATCCGTAGTGACCCGCTTCCTTTCATTCCAACATACAGGGCCTCCTGCTTATCAGAATGGCCCAGCTGACCCTCTTTATTTCATAAACCTAATTTCCTCACTCAATTTCCCCTATAAATACAGCCTCACTCCCATCATTTTTCTACACACCGAATCACCTAGGAGTATTGACACTAGGTGATTTCTTCTTCCTCTTCTCCCTCTCTTCTTCTCCTTCTCCTCTCTTCATCATTTGCATACATCTATACTTGGCATTATTTTTTTTTTTGTCGTTTTTATTTTCTTGTAATCACTTATACTGTTGTAATCCTGATGCTAATATCAACTATGACTAATTTAAACCGGACTACTTGAGAAGATAACTTTAATTTTGTTATTTATCTATTTGTGTTTTGTTTATTTCTTTTATTTATTCGTCGCATTTATTTATTTTCGTACTTTAATTTTTCGCATGCATCTAAATAATTTAAATTAATCTAATTAATTCTCATCTTCTACTCTTTTGTTTAACGAACCGATTTAGTAGAGTCCGTTCTTTGAACGGGCGGATTCGAAGGTTTTTACTTTCAAATTCGTAACCTTACCCCAGGATCCGAATCTCATGGTTCGCGGTTTGCAGAGTCTAATTTGAGTTTATTAATTCTCATCAAAAAATTAATTGGCGACTCTATTATTTATTCAATTTGATTCATTCGCTTTCTTTTCGAATTTTAAAGATTGCATTTGAACATTTTCATTAATAAAAATTGAATTTAAATCCCCTTAAAGACTAGACACCTCTTTCGATTCGTCTAACATCGCGTAGGACACCAATGGAAGTTTTTTCCTGGGTCCTACAAATGGCGACTCCACTGGGGACTTACTTTAAGAGGTTAAAACTTGAAAAATCGGTTTTCTTAAATATTTGAGTAGAAAGGAGAAATTAACTTTTTTTAATTTTTATTATTTAGTAGGCATTTTTGCATACGGGCCTACTTTTCGATTTTTTTAAATCGGGAAGAACCAAAAGGTACCGTTTAGGTTTGTAACCCTAAATTTCCCTTTCGGGCAAAGTGCGTTTATGACTTCGAGGAAATGAATTCCACATTTCAGGAAGATCATAACCCTTTCCCATTCATGAATTACTCCAAAATTTTAGGGATTATGAATTTACATTTTCCCTTAAATTTTGTGAGAAACACACGAGCCGTATTACTATGAACTCCATAGAATTTACGGCCCGTGCGAGACATGAGTATAGAAGCCTTTAAGAAACTTACTCTAAACGTCGAACCTAGAACCATGGTTAGGATGGTAGCACTCATTTGTATGTCATGTGCATTTCTTTCTTTTTTTGTTTTCTTCAAAAAAAAATAACGTGCTAATTATGTACTAATTGTACATTTCATTGTAAAGTGAGTCGGTCAAACACTTGCATTTCCCTGAAACATTACTTTAGTTTGGGTAATATTCAAACGAGATTAAAGTAGGCCCAAAAGGCCTCTCTTAGGCCCAAGTCAAGGAGGCTTGACTAAGCTTGAGATTCATTTTTTACTTCACTCAACCCTAAGTAATATTTGACCCCTAAGGCATCCCTCCGGTCGTTAACTAAATCTGAGTCCATTAGAATTTTAATGTTGATTCGATTTTATGATGACATGATGGATATATCCCCTCTTCATGTACAAAACATCATTCTAGGTTAGGAGCCTTCATACAAGCCCATCATTGGGCAAGCCCAACCCAAAAAAAAAAAAAGGTTCATTCATCATATAAGCATTGTTTGCATTAAGTTGTCTCATATAGGTCGCTAGGTGTTTGGGTAGGTAAATGTCAAGGTTAATTTTTGAGGTTTATAGTTTCCATACAAGCAAAATAGGACATAAAATGTCAAGAGTCAAATCTTGGACTATAATCAGATCATGGAGACTTCAAGCTTTTCACCAGCTCCAACAACTCTTCTTGATACTCACTGATTGAATATGATATCATGTCCATCATATTCCTACTCTTCACCTTTTGTCAGATCCAAGGTTAATAGAGAGAAGAGGGGTTAACTCCAAGAACTCACTTGGGGTTAGGCAAAAGGAGAGGGAACTTTAGTCTTTAAGGACAATGAAAAACTCTTTTCGCCAAGCTCATCACTTTTCCCCATCAGACTTGGATCATCCTTCATACCCAAACCTATCAAATTGCAATTCTTTCATAGCCCTTTGACCATCTCTTCCCTTATGAGACATGGTCTTCCATCCATAGACCATCTCGTCTACCACCATCAGTTCGAACCTCTATCCATCGAACTACTCATCCTTTCATCTGATTACTACTCTCGTCTAACCATTCATAGCCTCGTCTTGCCCACCATTGGGGCCTAACTACTCACAAAACATATTTTCTATACCATTATTCTTATATTTTCCATAATCCATCCTCCATTGTTCCTCACCCTGTGAGCTCTTCTTATTTGGTTATTAGTGCATGTATGAGTTTCATCAGTTAATCCTCGCTTTCAGTACACCTGAGTGAGGGATAACTGCTTTAGCAAAACAAGAAGACAATTGCATCAAAATAAGGATTACTTGAAGACAACACCCTCCCAGGTCCATCTTCTGACTCGCCTGAAGATATTTATTTGTTCACTAGTACTGGGGGTTTGGTATGCTTACATGTTCCTACCTAAATAAAAGAACTGAGAAAGATAGAGTAAAGGCAAGGGAAATCAAGAGGGCTTGCCACTTGATCCTTCTTAATGCTTGGGGTTCCTAACCATGACATCGAGGTTGAGCATCCTACCCATCCCATCATGCAACTTAAGCAGGTCGAGTCTTCCATGGATATCATTTTTTGCAACATTACAACTAGGGGCTCACTCATCACTCAATATCCGCATCATGGCAACTTACGAAGCAGTTCGACAAGATAACTAATCATTTTCACTAATTTTGCCTTGTCCTGAAACACACTTCAAAATCACCCTTGACATTCAGAGTCTTTATTTACTTTTCCTTATTCCTTGTTTTTCCTCGGGAAAGCGGGGGTTGTTCATATTGCATGCATGCACAAAATCAATGTCCTTATTTTCTTAGTTCATGTGCATTCTTTTTAAGGTCCTAGGAGCTAATATTAAGTCACGTTAGTTTTCATTTCAAGTCACTTTTTTTTTCTTTTTCACTCCGAGTCATATTAATTGTTTTTCCTTCTTGAGTAACAAAAAAAAAAGAGTCACATGCATCGGATAAAAAAAAATTAAATAATAATAAAAAGAGTCACGTCATGCATTATAATGTGGATATGTACATATAACATTCTCTCATCATGTCACTATGAGGTATGCATTAGGCTGCATTAAGAAGTCAAGCACATGAAACTCAGAGTCGTGCATGATTTCATAACTGGATCATAAGTCTCGAGTCTATGCATTACATGTAGAATAGCAGACCAATTGCATGGATGTCATCATCGTGGTCGCCGCCGGGGGGGCTGACAATTACCAACTCAGCAACCTTCATTGGCATGAAGAATTAGCTTATGAGAAAGTTTGGAAGACCCGACAACAACAAGGTCGTCGCCCGCAGATAGACACTGGGGGCTATGTAATATGAAGCCCAAATATTATCCAAGGATTAAGCTCGAAATCCTAACGAGAAAAATTAGAATGATGAGCACCTAAAAACACTTTGGGTCTCTGAGATTTTGATTACACTCTCAAGGATTAAAAATCACTAGAATGTCATCTTAAGAACGACAACAGATATCACATTTATGTCGTCTCCAGACAATGAATAAAGAGGATTGAAGCAGTCATTGGTAATGTCTGCGGCCCGAGAGGGGGCCGGGGCATTACAACATCGCATCTGCTCGGACAATAGATATCGCATCTATATCGTCTCCAGAAAAGGATATTGCATCCGAACCGACAATACGTCGTCTTCTATCACATCCGCCGCAACAATAAATATTGCATCTACGTCGTCTTTAGCAAAGTATATCGCATCTACCCCGACAACAGATATCGTATCTACGTTGTCTCCAACAAAGGATATCGCATCCACCCGGACAAAAGATATCGCATCTACATCATCCTCAGCAAAGGATAACGCATCCGCCCCGACAACAGATATCGTCGTCTTCAACAAAGGATATCGCATCCAACCCAACAACAGATATCGCATCTACGTCATCTCCAGCAAAGGATATCGCATCTGCTCGGACAACAAATATCGCATCTACGTCATCTTCAGCAAAGGATATCGCATCCTCTCGGACAACAGATTTCACATCTACGTCTTCTCCAAAAAAGATATCGCATCTGAATTAACAACAGATATCGCATCTATGTCGTCTCCAACAAAGGATGTCACATCCGCCCAGACAATAGATATCGCATCTACGTCGTCTTCTATCACATCCGCCCCGACAACAGATATCGCATCTATGTCGTCTCCAACAAAGGATATCGCATCCGCCACGACAATAGATATCGCATCAACGACGTCTTCTATCGCATCCGCCTCGACAATAGATATCGCATCTACGTCGTCTTTAGCAAAGGATATCGTTTCCAAATGTTAATCAGCTACAAGTCATACATGCGGCACAGGACGTTTTCTTCCAAGTGTCATCCAGCCTCGAGACTTCGCTCCCGGAGCATATCATTTTTAGCGTCATCAAACTACTTTGATCAGTGTCCTACTCATACACGATCAAAGTGGGGGCTAACTGTAGACGCTGAATTTTGTCGTAGTTCAGCTTTGTAATTATGTAATTTATTTTGAGCATTTTTATTTTCAAGGATTAAATGCCAAGTATTCTTGAAATGCATAAATGATAAAAAACCCACAAAAAACCCAAATAAATTTTCCTCTACAAAAAAGCCTTTCACATTAGCCCATTTCTATTTCTGGCCCATCGTTCAAATATTCCAAAAACTCAGCCCTTTGTTCATGTACCTGAGCCTTTTCTTTAAATTACTGACTTTCCACCGACCTCTATGAGTTTCTTAATTTTGGGAGCTAAAACTACTCATTACAAGCTTTCCAACGACACTTGAATCAAGTCAATCGGAGGTCGGATGATAAAGTTATGGTCAGACAGCTCAAAATAACCCAACACGCAGATCCGCAGTGACCCGCTTCCTTTCATTCCAACATACAGGGCCTCCTGCTTATCAGAATGGCCCAGCTGACCCTCTTTATTTCATAACCCTAATTTCCTCACTCGATTTCCCCTATAAATACAGCCTCACTCCCATCATTTTTCTACACACCGAATCACCTAGGAGTATTGACACTAGGTGATTTCTTCTTCCTCTTCTCCCTCTCTTCTTCTCCTTCTCCTCTCTTCATCATTTGCATACATCTATACTTGGCATTATTTTTTTTTTGTTGTTTTTATTTTCTTGTAATCACTTATACTGTTGTAATCCTGATGCTAATATCAACTATGACTAATTTAAACCGGACTACTTGAGAAGATAACTTTAATTTTGTTATTTATCTATTTGTGTTTTGTTTATTTCTTTTATTTATTCGTCGCATTTATTTATTTTCGTACTTTAATTTTTCGCATGCATCTAAATAATTTAAATTAATCTAATTAATTCTCATCTTCTACTCTTTTGTTTAACGAACCGATTTAGTAGAGTCCGTTCTTTGAGCAGTGATTCAAGGTTTTACTTTCAAATTCGTAACCTTACCCCAGGATCCGAATCTCATGGTTCGCGGTTTGCAGAGTCTAATTTGAGTTTATTAATTCTCATCAAAAAATTAATTGGCGACTCTATTATTTATTCAATTTGATTCATTCGCTTTCTTTTCGAATTTTAAAGATTGCATTTGAACATTTTCATTAATAAAAATTGAATTTAAATCCCCTTAAAGACTAGACACCTCTTTCGATTCGCCTAACATCGCGTAGGACACCAATGGAAGTTTTTTCCTGGGTCCTACAGTTAGGCATCAAGAATACGGACCTCCATCTCGATTTTTATAAATCGAGATGAACCCAAAGGTACTGTCTAGGTTTTAACCCAATATCCCTTTTGGGTAAAGTATATTTTCGATTTCAAGGAATGAACCTCACATTTCAAGAAGTTCGCAAATTGCTTTCCCACTCATGAAGCACTCCAAGATTCTCGGGATTATGAATTTACATTTTCCCTTTAATTTTGTGAGAAACACACGGGTCATATTACTATGAACTCCATAGAATTTGTGGCGAGTCAGAGACATGAGTATGATAGTTTTAGGATTCCAACCTCAAACCCATGAACATAGAACCTTGGTTAGGTGCATTACCCATTTTTGTATGCTATGTGCATTCTTATTGTGATATGTGTAATTTATGTGCTATATGATTTTCGTTTTTTTTAGAGCCTGTCTCATTGTTTTTCCCCCCAAATACCGCTTTAGTTGGGGCAATAGTCAAGCAAAAGTTAAAGAAGACCTAGCGGTCTCTCTTGAGCCCAAATCAATGAGGTTTGATTAAGTCCGAGATCTTAGCCTGATCTTGTCCAATCCTTGGAGGTATTTGGGCCTATAAAGTGTGTATCCGGTCGTTATTCGAATTTGAGTCCATTAAAACCATAATGTTGACTCGATTTTATGGTGGCCCGATGTATACCTTCCCCCTTCATTGTATATGGCATCATCTTAGATTAGGAGTCTTCATGCAAGCCCAAAAGTGGGTGAGTCCATCAAAAAAAAAAATCATTCATCATGTAGGCATTGTTCACATTAGGTCATCCCATATAAATCACTAGGTCTTTGGGTAGGTTAATGTCAGGGTTAAATTTGAGGTTTATGGTTTCCATACAGGCAAAATAGGACTCAAACAGCAAAGAGTCAAGTCCTGGGCTAGAGTCGGATCTCAAAGGATTATCAAGCTTCTCACCAATCCCATTCACACCACCAAGCGCAGGCTTGCCTGTCGTCTTTGATACTGATTCCGACACTCCTTCTCAAACTTCATTGACAACAAGCGATACTGTGTCCGTTCCTTCCAACTTCATGGCTGAAGAAGAAGCTAGGGGCTAACCTATCACTGCTACAGACCTTTCTGATGTGGTGCGGGACATCCGTACTTTAATAGAAACACGATCCAACCAACAAGATCGTAGGATTGAGTGGGTCATCCAGGCCATTCAAACAATCAATGACAGATTAGGCATAGGGCAGGACCCAGAGGATGATGATAGAAGTGTGCAAACTGAAAAGACTGTTCCCCGGGATGAGCAACTTGCGCCATTTCAGGACAACAGGATCGATAACCTGCAGGACATGCTGAGGCAAATCCCTCAATTTAGGGAACATTTCTTGGACATTGGCTTACCAAATGCTCCTCAGGCCAAGCTTTCTGACAAATTTTCCTTGCCCGAGAAGAAGTTTAAGGCCATGGAGAACCCCACTCATCATGTGTGTAGCTTCGCGCGCATGATGGACTTAAAATAAGTAGACCCTAATCTGTATGCTCATGTCTTCCCCTGGAGTTTGAGTGACAAGGTCTTGAAGTGGTACTACACCCTTCCAGTAGATACCCAGGAGAATTGGGAGGCTACTTACAAGGCCTTCATTGAACAATACGCAACTAGTCAAGATGCTGATGTAACCATGAGTGACATGGCGGCAATCAAACAAAGTGAAGGAGAGTCATTCATGAGTTACTTTAATCGCTGGAACGTTCTAAAGGCCTTGATGACTGATAAGGTAACCATGGACTATCAAATCCAGGTGTTTATACAAGGGCTTAGGCCAAGATATGCTAGCTTGATGGAATGCCAGTTAATCCCAGACTTTTTAGCTCTAAAGAAGTTGGGGTTAATGGTGGAGGCCAAGATAGAAGAAATGCTGCAATCCGGGAAGCTGTCACTGCCAACCGCATTATAGAAACCTAATTAACGAGATTTACTACAGAGTCAAACGGGATCTTTCCAAAACCTCGATCTACAAAGATCAATTAGGCGATCCCCTCATGTTGCGTCTTTTCTTTTCATGGCAATCGTCTTCATGTTCAGAGTCAATTGGGATATGTCCCAAGTAGTTTCTTTTTATGTATTCATCTTAGCTGCATTCAATAAAGATGAAGTCTTTCATGATTGTGACTCTTGTCTTCCCTGACCCTTCATTTGCTTCTAAACTGCTAAGGAAAGAATCTTGTGCTTGCATTCCTCATTTGAATTGAAGAGCTCACTCACCCATATAACCATCCAAGTCTGACACATTTATCTGCTCGTTTCCTCCATCTTACATATCCATCACACTTTCGTTATGCTTTTGTGCCCTATCCTGAGTCCAAGGTTAATAGAGAGAAGAGAGGCTAACTTCCCCACCAAAGCGAAGTTAGGAGAGACAACAATAAAAAAGAGTGAAGCCAACTTGAACACTCATCTAACAACTTGGGCAAAAGGAGAGGTGAATGAGTAAAAATTAAGAGAAAAGAAGCTAACCTGGACACTCACCTAACAGGTTAGGCAAAAGGAGAGAATTCAAAGCGACCAATAGTCTCTAAAAGTGAATCTCACTATCAAATAAATCATGCAGCTTAAAAAGACATGTTTATGATAGAAGGCTTCCACCCCTTTACCACCTACATTTTCGCTTCGCTGCTTCACCTACATTTCTTCACACATCATCTTCTCAACCACCACCATGAACCCGGTCATTCACTTTATGACCTCATCCCTGAATCCATTTAAGCCAATTAATGTGTTGCGGGTGACAAATATCATGGATAAGAGAAATATAGATTGAGCTTGTCAAGTTAAAAAAAAAACAAAAAAAAAGAAAAAAAAGAAAAAAAAGAAAGCAAGAATAAGAGCATAAGAGGCAATTGTTGGTTTACATTGATCACTCGCACACATCCCAAAACCTTCCCGTCCAACCTTCACACCTATCCTTCCCATTAAACTTTCGACCCATCTCAAAGTCCTTCTTGAGGCATCAATCGTTTAAAGCAGCACCTGTTGAACTACGACTGGCCTGATTCCACACTGGATACGTAGGAGAACCTCTTTGAGGCCCGACCGCTACAATTCACTTTAGAGAAAATTCATCATCAAATCATTTGGTCTTTGAGAGATTGAACAAAGAATGGCTAGCTCGAAAACCTCACCAGGCGTGCTAGGCAAAAGGAGAGGAAACCTTGGTCTCTTAGTATAATGAAAAGCTGTCAGATTTCTTTCACTAAGCACACCCACGTTTTCCCGTCAGACTTGGACCACCCTCCATACCTACATCCATCAAACCATGACCATTTGACCATCTCTTCCCTTATGAGATAAACCCACGAGACATGGTGCTCCACCCATAGACCATCTCATCCACCTTCACCAGTTCGAACTTCTGTCTATGGAACTACTCATCCATTCACCATCTTGTTCATCTAATCGCTATCCTCACCGAACCACTCACAACCTCATCTCCCCCTATATCGGGGCCTGACCTTTCACCACCTTTTCCATCATTCCCATATTTTCATCCCCATCGCCTTGTGAGCTCTTCTGATTTGGTTATTAATGCATGTATGAGATTCTCAGTTAATCCTCGTTTTCAGAATACCTGAGTAAGGGATAACTCTGTCAGCAGAACAAGAAGGTAACTACATCAAAATAGTTACTTGAAGGTGACACCCACCTAGGTCGATCTTTCTAACTCATTTGAAGAACGTTTGTTCAGTGATACTGGGGGCTTGCTGCTTACATGTTCCCACATAAACAAAAGAACCAAGAAGAATAGAGAAAAGGCAAGAGAAATCAAGACGACTTGTCGCTTGATCCTTCTTAGTGCTTGGGGTTCCTAACCATGACATCAAGGTCGAGCATCCTGACTATCCCATCATGCAGCTTAAGCAGGCCGAGTCTTCCATTAATATCGTCTTCTGCAGCATTCCGATTGGGGGCTTGCTCATCACCCAATCACGGCAACTTACGAGGCAGTTCGACAAGAGAACTCATCATTTTCACTTTTTTGCTTTGTCCTGAAACTCACTTCGAAATCACTCTTGACATTTAGAGTTTTTGATTTACTTTCTCTCGGGGAAGTGGGGGATGTCCATATCGCATACATGCAGTAAATCAATGTACGTTTTTTTTTAGATCATGTGTTTTTTTAGTTGCATTTCGAGTCTCATAAATTCGTTTTTTTTATTTTGAGTCATAAGGGTAGAATAGTTTCTTTACATACATTACATTAGAGTCTAAGGGCATACATGCATCATGATAAAACATGGAATAGGAGTCTCATGCATAATACCTAGTTAGTACATAAAGTTTCATCATGTATAAATACATATGTAAAGTCTCATAATGCATACATAAAGTCTTATCTTGCATCTATAACAAAGCCTACATCAACGAAGGCGAGAGGAACCGCGAGAGCTGTGACGACTAGAGCTTGAGCCAGTAGGACCAGCACTAGGATCACCTCTCGGGTACTGCCCGCCCCAGGTTGGATCACCAGAAGCGCCAAATAAGGCATCTACAAAAGCATTACCAGTCGGAGCAGTAGGGGGTAAGCCGCTTGGAACGGACCCATGATGACCCATGGGAGGCCACTGGGATGAAGATGGAACATCTCGAGGAGAACTAAAACTCCGGAGTACCTCTGTATCACTCTGGCTCTCAAGCATTTCTCAGACACCGAACCGATAACCTCGCACTGAAGCGCCAAGAACCGAGTACTTCAGATCACTGCATCGCATGGGATTACCACCGCCGCCGGAGCCGAGAGAACGCCGACCAGATCTCTCACCGGACTGGCGCCTCGTGCAATGCTCAGTATGATGACTCAATCTATGACTAGTAGGGCCAACAGAGCGATCCCAAGACGGATGATTCGAATATTGCAAAAGCTCTGTATCCTGTTGTTCAACGGACTGACCGTAAGTATAAGGAGTGGCATCGAGATCTCCCCCTCCGAATGAATGACTATGACCATGAGATGAGCCGTGACCTCCATGATCGCTTGACCTAGAGGGTTGTCTATCATCTTGGGAACAGTTGGCATGAACGTCACCTCTTCTACGTGATATCCGGATATCGCAGAGTCGCTCTCCCAAAGGCACGTCATCGAACGAGCTGACTGTCCAAGTCGATTGACCAACAGGGACACGGCGGCGAGAGGATTCACCTTGCTCGAAATTGCGAAAGTCTCCAATTGAAAAGCGAGGAGGTTCGGGAAAACGTGGAGGAGGACCACGTTCGACACTAGAATGACGAGGGATCCCACCATAACCTCCACCGCCTCCCTGAGAACGCAACTCAGAACCACCATAACCTCCACCGCCTCCTTGAGAATGTGACTCAGAACTATACTCATCAGTACCGGAAGATCGAAACTCATTGTGACTGGAGTCTGAATTACTAGGGGATCCTCGATAGCGGCTCGAAGAGGAAAATCGACCTCGCAGGTGTCTTCCACAGGAGATGATTAGTAGAAAGGTCATATAAAAAAAAGAGAGAGAAAAAACTGGTGGAGAAAGTAAAGACTCACCAGAACCTCGGTATCTTGACCAGGATATCTGTCAACCAAAGTGACGAAACCCTGGGCCTCATACTGCCGGGAAGGATCCACTAACTGCAAAGAAAATGGGAACAGATGAGTTCATCAAAAGCAACAAATAAATACAGTGAAGGTTGCAGCACGTACGCGTCGATGAGCCAATCGGTCCAAGTAAAGCTCCACTGCCCCAGCATGAAACTCATCATCGTAATGTGTAGCCAACATACCCCAAGGAGTCCCATGACATGTAGCTACCCAATCCTCGAAGCTCAAAGATGGAGGGGCCATCATTTCGTCCGGAGGGTCCGCAGGAATCCAAGGATCATAGAAATCCAAGATTTGAGAAGAGACTCTCTCGCCCAAGAACCAGACGAAGCCATAGGGACCTTTCAAGAGGATCCTCGATGTAGTAATACCGTCGGCTCGGATCCTCATCCCAGTCTATCATCAAGTTCATCCCAAGGACTCCAAGTCACATCCTCCTGATTCAAAAAAAAAAAGAAGGGAAATATTGTGAAACGAGATCCAATAAATAAAATCAAGCGCGAAGAAGTACGTACCGGGGTCGCGTTGTCCAAAAGAGCGCGCAGGTTCTGGAGGGTATCTGAACCCCACCTATCAGGACAGGCCATTGCCTTTGACCTTCGTGTAGCTGCAGGAATAACTTTCAGGGTCACCCTGGTCGGAGGGGCTAGAGCAGGGAAGTACTCATAAAGCCATACCTGCGTGAGTTAGAACAAATTGATAAAACAATTACAATGCCATAAGGTGAGAAGAGTCTTAAGAGTTTGGTTACCTCCAAGACCTTCCACAAACAAGGGCCGTAGTTGTAGAATCGAGACTCTCTGTCGGATAAGTTCGTCCTGCATCCCATGTGGAGACCCCGTACGAAACAAGTATATGCCGCTTCTCCCCACTTCAAAGTGCGGATATGGTTTAGATCCGCTAAGTTCTCTGACCAGAAAAGGTGGACGTCGTCCCCAGGGTTGGCAAAGAAGGATGCACCTATAAAATAAGCCAGGATAATGCGCATCCATTGAGCTAATGGAAGGGCCGGGAAGCCCTGAGAACGAATCGCTTCCCGAAAGTGCTTGTAGCGCAAGGGACGGTTTGACTCTTGACCTCCCATCATAGGCCCAAAAAGTTCTAACGCATGAGGAGTGTCTCTCCTAAAATCCCGGTTGAAGTATAAGTGTTGAGTCCCCCAAGGTAAACCAGTAATTACAACAAAGTCTGTAGGGGTGACATCCATCTCGCCAAACCGAAAGTGAAATGTATTGGTGGTGTCCTAGAAAAGCTCACCAAGAGCTCTACCAGGACGACGAGAGCGAGGCATTAATCAAGCCTCCAAACGCTGATAAAAAGGAAGGAAACTGGTGTGATCCATGGTATCTCGCACAAGGCCGGTGTGAATTTTCAGAGTGGCCATCATATTGGTGATCGAACCGCAAGTTTTCATGCTATCGTCCTAAGAATAAAAGGAATTGCCATTAAAATACTGGGGGCTAATAAGGAACCAGGCGAGAAAAATTCAGAAAGGTGCAGTCATGTTCCTTTCGAATTACACTCGCAAGGTTGACCTTTGGATCCCATTTTGGGGACTTCATAAATCAAAAATTTTTATGCGTACGTCAAAATCGTACGAATTAAATCAGAGGCAACGACATGGTAAAATAATCCATTTTCCATATCAAAGTTCAACTTGATGTATATATTATCCTAATTCATAAGAATTTTTACGAGACTTAATTCGAAAAAATCACAAATTTTTGAATTATACTCTAAAAACAAGAATAAGTTTTTAATGAGAAAAACCTTGAGATTATTAATTAATCTTGACGTTAAACTCTAAAAATTTGACCGCACAAGAAATAATCAAAGGCAAGAAACTTTGGGCCTCTTCAACGCACGATAAAGATGGTTCCAAAATAATTGGGCCTAGGGATACAAGTCGTCAAGCCCAAAGAAAATCGCAAGTATGCATACATGGACATTTTACGAGACATAATTCGAATAATTTTCGGATTAAACTCTAAAATTAATGACGAATAATTTTATGAGAAAAATCTCGGGGAAATAGTCAAGTACCGATGTTAAACTCTAAAATTAAGACCAAGAGACATATGCTTTTGGGCCAATGGAAGTTCCAAGATACATAATTGGGCCTAAGCATGCAAATTAACAAGCCCAAGGATTATGAGAGACATGAAGAAATTAAACATTTAACAAGCATGAAAGGTTTACGGGGATTTCCAATCTCCGAAGCCACACATGCTCGTTTGGATACTGCGTAAGGTTCGCCGGATTAAATCCGCCTTCGGGAAACCACTCCTTAGCAAAAAATGTATGATGGACCCAGTTCTCGGCATGAGGTGCTACATGACCACGGGGCTTTAAAGGTTGCGTCATCGTCAAAAGCAAGCTGCAAAGCACAAAAGGAAAGTTCAAAATCCCGGGACAAAGCAAAATTCCTCGAATCGAAACTGGGACCCAAACCCAAGACCATACAAGCAGGTATGCAGCAAACCAGAGACCATACCTGGCGGTATGGTACCCGTTTCAGCAAAATTCCAGCGAGTCAGTGGGTCAAGCTCGGGTTTGAACCCGAGACCATACCTGGCGGTATGGTGTCCGTTCCGGCAGAAAATTCCAGATCTGAAACCCGAGACAGCGCTTGCCGCAAGATACCTGGCGGTATTGTCGGAAATTCAGCTCCGATAATCTGAAACTTCTGGCGAGCTTGCTGCGCGAAAACCTAGGTGGGAAGAAGGCGATACCTGGCGGTATGAGCACCCGGTCTCCTGATTTCGCCGGCGATCACAGACAGCAGCGGGGGCTCGGGAAATGCCACACTTGGCGGTATTGTATGCTGGGGGGGCTGGTTGCTCGGGATTCTAGAGAGAGGAAGAGTGAGCTTAGAGAGAGAAAGAGCAAGTTGGGGGTGAACTTAGAGTGAGGGGAAGTGTGTGAATCAAGATAAAGACACCCACTCTTTTAAAGACAACCACTCCAACCTCTCACCTACCTCACCATTTAATCCCATTAAGGGCATGTTTGGTGAACAAAACAGGAATGGAATTGACTGAGAATGGATTCTAGTTCCTGTTTTTTCTGTATGGAGAGCAGTTTCTGGAATGGAATTGCAATCCCAGGGGATTTGCTATCCCTCCCAAATAGGGGGATTAGAAACCTACCAAATGTGGGGGTAATAAGCTATCCCTTTTCTTTCATAACAACAAAACTAATAATAATAATAATAATAATAATAATAATAATAATAATAATAATGATAATAATAATAATAATGATAATAATAATAATAATTATTATAATTATTATAATTATTATTACTAATAATTATAAATATAATTATTAATAATTAATAATAATTAATAATAATCATAATAATTATAATTATAATAATAATTATTATTATATTAATAATTATAATTAATAATAATTATAATAATAATGATTAATAATTAAAATATTAATTATAATTATTATTAATAATTATTAATAATTATAATAAATATAATTAATAATTATAATTATAATTATAATTATAATTATTAATAATAAATTATAATAATTAATAATTATAATTATAATAATAATTATAATAATTATTATTATTAATAATTAATAATAGTCAGTATAATTATATTTATAATTATTATTACTATAATTATTAATTATTAATTATTAATTATTAATTATTACTATAATAATAATAATAATTAACAATAATAATAATTATTATAATTATAATAATTATCATTATTAATAATAGTTATTAATAATTATTACTAATAATTATAATTATTAAATTTCATTAATTAATAATAATTAATAATAATTAATAATTTAGCAATATGAAAATTAGTAATTAATAGTTAATAAGTAATTATTATAATTAGTTAACGATAAATGATAATTATTAATAATTAAAATAATAAAATTATGATTGATAAAAATGTAATTATTTTTGTTAATTATTAGCCATTGATAATAATTATTAATTAATAAAAAATAATAATTTATAATTTATAGAAATAATATTATTAATTAATATGTAATAATAACTAATTAATAATTGATAATTATTAATTATTAATTATTAAAATTTTATTATTGTTATAATAATAATAATAATAATAATAATAATAATAATAAGTACTATAACTATATCTTTGATTCCATTCCACTGCTTACCAAACACTTTCATTTCAGGGTTCTAATTCCATACCCAACCCCCTAGAATTCTAATTCCATACCCAACCCATTCCACTTTTCTCTCCAAACAAGCCCTAAATGGTTATTTGACCAGTCTAGCTAGATTGACCGGGAATTTATTGAGATGAGAGTTTAAAAACTTTTAATACTCCCTTAATAAGAAATAAAAAAAAAGATATGAAAGAAAGCAAAAAATATATAGATTATTTTCAAGAGAAAATATGAAAATATAATTTCTATATAACTCAGAAAATAATTTCAATTCAATTTTGCATCATCTTCAACGAAAGAATGAGCGACATCGGGAAAGATTGAGCTATATTTGGACGACATCGGGAAAGACTGAGCTACATTTGGACGACATCGGGAGAGACTGAACTACATTTGAACGACATCGGGAGAGACTGAACTACATTTGAACGACATCGGGAAAGACTGAACTACATTTGAACGACATCGGGAGAGACTGAACTACATATGAGCAACATCGGGAAAGATCGAAGACCTCCAAGCAATACTTTGATCATCGTCCTACTTAGACTCAATCAAAGTGGGGGCTAACGGTAGACACCCGAAAAGTGTCGTATAATTATGTAATTTTATTTTTATTTTTATTCTTTCTATTTTATTTTAGAAAAATGCCAAATAAAGTAAAATGCAAAATGAAGAAAAAAATCACAAAAAAAAGAAGTCAACCCAGCTCAGTTTTGCACGCGGCCCGAGGCGAAAATGAGTTGGGCTGGGCGGAATCCGGCCCACATACCGCCAGGTATTGTGGGCGGGTTCTGCCCGACCCGGGGCGCCTTCATCCGCCTCGGGAAGCGTGCCACGACCTAATTTTTCCCTGCAGCTGGGCCAAGATACTTGGCGATATCACAGTCATTTTCTCCCTCTCATTTTGACCTAAAATCTCAACCCTAATTCCTCCTATAAAAACCCCACTCATTTTTACTTCAACCCCACCTCAAAAATCATCCTAGGAGTATTGACACTAGGTGAGTTTACCCTTATTCTCCTCCCTCCTTCCTCTTCTTCTTATCATCATCATCATCATCTTGCATTCATAATCTTGGCATTAACTTGAGGTTAGTATTGGTTTTTCTTATTTTATTCTCACTTTGCTATGATGTAAAATTTGACTTAAATAATAATATTGACGTTCTAATTAATCTAATTAAATGCAAACTTGTAAATGTTTATGTTTTTGTTCTTTTATTTCATTCTTCTATTCGCATTTATTTTATTTTTACAGTTAATCATTTCATTTGTATGCACTAAATAATATTGATTAATCTAATTAATTCTCCTCTTCTCCTCTTTTCTTTAAATTAACCGATTTAATAGAGTCCGTTCTGTGAACGGGCGAATTCGAGGGTTTTTACTTTCGAATTCGTAACCTTACCCCCGGATCCGAATGTCATGGTTCGTGGTTTATGAAATTTAAATTTGAGTTTATTAATTCTCATTAAAAATTAATTGGCGACTCTTTTTATTTTTATTATTTTGATTCATTTGAACATCATAATAAAATGTATTTAAATCCCTTCCAAGAAAAGACACCCCTTTTGACTCACCGTTTACCGCGAGGGACACCACGTCCCTCAGGGATTTTCCCGAATCCCACAATTTGGCATTTTTCAAGTAAAATTTATTTATTTAGTCATATGACCGAATTAAAGTTCATTCAATCAGCCCTGATTAAAATTAAAATTCAAGTAGGCTTTGGTGGTTGATCATCATGATCGATCTTTTTGACGCAATTTAGGTTGTCATTTGGTTCCGAGTTGACCAAACTTAACTTTGGGAAAGATGTTAATGACTGCTAATTTGATGAGCAAAATCTGAAAATGCGGTAAACTAGTCAATTTTTTGTTTGGACCAAAATTTCAGTTCAATCATTCGGGTTCTAAGTATTTCGTTCAAATTAAAACTCAATCAAGGTCTAGATTTGGTGTTTTTGACCAAAGATCCAAATTGACTACACAAATTGAGCAAACCCAATAAGACCTGAACTGCAATTTTAAGCACCCCTAATAAAAACAGGATGAAGAAAACTCTTTAAGGCTTAACTCAGCAGTTGGCAAAAGAAACGGTAAATACAGTTGCCATGGGAATCGGAAAACAGAGGTGTAGTTCACTAAACTGTGATAATCAAAATGAGGCTGTGGTCTCTGGGCATACAACAACATTGATTGAGGCAATTGTTCTCAAGTTCCTCTGTATTGATTGAAAAGGGAAAATCAGAGCTTCAAATGCTTAATAGCAGTGTGGACATCCTTGTCACCTCTACCGCTACAGTTGAGGACAACCTTAGCACCATCTGGAAGTGTTGGGCACAGCTTCTCCAAATATGCAAGTGCATGAGATGTCTCCAGTGCAGGAATTATACCCTCCAGTCGCGATAATCTCTTGAAAGCTGGACACATCAACATTATAAGTACCGATTAAGACACGTGGATTACGCAATTAGCAAAATCCTATAGTAAAGCCTTAACACATGAAGACACAAGCTGACAACTGACAGCCTCAAGGACATAGCAGGATCTTTTTTCTTTCCTTTAATTTACCAAGGAGCAAGCCAAAAGAGAGCTATAGAAACCAAGAACAAGGGAAAAATAGAACATTTGAATTACAAAGGGCATTTTTTTTTATAGCAATTATTGCAGTTTACCTTCCAAAGCCTCTTCATCAGTGACGCTAAAGTACTCAGCACGTCCTACATCTTTCAAATAACTATGCTCGGGTCCAACTCCAGGGTAGTCCAAACTGTAAGTTGGAAGAGTTAGAGAAAATATTAATACATCCTTTACAAAGCAAAAGGTAAAACCACAATCAAATAAGTTGTAATGAAGAAGCCACATACCCTGCACTGATGGAATGAGGTTCTACAATTTGACCATCATCATCCTGCAGTAGATAGCTCATAGCTCCATGCAATACTCCAACTTGTCCTTTTGTCAAAGTAGCTGCATGTTTACCACTATCTAAGCCAAACCCAGCAGCCTCAACACCAATTAACCGAACATCTTCGTCCTCCACAAATTCATGGAAGAGTCCCATGGCATTTGATCCCCCACCAACGCAAGCAACCAGCACATCAGGCTTCCCACCCCATTTTTCCATTGCCTGTTTCCTTGTTTCTTTACCAATTACAGCATGGAAGTCCCTGACCATCATGGGGTATGGATGAGGTCCAGCCACAGACCCTAATATATAATGAGTTGACTCCACATTTGTCACCCAATCCCTGATGGCTTCGGATGTTGCATCCTTCAGAGTGGCCGTGCCTGAGTGGACTGCCCTGACCTATACAACAAGATATTTCAAACAAAATCAGTTTCTTTTTACAGAATACTCGGGAAGGAATTTCAATGTGTATGGAATGACAATCAATTCTGAAGTGAGTGAAAGTCATTCGAAAACAGTTGGTTAATAAATAGAGAGAACATGTGCGAATGAGAGATGGGACACAGCTTTGGCTTTTTCTCGAAAAACCAAGAATGATCATGAATTCAATCAAACTTGCATGGCAAGTTATTATTCTTGACTTGTAATGGCCTCATAGGCATTGAGGCTAAACTTCAAACCCAAAACACCTTCTAACCCATAAAAGTACTTGTTCTCATGCGAGCCATATCCAACCACCCACATCATTTTTCAGAATAGGAGAGAAATTCACTAAAGGGTGTGAGCAAACAAACCTCAGCACCAAGAAGACGCATTCTGAAAACATTTAGAGCTTGTCTCTCCATGTCCTGAGCACCCATGTAAATGATACATTGCAAGCCAAACCTAGCGCACACAGTAGCAGTTGCAACACCATGTTGGCCAGCTCCAGTTTCAGCAATAATACGCTGCTTTCCTAATCTCTTGGCAAGCAAAGCCTGACCAATGGCATTGTTGATCTTGTGAGCGCCAGTATGATTAAGATCTTCCCTCTTCAGATAAATCTCTGGCCCTTCACCATTAGCACGCTTGTAATGCTCAGTTAGTCGTTCCGCAAAATACAGTGGTGTTTCTCTGCCCACATAGTCCCTCAGTATGCCATCCAGCTCTTTCTGCAGTGGAACCACATTCATCAATAGATAGCAAGAATGAAACACCAATTGACTACCAAGAAAACTGTTTCATATCACCCCCCTGACATAAACCAAGGAACCTTCTTACTTATTCAACCTCATATGGATTACTTGATACCAAGGAAAAACTACCTAGATTGTGAATACTATATGAGTTGGGTTCAAATTTCCATTGATGTAACAAGGACCCTTTTGAAAGGAAATTCATCTTTGGACTGGCAACACCAAACAGGTAAATCCCTACAATCATTGTATGAAGTTTTCGGATGCGAAAAATGACATAGCAAGTCGATTACCCAATGATTCCAGGTCAGGATTACAACAAACTAAATAGGGGAAGAAGTTGCACTTTATCACTTTTGAGTTCCCCAATCTACAAGAGGTCCTTACTTTAGTAGTAATTCAAAAGTATAAAAGGAATAGGCCAGAAAACAGCAGTACGGCAACCACGGAATAGGACATAAAAAATCAGTACAGCAATCACGTCAAATTATCATTTCAATACCCAGGAAAGTCCGAGTCAACTAGAACTAACAATTACTAGCTTCAATGGTCACCTCAATGATCCATATAACCAATTTCATCCTATTACTGACAATCCAAACGAGAATCTGCACTTTATTCCCAAAATGACGGCGATAAATCAAAAAATGGAACAAACATTACTTGACAAGGAGTGAAAAGGAAAGAAAGGAACCTGGAAATCGGGGTCTTTGGAGAGAAAGCGAAAAGCTGATTCGAGCTCGGTGAGAGCATACATAAGGGTTTCAGGAACATACTTGCCACCAAATTTGCCGAACCTTCCAAAGGAATCGGGACGGTTGAAGACACCCAATTGATCCGCAGTCGCATTGTGAGTAGTGATGACGCATGAAATGGAGGAACGAGAGGAGGTGTTCCTGGGGAGTTTGATTGATTTGGAGAGAAGAGGAGTGAGATTACGGTAGGGCTTTGGGAGAGAAGAGGGTGTGGGTTTTAGGGCTGTGCTTGCTGTTGCCGCCATGGGTACTACCTACACAGAGATAGAGAGAGAATCAGAGTATCAGAGAATGAGAGAGAGAGAGAATGGGATGTTGAATGAATACTTGAAACAAGGGATTGTTGGAAGTTGGAAAACCACACTAGTATCTGGAGAGGACGTCCAAGACGGTGGATAGAGAGAGAGGATTTGGGTCCTCAAAATGTCATCAATTTATGTAGGTCCTTTTCGCCTGATTTCTTTCCACTTCTATTGATTCATCAAATCGATAATTTCCTCCCTTTTTTGTTTTCTCTTTTTAAATTTTAAATTTTATTCTTATGTAGAAGGGTGTTTGGAAGTTAATATGCTGAATTTTTGGGGTATTGGAAAATAATGTACTGAACTTTAACATTAGATAATAATACATCAGTATGATTTTGATGAAAATAACTTGGTGGCAATCCTATGTAGCAGGTGGAGGAGATGAATTAGTCCAAAAATATCTAAATTTATAACATGTCACCTAATCAATCTATACATAAGCAAAGATAATCAACTTTTAACAGAGTAAAAAAAAACATAAAATCATATTTGTTTAAACGTGTTTATGTTGGGAGATTGTTGTTGTAGTCGTATAAAATCACCTTAACTTATGTAGATTAGCTGATATGTCACAAATTTAAATATTATTTAGCTTATTTGTCTTCTCGGTCTACCACATAAGATTGTCACTAAGTACGCCACCTCGAAATTGTCACGGGTGCATCATTGTCCAACACCCCTCAAAGTTCATTGCATTATTGTCCAAGATCAAACTTCAATACATTATTGTCCAACACCCCAAAATTTTAGTATATTAGCATCCAATAATCCTATATAGAATGCATAATTCAAGTTCTTCCCTCACCTCTTTAAAAGGCACCCATTTTTCTTTTATTACTTTTTTACACTATTTATCAAAATTTATAATATTATATTATGTTAAATATCACTCCGTTAAAAGTTATTTGAAAGGTTTTTGATATCTATTTTTCTTTTATGTCTTTCAATCTCATTTATTGATTGTAATGGTTTAATGACAGCAATTTATATTACAAATGATTGTACATATTAGTAAATTTATGATTAGATTTTTAAAGTTTGATGGCATGATTTTCAAAAACAATGAATAATATGGAACAGATAGAATATTTTATAATACTACTATTAATAATAATAATTTATATGATAAATCACTGCATATATTTAGAAAGTAATGGATAAATTTTTAATTTGCTATTAAACGATGAATATAAGAACGCAATAGAAAGAAGAATAATAGAGGTAAGAGAAATCGAGGAAGGAGAAGAAGATGATTTTTCATAACCAACAAAGGGTATTTATATATACTAGCTATATAGAAAGAGTAATGTACAGTATAAACTTTATATGGAAACAAAAACATCTCATAATATATCATCATGTTATGAAATAATATACATTTGAATGTCCATATACCAATCAGATATCTTTTTGGTATCATATATTAAGATAATATAATATGGGAGGATTTTGTTTTCATATGAAGTTTATACTGACTTTTACTATGTATCTAGTATAAATACTCCTTATGGGCTATGAATAAGATCATTTCATACCCCTCTCTCAATCTCTCTTGTCTCTATTATTATTCTCTTTATATTGTGTTCATATGTTCATTTTTTCATAACACGTCACACTCTCTTTTTCTTTTTTATGTAATTTTTTTATTAAGAGAATTGGATTTTAATAATCTCTAATTTCACAATTGGACAACAATAATCCCTACTATCAATTTGGATTCTGGTGGTCCAAAAAATAAATAAATAAAATTGGATTGTAATGAGACATCATCGAGAGTATACTTTAAATATCAAGATTTTGTGTTGCGTTTGATTCAAAACTTAGTATAACACTTTACCATGATTTTTAATGAATTTACAGCGTTTCTCCCAAATTTTTTTAATTTTTTATGATTTTTTTTATGATTCTTTCACTTTTAATCCTTTTAAAAAATTATAATAATTGCTCATAGTCTCAAAAAATAATTTGAAAATTGTTTTAGTAACTATACGTCATTACCTTTTTAGGAGCAGGAACAAAAAAAACAAAAACAAGATTGGGTAGGAATGAAAAAAATAAAAAGCATTTGGTGGTGGATTTGGTACCACTACAATATAATTTTTTTTTGGACCATCAGAATACAAACTGAAAGTAGAGATTATCGCCATCCAATTTGCAAAAGTTGGGATTATTATAATCCAATTTTCCTTTTTATTATACTAAATGACTCTATTTAACACTCCTTTAAAAAGAAAGAGAACACTGGTATTGTTATTGACAAAAGTTCAGGTCCTGGTAAATTTGAGTTGCTTAGATTTGGATAATGTCAAAATTTCGATTAAAAATTGATGTACGGGCCCAATTTTTTTCGAGTCGGACCGACTTGACAAAGCAGACATAGCTAAATTCGGCTTAAAATTGAGTTTGGACAATAGAAAAAAGAGAAATATTTTGTCCGAATAATCGGTCAATGTTATAATGGGTTCGAATCAATGCATTTTTTTGGGTCATATTTAAATACTTATTTTTAACAATAATTAAATAAAATTTTAAAAGCATAAACATAAATAAATATATAAGTAGGACAAAATAGACTTTTTAAATAAATATTATAAAGTACAAAAGTAGGAGTGAGTTCCTATTGATTTAAAACAAATGAAATAAAATTCTAAAAAGTACTACCTCCGTTTTTATTTAACTGTCGCCTAGGAAATTGTGTTAAAAACTTTGACCGTTAATATCTTGATTTATATAATGATTCAACATACAAAATTGATGTCAATTGATTCGTAATAAAAAAATACTATTAAAAAAATATAATATTATAATATTTTATAAAAAAATTTATATTAGAAATTATTGATTAAAGATTGACACTGAAAACCGTAAATGACAGATAAAAAAGAACGGAAGCAGTAGAAATTATAGGTGATGCGGAAAGAGTAGACCCCTACTAACAATCCAAAAACAAGGATCACCATTACATTTGCTCTAAGAGCAGATGCAGCTCTGGAATGAAATTGTAACACCCCGTATTTCTAAAACTTGATTTACTATACTAATTAAAATTTTAATTTCAATTACGGTACATATTTGATTTGATTAGCTAAACTCCTTTACTTTTTAATTAATTATATTTACTCAAATATGAGTAATTTCAACCATTAAAATTTAGCTCTTACTAATTTTAAATTTTATAAATTAACACACATTTTTCATATTTTACTTATCAATTTGCAAAAATAATAATAGTATTTTATATTTTACACATTTTTCATATTTTATAAATTAATTATAGTAAATGTTTTGCTTTAACTTGGATTTTGAGAAAGTTAAAGCAACACCAATTTCCAACTCCACCACCACCACCTCTCCCTATCATGATCTTCATCTTCTTCCTCAAGTTTTGCCAATTTCCACCCATGACTTCCTTTTCAATTGTAGAAGCAAAGTTGGATTTTTCATTCCTTCTCCAATTGACACCAAAGCACCCTTTATGACTCATCAAAGCTATAACAACCATAACTATCTTCTTCTTCCATCTCAGTACATCAAAACACCATCATCATCTTCATCTTCTCACCTCTTCCCAGCCAAACGTCGCCCGTACAACCACCACTGCTGTCACTCTACATCCGCCGCCAGACCACCAGGAACCACCAATCTCCATCACCATTTCCGCCACCAAATCACACCAAAATTAGTCACACCCATCCCTAAAATTCATCCATATCCATCTCAGTAACCATCCAAAAATCAAATCAAAAATTCACACTCATAACTCAAATTCATCAAGCTGAGTTTACACCAAAAATTTGCTAGGAGGTACCACACATTTCTAACAACTGACCATTGGGGGACCACATTTTTTTAATACACTCAAAGGGGACAAAGTTGTTAAACAATTGGCTGCCAGGTGACTTTCTGACCACTTTTTGCCGGAAAACATAAAAAGACTTAAAAGCCTTTGAGGCTGTATGTGAAAAGCTGAGGCAGCCCTTGTGTTTTTCTCTATCAATTGCTTGTTCACCTAGTCAATCTCTAAAATTTGTTTTTTCCTCAATAAACTACAAATTAGAATACCCAATTTTTTTCTCTGTCAATGTGAAAATCTGCTTAAAGAGCACCCAGATTACTCTACATATTGATGTGGAGGATGGGGAGCAATTCTTCGATCAATTTCGATCGCATAACCTAGATTCTCAGATTCACGACCTGTTCAATCGCAGCAGAATTGAGTATGATCGACGATTTCAAAAGTTTCAATGTCGAAACTGAGGAGAAATGTTTCTGGGTTATGCGATCGAAACTTTTGAGAGGCAAAACGGGTAGAGAAGAAGGAGTCAAGCTCAAAGCTAGGACAATGGAGGCAGAAATTCTTCAGGAGATTTGATGGAGTAACTCGGATGGCCATCAATTTTTAGAATCCCCTATTTTTCTTATGTATTTCTCTATTTTTCTCTTCTGTATTCCTCTATTTTTTTTCTCTCTTGGATTTGTATTGTTTGTGGGGTTTTATGCGGTGAGTACGAAGGGGTTAGATAGACCGAAGAAAAAAAAGGGGGAATAAGGAATTAGAGAGGTTTGATGAGAATCCCCTGTTTCACCCATATTACTCTATATATCATAGGTTTTTTGATCAATTTGCAGCAAAAAGGGGTAATCTGAATGAAAATAAGGAATCAAAGAGGTTTGATGAGAAAAGGGTTGGTGTAGTTTCTGAGAAATCAGAGGATTTTCTTGGAAAAACTAAGTTGGATGAAGAAAATATTGGGAATGATTCAGATTCAAACACAAAAGTACCCAATTAGGTTGTTGAGGATGAGAAGAATTCCAGCAAAACCCATGTAGAAAATCCCAAAATGAAGAATTCTAGGTTGGTAAATTGGAGAGGCAGATTGAAAATACAAATGTTGTTGGGAATGATTCAGATTCAAACCCAATTGGGTTGTTGAGGAGAAAAATTTCAGCAATTTTGGTTCTAGGGTTAGTAAATTGGGGAGGATGAGAAGGGATTACTTGGAGGCAACGAAGGGTATTGTCGGCATTTAACACAAAAAGTTCAAAAAACTATTAATTATCGTCAACTGTCACCATTTTCCGGCAAAAAGTGGCCGAAAAGTCACCTGACAGTCAATTGTTTAACAATTTTGTCCCCTTTGAGTGTATTAAAAAAATGTGGTCCCCCAATGGTCAGTTGTTAGAAATGTGGCACCTCCTAGAAAATTTTTGAGTTTACACTTACCAAGTTTAGTGGAAGACTTACCGAAAAACACCAATAAGGGCGCCAGAAACCGCCCCAAAACACCCCTGAACACCTCTGTTTTCTTCCCCTCTTCCTCCTCTGTTTCGACCGTCGCCACCACCACAAAGCCCCGTTGTACAAGTGATCCTGGTTGATGCAATATTGCGCAACCATTAGCCGGATAGTCCTCTGAGCTCGATTTTTTGTGTTCAGTGAATAAACATCGTCCTTCAAGAAAGTGTATATGTCAAAGAACCAAGCATCGAGATTGATAGAGCTGGCCACCGAGGATTGGTGATGAGCATACTTGACCTTCTTCTCAACAACAACTAAAGATTAGTCCTTTTTACGCATAGCCACCATGAATGACAACTTTGCTAACGTGTCAGCCAACTCTTTGTGACTCTGAGGTAGGTATGTAAACACAAATTTTCGGGTCTAAAATAATTAAACACAAGAAATTAGTGAACAAATATAATTATATTAATTTCAAAGGATTTTGGGTACAATCTCTGTATATTTATTACAAAATGAAAAAGTAACTCCTCCAATTCGATATCATTGAATGAACTTGAACGAATCTTGAATGAGTATGGTTTTTGATGAATATAGTCTTGGATGAATATACTCTTGAGTGAATATAAACTTGGATGAATGTGGTCTTGAACGAGGGTCGTAGAGACTTGATCCCGATCAAGATGAAGTGGTTTGATCTCCCACGAATAAACCACACGAGCTTAAACTTTATTGTGCTTCTTGTCTTCGAGAGAGAGTATGAGAGCTTTGTGAATGCTTTTTGGATGTTTTTCCACCCTTAAAATAAAGGAGAATGGTAACTCCTTTTAAAAAAGAACAAATATTTATGTGTTACTCATGACACATGTTATGATTTAATTGGCCAAAATATAATATAACTTAATTTATAATTAAATGATCAACCATAATTAATTTTGATACATTGCGGGTTATAATTGGCCGAATTAAAGTTACAATTAATTTCCACGTGCCGAGTCTTAATTGGCTGACAAATTTTCGCCTTTTACAAATGCCCCCTCGAGAGTTGGCCGCACTTATGACTTGGGAGTACTTGCTACGGTCGGGTCTCGAAACTTGAATACGATGCTTGCAGGGTTTGACTTTATATATTACTCAAGTCAATTTTGACTTGGTTGGTAGGGAAGAATTAATTTATCCAAATTGTCCAATTAAATCCCATAAAATTTAGATGGGATAAAATTAATTGTATAACAATTTGGACAAAATATTATAAAGTAGGAATTACTCTTCAAAATCTGACACATGAGTTAGGCAACACAATTTTGTCAATTCATGGAAATCTTTATATGATGGATAATATATGCTTCCACCCAAATTAAGGTGGTCAATGCTGGGAAACAATCTTGCTTTTCCAAAATGTTCTTTGGCAGCATATTGGCGGTGTCTCCTTTTATATAGTTGGTAGAAATTTGAGAATACTACTCAATCATCATAATTCATGATCAACCTCCATTTCCACTCTCATATGTGATGTAAAATTCTTGACTCCACCGCATAATCAATGTCAACGTAGTCATCACAAATGCCACAACAAGATTCTGCTCTTGTACAGTTGTACTCCACTAATTGAAGGTGCAATCCATGAAATCCAATAGGTGGCTCCAAAAAATCTTGATTATACATATACAATGGAAATTACCGCATCATGATTCTGCCCTTTTTTTTTTACTTTATTGTTTTTTTGTTCGTTTTTTTTTTTTGTGTGTGCAGGTTGGGCTCGTACACGCCTGTGGTTGAGTAAGCTTCAAGACTTGGATTCAAATGATACTAATTTTAAGTTGAATTCGGAAGCCGAATATTGTAGACTTAGAAGTCAAGATTAATTATGAAAGCAAAATATGTAGGCTTGGAAGTCGGACAACCTTTAATATAAGCCCATCCAGAAGATTATTTGATAGTCAGAAGACAAACGATAACCTTTGATTGTCCTCCTCAGTTGGGGACATCAAGTTGGCTCGTCTTGAGCATATCTTGATGATTTGAAGACAAGCGGTGACCTTTGATTGTCATCCTTGGTTGGAGACATCAATTCGGCCCGTCTTGAGCATACTTTGGCAATCCGAAGACAAACGGTGACCTTTGAATGTTCTCCTCAGTTGGGGACATCAATTCGGTCCATCTTGAGCATATCTTGGCGGCAGAAGACAAGCGGTGACCTTTGATTGCCCTCCTCAGTTGTGGACATCAATTCGATCCATCTTGAGCACGTATTGGCGACCATAAGACAAGCGGTGACCTTTGATTGTCCCCCTCAGTTGGGGACATCAATTCGGCCCGTCTTGAGCATGTTTTGGCGATCCGAAGACAAGCGGTGACCTTTGATTGTTCTCTTCAGTTGGGGACATCAATTCGGCCCATCTTGGCTTATTATCATTGAAAATCGGAAGGCATCTTATCCGCATGAGTCTGCATCACGCTTTTGAACACTTGATCCTCTTGATCTTTGACGCCTCGAATGTCCAGACCTTGGAAATTCAACATTCTTTGATGACTTGAATCTTGGACTTTGTTAACTTGGGAGCCTCAAACTTGAAAATCTTGAATTTTGACTTCAGAGTATTTAACTTGGATGACTTGAGAACCTTTGATTTGAAAGTCTTTAGTTTTGACTTGAAAGTCTTTAATTTTGCTGACTTGTGAGTCTTTGACTTGATAGTCTTGAATTTGGATTGGTGAGTCTTTGGTGTTGATGACTTGGGAGTCTTGGTTTTGACTTGGAAGTCTTTAAATTTGATGACTTGAGAGTCTTTTTCTTGAAAATTTTGAATTTGGACTTGTAAGTCTTGATTATAATGACTTGAAAGTCTTGAATTTTGTTGACTTATAACTTACTATTCTTTTGTGCGTTGCGTATGCATTGCGTTGCGGTAAGTTGCGGTGGAAATAGTAAAAAGGTAATGGTAATTTGTGGTATGTTGCGGTAATTTGCATTGCGGTTAGTTGCGTTAACACACAAAAGAACGGTGCATACGTCTTTTTCCTTGATGACTTGGGAGTCTTTGACTTGAAAGTCTTGAATTTTTTACTTATGAGCCTTGATGTGGATGACTTGGAATTCTTGAATTTTTGACTTGTGAGTCCCGTTTTTTTTTTCTTTTAACTTGACTTGAAAACTTGTAATAAGTTCAATCAGATTCATCACTCTCGTCTTCATCGAACACGATCTTGACTTCATTTTTAAGCCTCATGACAAGCTCCTTAAAAGTTTGACACTTCTCCAACGGATGACTAATGATCCTGTGATACTTGCAGTAGTTAGGGTCATTGATTCTTCCAACTTCATTTGGAAGCTTCGACTTTGGAAGTTTAATAATTCCTTTTTCAAGAAGTTTATCAAGTATTTCGGGTGTATCACCGTCAGAGAAAGGATATTCTTTCTCTTCAAAAATAATTGATGAATGAATTCCTTTTGATGTGCCCTCGAGTGAAGTTTGCTTCTCCTTGACTCTTGGTCTTCCTGCATAAGTTTGAAAATTGTGAGTTCCATGTCATGTGCCTGCGTTACCAAGTCTTGAAAAGTTGGCTTACTCATATGCAAAACATAAAGCAGATCCCATTCCATGCCTTGTATACACATCTCGACAGCGGAGGCTTCGGACAATTGATCTTTACACTCAAGGATGAGTGTCCTCCAACGGTTGATATAGTCCAAGACTGGCTCCCGGTACCACTGCTTCGTGTTTGTCAACTCGGTCATACTAACGGTGCGTTGAGTGCTGTAAAATCGATTAATGAACTCTTGCTCCATTTCTTTCCAACTACCGATAGACTCCGGCTCCAAGTCCATATACCAATCAAAGGCGATTCTTTTAAGGGTTCTAATGAACTGCTTCACTAGTTGATCTCCCTCAGTCCCAACATTATTGCAAATCTCGATGAAATGAGCTATATGCTGCTTAGGATTCCCTTTACCATCGAAGTGAGTGAATTTCGGCAGTTGATAGCTGTAAGGTATGCGAAGTGCGACAATCCTCTTTGTGTAAGGCTTCATGTACAATTGAGTTTTACGAGAGCCTCCCTTGATCTGAACTTTTATCGTGTCAAATACTAGTTTTTGGATATGCTCCACAGAAAATGAGCCCAAGTCGGAACCTTCTTCATATTTCTCTTCTTTGTCGGAGTCTTCGTGATTGGATCCTTTGTTGGAATCTTTATCTCTCGAACCTTTGTCAAATTTGCTAGCGGGTCGCTTTTTTAACTTCTTTGTCAATTTCTTGATCCGCTTATCTTGTCGCATAATATGCTCAGTCTTTTCCTCGCTTTCTTTCTCAAGTCTTGCTAACGTGACCTTCATAGTCTTGAATTCTTCTTCATAGTTAATGGCTCCAGTGGTCATAACCGGCATAACAATAGTGTCAATGGATTCAGTGTCGGAATGTGAGAGCGTGTCACTTGGAGACTTCAACATTTCTCAATCGCTCTCATAATCTTTGGTTTCTTCATTAGATGGTTGTGCCATAAACTCCATGTGACGGTGGAGTTCGTCCATCCATTGAGCGGATGCTTCCTTTGGAGAGACTCGAACAAATTTCTCTCTTAGCAAATGAAACATAATATGACTTGCCCCTGGCAAGTTGGGGCATAGTGTCCGGAGGTTTGTCAAACCGACCTCCTTCCAAATCTTCTCATTTCCGGATTCAAATTTTACGGGTAGATAAAACATATAAAAATGAAAACGAAATGCAATAAAAACGAATAAATCAAAGTTCTAAAATTATTGGGCGTCGCCAATTAATTTTTAGGAGGATTAGTAAAATTACATTTTTGACTTCACGTAACCGCGAACCATGAGATTCGGATATGGGGGTAAGATTACGGATTCGAGAATAAAAACCCTCGAATCCAGCCGTTCAAAGAACGAACTCTACTAAATCGATTTATTAAAGAAGAGAGTAGAAGATGAGAATTAATTAGATTAATTGATATTATTTAAATGCATGCAGAAATTAAATGCGATAATAATAAAAATGCTATAAATAAATAAAAACAATAAAGAACAAATTAAAGTTATCTTCTCAAGTAATCCGATTTAGATTAGTCATAACTGATATTAATATCAAGATTACGATATAATTGGTGATTACAAGAAAATAACAACGGAAATTAAATACGAGAAAAAAAATGCCAGAATGCATGTATGCAAAATGAGAGGGAGAGAAGAAGAGAAATCCACATAGTGTCAATACTCCTAGATGATTTTGGTGTGTCTGGTAAAGTGAGAAATGGTGGTATTTTATTGGGTAGGTGAGTGAGGGGAGTATGTTTAGAAAATTAAAAAATATGCTAAATATAGCAAGGAGGTCAAAAATAGCGAATGTGCTGAAAATAACAATTGGGCAGGTCTTCCTAGCGTGATTTCCAAGGCTCGGCTTGCGCAGCATGCAACCTGGGAACATGGATCCGAGTAAACGGGCGACGGAAAGACCCGCACAGCGCCCCGGATCTGGGCAAATGGGCAGCGTGCAGACATGCCCAATGCCCTGGGTCTGACACGCGCTGGGCTGCCCGTATCGGGCCGTGTGCCAGCCTTCCTCTTTTGGGCCTGTTGTTGCTATTTCTTTTGGGCTATTTTGTTGGCTATTTTTGTGGTGTTTTGTGGTGGTTTCTACTCATTTTTGCATTTCAAACATAAATGACATTTTACCTAAACTAAAAGTTAAAAAAAAAGCTCAAATTAAGTTTCATAATTACAAAGCTGAACTACGATAAAATTCAGCGTCTACAACTTTTGATGTAGAAAATGAAGATCGAATTTAGATAACATCACTATTCATCGAGCAATTCGACTATTAATTTTAGGTTTCTCCATAACATACTTGACTGGATTGCATGTTGTGATCATATAAACGGTATCTGAAAGCATGTAGTGGTGAAGGTTCCTTATGTACCATACCAATGCTAAGGTCATTTTTCTCGATTTCAGAATACCGAGATTCGTATCCCAAGAATTTCTAGTTGATGTAGTATATAGCCTTCTCTAATCCTTCAACCTTCTAACCTAACATAGCACACATGGCATTTTGATTTATAGTGACGTATAGTAATAAAGTTTCTCCAGGAGTAGGTGGGACAAGCACTGGCGGATTCATCAAATCTGCCTTGATTTCATCAAATGTCGCTTGACATTAACATCCCATTCAATCTTCACACCCTTTATCAGCTTCTTGAACAACGGTTCACACATCATGGTAAGCTTGGAGATAAACCGGCTCAGATACTGGATTCGTCCCAAGAAACCATGAATCTCCTTCTCTGTCCTGGGCGGAGGCATTTCATGGATGGCCTTATATTTTGGATGGATCAACCTCAATCCCACGCTGACTGACGATATACCCCAATAATTTTCTCGAAGTCACTCCAAAGGCACACTTCTGCGGATCAGCCTCATGTTGTACTTGCGTAGCCTAAGGAAGAATTTGCGCAAATTGGGGATGTGATCTTCTCGCTCCTTATATTTGATAATCATGTCATCCACATACACCTGTACTTCCTTGTGAATCATATCATGGAGCAAAGTGGTTGCAGTATGTTGATAAGTCGCACCAGCATTCTTCAACCTAAAAGGCATGACCACATAACAAAAGGTTCCTCACGAGGTGATAAATGATGTTTTCTTCATGTCTTCTTCAACCATTTTGATCTGGTTGTAGTCAGCATACCCATCAGTGAATATGACAAGAGTTTATGTCCACAAAAATGATCAACTAGGACATCGATGTGTTGCAAAGGAAAACAATCCTTTGGGCTAGGCTTGTTCAAATTCCTGAAATCGATGCACATTCGCATCTTTCCATCCTTCTTTGGTGCCACAAAAATATTGCCCATCCATCCGTGAATGTATAATGGGATCAAAGATTGTATCTTGATCAATTACACATCAAGGGAGACGTGCAACCAATCTCAACATGGGACACTTCAAGTGAATTAGGTGTAAAAGGTAGGGTGCTTCATGAGGGAAAGATGGAGTCTTGGAGAGAATTGAGATGGAGAAAGATGAGATCTTTGTGGAGTTTGAGAGAGGAGATGGACAGAAAATAGGGGAGGACCTTGAGATTGACGTGAGGTCTTTTGTGAGGGAGGAGAGAGTATGGATGAGAGATTTGAGAGAAGGATGTTTGAGAGAGTAAGAGGGAGGGAGAGATTAGGGTTTGAGAGATAAATTGGAGGAGACGTTTTGAGAGAGGGAAAGAGAGGATGAATGCATGAGAGAGATTTTGAGAGAGAGTGGTGTGAGATTGAGAGAAAGAGAGAACTAAGATATTTTGGGTTTTTTGGTTTTTAAGAAAAGAAAAGACTTGTTTTTGGATTTTTATTAATCAAACTAGAAAGAAAGAAAACGAAGAGAAAGATTTATCTTAACTATATTGATAGAAAGATAAAAGAAGTAATTATCTTAACTGTATTGGCAGAAAGATAAGAACGGATAGTTCTAGGTTTCTAACCTGAATCCACAAGAAAGACAACCTAGGGCTAACTTGATCTAGACCGCAACCTAAGATCAAGCTCTTCCTAACCACTTGGGTGCCATGTCAAGATACAATAGAAGAAAGGGGGTGAGAGTTTATCCAAACACTCGAGAGAAAGCTAAAAGCTTAACTATTTTCATAATTCAAAGTTGGTTGCCTTTGAGAGGCTACAAGCCTAGCTATTTATACTACTAAGGTCTTAAACCTCCTAGGACTCTCAAGATTGGCGTGCAAGCCATCTTCTCCTACTAGGACTCTATTACTTGGCATGCAAGCCAAGGACTCCTAATACTAGACGCCATCTACTCCATCTCCTCCTTGGATTAGGACTCCTTATCCTAAGGGGAGTTGGTTACAAGAGATAATAATCCTTTTAGGACTTGGCTTTCCTAATCCAAGATGGATTAGTTACAAAATAAGCCAACCTTATCTAGGACTACATAGCTTGGCGCCTAATCTAGCACACCACACGCCTATCACACGCACACACACACACACACCTTCTAGATCATTCTAGAACATTCTAGACTATTCTAGATTAATCTAGACTCCTACGACTTGGTGTCCAAGTTTATATATATTACTTGGCACCTCACACAACTGGAAATGTAAATAAAACCCTAGAAATGTAAAGAAATACATCAAAAGGCCAAAACTGTGAACTTCTTCTTGAAATGGTAAGAAATGTGAAGTTCATCTCAAAATGATCAGAAATGTGAACTTCATCTTGAAATGGTCCAAACTGTGAAGTTCAACTTGGGCTTTGTACTTGGGCCTTTAGTTGTGGACTTGGACTTGCCATGGATAGGTTTCTATCATCTTCCATGAATCTTGGGTCTCCAAAAGCAAGCCCATGGCTATGTGAGCCTCCATCTCCTTCTATGAACCTATGGTCCTCAAAGGTGAGACCTAGGTTGAGCAGTTCACCATCATGGGCCTCCTTTGATGTATTTGGCGTGGGTCAAAATACATCAATCTGAGAAATTCCACGATCCAGATGAACTTAGCCTCTAGTTGCTTCTGGATTTCATCATGAATTTTGTCCGACCATTCGTTCTTGATTCGGCGAGGTCGTTGTTGGACTGGCTTGGCGTTGGGATAAAGAGGTGTTGAATGCTCGGCGATCTCCCTATCAATCCTAGGAATATCCTCGTAAGATCAAGCCAAGACGTTGATAGGCCGCAAGTGCACGGGTGAAATTGTAGCATAAATCAAGGTCGTTCCCACAGGGACTTTTCCTTTCAACGCACTGAACTAGCCTCCTAGTTGATCGCTAAGTCGATCCGTTTTTGGTTTGAAGTAACTAATTCTAAATCTAATCACAATCAAGAACTAAACAAACTAATATTCACACAATCTTTTCTGATTTAATCAAGGTAAAAAGGCGTTCAGGGGATGAAACCTAAGTGAAATAACGAATCAACGATGTGGATTGAACATTCATTTCATTAACTTGCACATTCAAGGTTCGATAATAGCATAAAACACTTCGCAATGAGATTTTGTCACTAGAGCGAATTGCCAAGACTAACCAAGCACCTACTTTCGTGGTTATTTCGATTTAGTCAAGGTTAAAGATCTAATTATCTCAAGAACCCTAATTAAAACTTCTATGTCTAGATAATTTTAACTAGTTTAATCTAGGTTTTCGGGTAATCAAACTTCTCCTTTCAGTACTTCATTCAACAACCTATTAACTTGCAATTGGTGATCAAGCAAAATCAATAACAATTCAATTCAAAGACCAAATAGATTGAAACAAACTAAATTCATGATAATTCAATCCAACAAAGTGAATTCATCAAGCAACTTCAAAGGTTCATCCCCTAAACTAAAAAGAACTACTCACTATTCATGTTTAAAACTACAAAGCAATTGAAATCTATTCTAGAAAGCATATGAAAATCTATGAGAGAATGAGAAATAAACCAAAGGGAAGAACAATATTGCTAGGAATCAACTATGGAGAACTTTTGCTCCTCCACTTCAAAGTGAATTCAAGATGCTTTTCGATCTTCAATCTTCTCTTAATCTTCAATGGTGGACGGAATATGGATGAATGATATGATTAGGGCATGGAATGGAAGATGGTGGAATGATGATTGCCTTAAAAACAGCCGGAAACAACATAATATAGGCAAATTGCAACTCAAAACCGCCGAAAATGAAAAGACACAGGTGACATGGACCGTGCCAGGGGTGACACGGACCGCGCTCCATAGTGACACGGACCGTGCCCCCCTAGGCACTACCCGTGTCACTTCACTACACACATTTCTTCATGTTCTGGTCATAGGCACTACCCGTGCCACTGCAGACACCACCCGTGCCACTGCTTTTTTCAGGCCTAGGAGTCCTTTGGGCCATTGTTTGGGCCTTAGGTGATCCAACATCTCACTTTTTGGTCCTTTATGCTCATAACTTGGATCTACACTTGATTTTTAGCTCGGTTTACATCGATTCTTCACAAATTACCTACAAAACTCACCAAACTCCAAACCAAGCGTAATATGGGAAATTCGGGTATAAAATAATATAATCAAATCAAATATTCCCCAATTCTCATCAAAACAACCAAGTTTTCATATATACAAGAAGCACTTATCAGACGTCGACGAACTCTTTTAAGAGCTCGGAAAACTTCTGCTGCTCCGGGGTTAGTGATTTGCCAATTTTTAGTTCACAGGGAGTTTCAGGTGTTTCGACGTTGATGGTGATAGTTTCTTCCACCATTGCCAGATGATTCTCAAACTCATTCATAGCTTGTGTTATTCATTAAAATCTTTTAAAGGTTCAACATCGAATTCATAATTATTAGCACAACAATTTAAAGGAAGGGAATGAGACTCAAGATACTCAGAAACGTTTATTTTACTGAATGTAAGAACAGATACAGAAACATCAGTCATGGGGCTAATCCCAGCTGACTCGGACTCAACTATAGACCCACTACTGCTCGACTCAAGCTGGACCTTACAAGGCTCTCCTAACACTAGGGTACATTTATTGTCGGTAGAATTAACCCAAGACACTTCATGGTAATTCCCGTTAGCAAAGATCATATCGCTTGGATTGGACAACATAGCAGCCAATGGATCATCTTTCTTCTCTTCCACTTGCCCTTCACCAAACAATTTTACTCTAGGGAGATGAGTCCACTCAAGTGGTGGTTGCTGATCGGGCTTCAGATTGACAGGTTGTTTCTCCTCCTTTACCAGGGCATCGCAGGCATTGAAGATTTCAAGGTCGGGAACAAATGCCATTAATGTAGCGTGGTTTAGAGAATCCATACTAGGGAAAGTGATCACCTTGCCTTATAAACTGCCCATTCAAAGTCAACGAGTAAGGTTTGGTCTCCATGAGTGTTGGAGAATTGTACTCATTCTTTTGACGTGCCAGAAAAGCCTTTTCGAAAGACTTCTTGATTGGTAGGTTTGTAGCCCAACCCAAAGTGATAGGATTGATTAGAAGTTATGAACGTTGGAGCTACTTTATTCGGCCTTTTCCCCAAGGACATCCCAAAAAAATACTCTTGTTTCTTCATATTACCATGGACTTACAGATTGGAGTACAGATTGAAGTCAAAAGGTGCTTCATCCTCTATTACAGCAGCTATCTCAAGTTATGAAGATCAACATCAGTCGAAGTGTGCTCCACCTCTAGCATGAGTTGCTTAGGTTCAAATGCTCTGGAGACAGTTCCTCCTGAAAGGGTGATCATTTGGTCATGGATGACCATTTTCACTTTCTGGTGCAAACTAGATGCTACTGCATTGTAGTGGTATAACCAAGGGCGTCCCTATAACATATTAAAAGTAGCTAGGATATCTAAAACCATGAACTCCACATTCTTTGAGATGTGATCAAAAGAGATAGGCAAAGTCATTGTACTGAGTGACTGCCGAGGAGGGTTGTCATATGCTAGAAGTAACACAACATCTTGGATGAGTTGATTTCTTTATACTCCTAACTTGGTAGCAGTTTGCCAAGGACAAAAATTTACAATAGAACCATTATCCATTAAAATCAACGGGATTACCTTAGTTGAACAAAGAGTTGTTAAGTATATGCTTTGTTATGGTTCACCTCGGAACAGGGTAAATCTTCATCACCAAAAGTAATCGTCCCTTGGCTAGCCATAACATAAGAGACCAAAGCTTCAGGAGTTGTAGAGGTTGGGGTAAATACGCTTTGGAGAGCTCGTAGTACTAGCTCACGGTGAGGTTTCAAAGCACACATTAATTGCCATATGGAGACATTTGCCACTGTCTTCTTCATTTGAGTAAGGACAAGGTCCTCAAGAGGGGTAGGAACCTTTGTATCCTTGTAGCATTTGGTGCCGGTGTAGGCACTACAGGCTCACTCCTAGGCTGATTGTGCCTTCTCGACCTAGTTAGAACAACACTAGGCGGGGCTTCCTTCTCTTCATTCGACCAGAAATCATCATTATTCGAAACTTCTTCATAAGCATCTTGCTCATTGCTAACCCATATGCCATTGACAGTAAATGCATCCACTTCTTCATTAAATATAGAGGGTGTATGTGCTCCCTTGTCTACAATTAATACATTCAGAAGGATCAAAAGTACCCTCTCTAACAAAAATAGCATGATTTGGGAGAGGATTGATTTTGTTGTTAGGCTTCAAAGCCGCTTTTGGCAATGGTAGTGCATTAGAGCGAATCATCCCCTTAGTGAGATTCTTAAGTGTCTAACATCATTCAGTGTCATGACCCATCATGTGATGGTACTTGCAGATCATAGCATCATTCTACCCAGGCCCCTTTATGGTTGGCTCCAGCTTGGGTGTTAGCAGATGGATCTTGTTTGTTTTCAACAATCGGTCCAGTGCTTCCGCATAGGCCATGCCAAGAGGAGTATAGGTTTCATACTTCAAAGGTGAGGGTCTCGGAGTGGGACCATGGTTCGCACTCTGAATGACATTAGCTTTAGTCACCTTAGATTGATTACTAATAGTCCTTCGGGTCATGCTAGTGTTCTTCCTTCCTTCGAAGACGACATTCCTCTCCTTGTGCGCCTCGAGTTTGGTACACAGTTTCTTCAGATAATCGAAACGCTCCACCACATGAAAGTCAAGTTGTTGTGCTAGACTTGGCTTTAATCCCCAAACGAAAGTGTCAATCTACATCTCAGTGGGAATGATACTAGTAACTTGTGACAGTTTGGCATGCCACCTCTCGTAGTAAGTGAAGAAAGGCTCGTCATCCCCTTGACGGATTGCCATGATGTCTAACAAGGTCACCTCGTCCTTCTGGATTTTTCTGTAATGTTCAATAAAGGCCTTTCGCAGGGTTATCCAGTTTCCCCGTACTTCTAAAGGAGGGGTATAGGAATACCTGCTTATAGTGTTTGATCCCGATGCCCCTAAGCGGTATTACTCCTTTGAATTCCCACACATGATGAGTTAGGTTCTCAGATGGACTGAATTGCTTCAGCGGTATGTCCATCTTTCTAGAGACATTGGCATTAATTTTAATTGGCAGTTCAAACTCAATGAACTGGATGGAAAATGCAGGCATTTAGCTCACTACATTCTTGAATCCATCAAGTTGAGCTTTCATCTGTTGGATGACAAGGTCATCGTGAAGCTTCGTTGTCGGCTCAGTCTTGACTTGGGCAAAACCAGGAATAGCTACTGGTGGTGGTAGCTTAGATGTTGGGTCGTCTGTCACGTGGACGACCTCTCCCGTACTGGGACCATCCCTTAGTTTGCCTTTGCCTTAACCTTTCTCCATTGCAGAGAAACGAGGATGAACAACATTTTTAGGAATACTCTTCTTCGTCATCGCCCAAGCCATCATGAACACTAATACGTTGGAGGGCTTCCAAAACCCCATTTACGGTTTCTTATTGTTGCTCGATCCTACTACTCTATTGTTCGATGAATGCCCGCTGTCCAGCAGTGTGCTCCTTGACCTTCTTTTCTTGTTGCAAGGTGGCAAAAGTGATCGACCCTTCTACCTTGTTGAACTTGTCCTCTAGATATTTGGCTAGAACGGCATTGATATGCTCGTTGTCATTTTCACCACTTGCAGACCTGTTGAACTACAAACGACGGGAAGCATTAGGTTTTGGAGAAGGTGGGATATAGTTCGTGTTTTGGATCAATCGACCTGATGGTCCCGGGATCCTAGCTAGGTTTTGGTCGCCTATTATGTCTGAAGGGAAACAAAGACACAACTCAGAGATTAACCCTAACATGAAAACCTAACTCAATGCTTGTATGTCCTATTTGACCTACATGAGACTTCCTAGGATGCAAGACTCCTATATGATGACTTGAGGAAACAAACTTACCCGTGACGCAAGTTTAAATGTCCTATACTTTACATGATCCTAACAAAAAATTAAAAAGAGCTAGAGAAACTCAAACACAGCGAACCAACGTAAGTCGGGAAGCGTAAGTGAGTGTTTCTCAATTCGGGTGGACTTAAACCACAAGTCAACCGCTCTAAGAAGAACCAATCACTTGAACTAACAAATTTGCGTTAACTCAAGCCATATTGGCTATTATGCGGTTTAGAATAAAGTTCAAAGGACTGAATAAAGCCTACAATAGGCGAGTTAGAATTAATTTATATTTTTAATTATCAAATCTGTCATACACGAGCCTACGACAAGCCGACCATGAACTTGTGGATTCAACAATTAACTCCGTAAGTTAATTTACTCCATAAGTTAATTTACATGGGCCAAGACAATACCCACTTGGTTTAATTATTAGTAAATCTTTTGGGGCTTAATTAAAAGAATATTGTAAAGGGCCGAATAAAATCATTGAAGGGGAGTCGAGATTACTTTATAGACTAAGCTAATTAACCTTCAAATATGGATTGGCCTAGCAACTGGGCCGACCATAAAATTTAAGGTTAATTAACCAAGTTTATAAACATATCTCTTCTCAACCCAATGATTCTTATGCCAGTTAAAACAATACCTCTTAAACTAGGGTCGACTCTTACAACATAAAAACACATATTCACATAGCATACAACATGAAAGGGTATCCTAAACCAAGGCTCTATGTGCAAGGGTTTACTGGTTGGATAAAGGCTTAACGACTCAACTCTCGCCCCGGTGCATTTTCATTGTATAAATTCAACTCAAATTTGTATGGTGTTGCTCTTAGAAGCTCGAGTGGAGACCTCGTAGAGTGATGTATGAGTGGATGTGGTGACTAAGACTCAAATTGATGTAACTGCAATATTTTGAGTATAGTCGGTCCGACATCCCATCTGTTATATTTTTTGGGTTAAAAAGAAAAATCCAAAACCACTGATTTGAGTGCACCCACACCAAAATACATGAGAAAGGAGTACCCCGGTATATGCAATGTTTTATGCCTAAAAAGATTGACTTAAAGATATAATGTTAAAATTTATTTTTCTTTCCAAAATTTTTAAAGTACATCAAACATTTTTCAAGTTTTTCCCACTCTTACAAAACTCCCTAGTGGAGTTGCTAAAAATCTTGAGGATATTTTTTGCATCGTTCAGACTTTGAATATCCGCAAGATGGAGAATTTGCTGAGGGTTTACTTTTTAAAACGCTTTAAGGATCATTTGCACATTTTATGAATAGTATATTGTAAAATCACCTTCCCTTTACTATATGCATCTCATGAATGATTAAACTAAACTTTAAAAATGAACATCCACTTGTGAAAAGATTACTAATACTTGTGATTTGTAGTACGATTTTGAAAAGATTACTAATACTTGGACTTGTGTGCTGCACAGAACGCAAGTAAACCACATGTATTGTTGGAAAAATTGAGAAAATTATATTTAAAAGGATAGAGAAAAGACAACAATGGAAAATAAAAGAAATAGTGCATAAAATAAAAAGAAAGAAATAGTTCCAAAGATATATTTTGTATTTCTCTTACTTTTTTACTCCGTATCAGGGGCGGATCTTTGGGGGAGCAGCCAGGGCCATGGCCCACCCCATGATTTTTTCCAAAAAAAATTCATATAGTTTATTATGCATAAGTAAAAAAAAAAAAATTGGTAAATTTAAATACACTTACCTTATACAGATACAAACAATGCTTAAACTTTATCAATTTTGGAAAGTAAATAAAATTACAACCATCTCTCTCATCTCTCCTCTCCTCTCCTCTCTCCTCTCTCCCCTTTGACGTGCAATATGCAAAAGCTGCACAAATTTTCATTGCAATTAATACAACTTCCTCACTCTCTCTCCTCTCTCCTCTCTCCTCTGCAGCTTATGCAAAGTCAGAGACTTTTTTTTTTTTTTACAATTAATACAACTCTCTCTCTCCCCCTCTCTCTCCAATTTTTGCATATTTTTCAATTTTGTGTTTAGTGTGCAATTGGATTGACGTGCAACAATGTAAATTACTCTCTCTTTGTGTAATTTCTCTCTACATTGATATTATTGTGAATGCAAACATTGATACTTGTTTGTTTGTAAAGTACTAATATTATTGTTATATATTTACAGAAAATTTCAATTTGACGTGCAATTGGAACAAGACATTCACGTAACATAAGGTATTTATCATTAAATTCTACTATTAAATTCTTCTAGTATATTTTATTAATTAATCGCTTTGATATTTGTTTGTTAATAAAGTGTTAATCGACCTAATCATACGAATTGTTTTAAGTAGTGATAAGTGATTACTGGAGTACCTTTTTTTATTTAATTTGATTAATGTATATAATAATAGTTAATTTTGATTGAGAATTTTAGTTGTTTGACTATAAAATTTATTAATTAAATTAGTATTTTTATTTATTAGCATAGTAGTTCATAGTAGTTCATCTTTCGTTAGTTACATATATGATTTTTTAGCATATTTCACTAATTTGTATGATTTTGTTTAATTTTGATTAAATATTTAATTGATTAGTTTAGTTGATTAGAAATCTTAGTTAACGCATATATTTATAAACACTTATTTAATTTAAAGGTTGTGCTAAATTATTTTATCTGTTTAATTTTATAGGCTAATTGAAAGTATGTCAAAACGGACAATCGACTCATTTTTCAAGAAACAAGCAAAGGAAAGCACTAGTGCTTCGCCTGTCGAACAAACTGCAAGTTTACATCCTGAACCCCTCAATGTAGGTGTTGAACAATCACAACCTCCTGCTAAATCTCCAAGAGTTGACACTAGGACTTCAGAGACGAATGATTTAGTTCGTGATCCTGCTTTACGTAAACCGATAAATGATTATCCGTTAAATAAAAGGGATGAAATTCGTAGGGAATATATCAAGCTTGGCCCTTATCAGCCTTTTGAAGAATTTTATAAGTCTTCTGGATTAGAGAGTCATCCTCGTCAGTTTCAATATCATTGGTTTAAGAATTTTCCTTGGTTGGAGTATTCGTCTACTAAACATGCTGCATATTGCTTTCCATGCTTTCTTTTTTCAAAAAATCCAACAGGAAAGGCGGGATCAGATACATTTACATCTAAGGGATTTAATAATTGGAAAAGAGTTCACGATGGTAAGAATTGTGCTTTTCTTACTCATATGGGGAAAGACTCAAATTCAGCCCATAATTTTGCAGTTAAATGCCTTGATAATTTGATGAATCAGTCATGTCATATTGAAAGTGTCATTGAGAAACAAACTGCTGAAGAAATTGTGAGCAATAGGTTGCGATTGAAAGCTTCAATTGATGTTGTGAGATGGTTGACATTCCAGACCTGTGCTTTTAGAGGCCATGATGAAAGTCTTGATTCGACAAATCAAGGTAACTTTCTTGAGTTATTGAAACTTTTGGCATCATATAATGAACAAGTCGATGCTGTTGTTCTAGATAATGCTCCTTCAATTGCTAAGTATACATCTCCAGAAATTCAAAAGCAAATTCTTCACATCTTTGCAAGGGATGTGCAAAAGACAATACGGGAAGAAATTGGAAATTCTAAATTTTGTCTTATTGTAGATGAATCAAGAGACATAGCTAAAAGAGAACAGATGGCTATTGTTGTGAGGTTTGTTGATAAAAAGGGGCATGTCCGGGAACGATTTCTAGATTTAGTACATGTCAAAGATACAACGTCCTTAACCCTTAAGAATAAGCTCAGTTATGTTCTATCAAATCATAATCTCAACATTGGAGATATTCGAGGTCAAGGGTATGATGGAGCCAGGAACATGCGTGGTGAATGGAATGGATTACAAGCATTATTTCTTAATGATTGTCCATATGCATATTATGTACATTGCTTAGCTCATCAATTACAATTAGCTCTTGTTGCTGCAGCGAGAAAAGTGCCAGAAGTCCACACATTCTTCGAAAACTTGGTATTTATTGTGAATACAGCTTCTAGCTCTTCTAAACGCCATGATGAATTACAAGCAAAGCATATTGAAGAGCTAGCATATTTAATTGAAATAGGAGAGATTGGTACTGGAACAGGTGCAAATCAAATTGGGACACTACAACGTCCGGGAGATACTAGATGGAGTTCGCACTTTAAATCAGTATGTAGTCTGATAAGATTGTATGGCCCTACATACATAGTTCTTGGTGAAATAGCTATTGGAAGATCTTCATTCTCCCAACGAGGGGATGCAAAGCGTGCTCTTAAGTTCTTAATGTCATTTGAGTTTGCATTTATCCTACATGTGGTTAAGGAGATTTAGGAATTACTGAAGCACTTTGCAAATCTCTACAACAGAAGTCTCAAGATATTGTGAATGCTATGCACTTGGTCTCAAGTACAAAGCAACTTATCCAAAACTTGAGAAATGATGGGTGGTAACTGATAACTGCGTTTTATGACTATATTTTTGTTGGTTTTTAATAGTGAATTAGGGAGAGTTTTATGTGTGAACCATGATTTTTATTCCAATTTCCCTACTACACTTGGTGTTGTGTTTTTGATGTGAATTTGTAGGATTTAAGGCCGAAACACCAATTTTCTCTCAACTTTTAGCAAGGGTGAAGACCGTGGTGTAAATTTGAGACGGAAAGGAGCAGGGAACGACCGGGCAGTGCACACCACGGGCAGCCCGTGGTGGCAGCCACGGTCCAGCAGCAGCAACTTTTGGGCCAGCCACGAATTGATACGGTCCAATCAGCAAAGAGTGACAAAAGAGAGAAAGGGAGGCCAATTCAATTCTACTCCTCCTCATATTTCATGCGGTCCAACAAAGCAAGAGAAAGGTGGAATTAATTGATTCACACAACACTCACTTGGACCAAAGTGGAGGCGGTCAATTAATTGCATTCACCCACATTCATTCGGTCCAATGAGAGAAGAAGAAAGTGGGGCAATTCATGGATGATTGACTGGGCCTTTTATTCGGTCAACACCAAAAGAGAGAAGTGGATCAATTTGTTGCATTCATTATGCTTCATTCAGTCCAATCAAGAAGGGAGGAGTAGTGGAAGCCCAAGCCTCCATGCGGTCCAACGATAGAGTGAGAAGTTGGCCATTCATTTCATTCCTCAAACAACTTCATGCGGTCCAATTGAAATTAGGAGAAGTGGGAATCAATTCAATTGATTCAACCCATTCAGTCATTCGGTATATGCTAAACACAAAGAAGAAAAAGGAGCTGAGGCAGTGCATATCACGGCCAGCCCGTGGAAGTTCCTACGGTCCGTGGCAGCTGGGCTAAGTCTCATTCGTGATGCGCGAGAAAGGGGGGGACGGTTTGGATTATTTGGAGGGCATTTCATCATCTGAGAGGGGGACTCTATCAATCATCGACCCTTCCATCAAGAGAAAAAAAAGACAAAAATCCTCACATCTACTCCTCTCCGTTAATCAAGACCAAAATTAAGGTTAATTCAAGAAGGTTGAAGATCAAGAATCAAGAAGAAATTATCGACGTTCGCGAGGAAGACACCACCCCGGGATCGAAAGACTCGACGGTTGTATTTTTCGTAATTATATTTCTTTTCGATTCTTTCTTTGTTTTGAGAATTAATTATGATGGTTGGAACTTGTGCTATGTTTTCTTTGACAATGAGTGAGTAGTTCTTTTGAATTCTAGGGTTTTGCAACCCGGAATAATGTAGTTTGATTTAATATTATTAGTTTGTGCATGAATTCTTGATTAGAATCAATAGTAGGTTGTGTTTTCCATGTTCATGTGTGTTCTCTAAGCGCTCGAACACTCATGAGTTAGAGATTAACCTAAGAAGTACTGAAAGGTGAATTAGGGTAATCTGACTACCAACCTATCTACCTAGGCTTACGAAAGTTGAAAAAGGAGTAGTAAACTAGGGAATCATTAGATAATCTGACTTTTCAAGGCCTTCTATTCTGATTAATCTAAAAGGCGTTTTAAAGTTGTTGATTAGGTTTTTTAGAATAATTCTATTTAGCATCGAAAGGGCGATAGAATTCAGAGGTTGTTGATTCTTGATTCATTCTTGAATGTATGATTGTGCAGGCTAGGTTTTAGTAATCGAACTTGTTGTTAGGTTAGCATTTCCCTAGAAGTCTTTCTCTCTTGATAAGAATCTTTGATTGTTTTTCCTTGCTTTATGAGTTTTATTAGTTGTGACACCTTTAAAAATCCAAAAACTGAAAACCTGATTAGCTTAGCAATCGTGATAGAGATTAGTTTATTGAGCTGCTAATTGAGTCCCTGTGGGATCGACCTTGACGTGCTACTACGCACCGCGCCGCGCCTGTCAAGTTTTTGCGCCGCTGTCGGGACTCTGTCCTAGCGATCGATGTAAACGAACCCTCTTGGGTTGACTAAGCTGTTTTTTTTTTCCTTTGATTTTTCTTGATTTTCTTGTTTCACTGCGTTGGTGTTCTTGTTTTTGTTTTGCTAGGAACTTTTGGTGTATGCGGCTGATTCCGGAGTTAGAGTTCGATCCAGAAATAGAGAGGACTTTCCACCGGAGGAAGAGGCAAGGGCTAGAAGAAGCTAGAAAAGAGACACCCTCGGAACAATCCAAGATGTCCGGAGAAGAACGACCGAAGACACTGGCCCAATATGTGACTCTGAACGTCACAAACCCACCCACCGCCATCAAATTACCTGAAGTGGGGAACGATTTTGAGCTGAAGAATTCTCTCATCAGCCTAGTACATGCTACGCCCTTCCACGGTCTCCCAAGCGAGGATCCTAACCGACATTTGCGCGTTTTCCGCCAAATATGTGATACCTTCAAAGCCAGTGGAACCTCGTTGGACGCGATCAAGCTGAGACTATTCCCATTTTCTTTGGAGGATCGAGCATGGGAGTGGCTGGATTCCCTTCCGGCGAACTCCGTCACTACTTTCGATCAGCTGGCGAGCGCATTTCTTACTAAGTACTTCCCGCCGAGCAAGCTGACGAGTCTTCGGAATCAGATTTCCACTTTCTCCCAAGAGCCGAATGAGACATTATATGATGCATGGGAGAGATTCAAGGAGTTGCTTCGCCAATGCCCCCAGCATGGATTCGAGCCATGGGTTCCCATCCAAGCCTTCTACAATGGGGTAGATGACCAGTTGAGAGCGACAATCCTTGCAGCAGCTGGAGGGAACATTATGAACAAGACGGTGGAGGAGCTTCATGAACTAATTGAGCAAATGGCGTCACCAATGGTCACGACCCCGTTCCACGAGGACGGGAGGTAAGTATTCTGTTGATGCTATCACATTGCTTTCTGCGAAACTTGATGCTATAAATGAAAAGATGGAAAGAATGCATGTGAATGCTTCCCCTCCTCCACAATGTGCTTCATGTTACTCTTTTGACCATGCTACCCTTTATTGTCCTAAGGGGGTGGGTAGTAGTAGTGCGCAACCTGACCAAGCCAACTTTGTTGGTAACCCTACTCATAGATCCCTATTCGACCCCTACTACAACACATATAACTCCGGTTTGAGACCCCATTCTAATCCTTTTTACCGGAACCAATTGGGTCACCAACAAGGACAAAGCCCTCCTGCTCAACCCTACCAATTCCCTCAAAATCCCAACTTAGAGCCTACGGTGAAAGCCTTACTCGAGCATCAACAAAGACAAGATGAGGTGATTAAAGCTTTAGCCACTAAGGTTGACCTTTTATCAACCCACAACCAAATACTTGAGAACCAGATAGCTATTAAGTCTGGTACTTCCACCACCCCTCCTGGACCACCCATACCTAACCCTAAGGAGCATTGCAATGCTATAGTCTTGAGGAGTGGGACACAGCTTAAGGGACCCGAGATGCCAAATGCCAAGTATGGGGGGAATTTGATTGAGAGGAATGCTGAGAAAGAGAGTGAGAAAGAGAAAGACCATGAGAAAGAGACCATCGATGAGGGTAGTGCTGAAATCCCTCAACCATCACCATCACCACCACCTAGAGTTTATGTGCCCCCTATTCCATTCCCTTCTAGGCTTGCTAAGTCTAAGACCGATGTTCAATTTGGGAAATTCCTTGGTGTGCTTAAAAAGTTAAATGTGAATGTTCCTTTTCTTGATGCTTTGTCCCAAATGCCTTTGTATGCTAATTTCTTGAAGGAAATTCTCTCAAGAAAAGAAAAATAGATGATTGTGAGACATTAGCATTGAATGAGGAGTGTAGTTCTGTGGTCTTGAATAAGCTCACTCCAAAGCTTAAGGACCCCGGGAGTTTCACTATTTCTTGTGGCCTAGGAACCATGAACATCGACCGTGCCTTATGTGATGTGGGCTCAAGTGTGAGCTTGATGCCTTATTCCCTTTACAAGAGACTGAACTTAGGTGAGCTGAGACCTACCGCCATGTCACTGCAAATGGCTGATCGTTCTGTTAAGTACCCAATGGGTATTTTAGAGGATTTTCCTCTTAAGGTAGGAGACTATTATGTGCCTGTAGATTTTGTGATTCTTGATATGGCCGAGGATACCCGTACCCAAATTATTTTGGGAAGACCTTTCCTTGCTACTGTTGGGTGCGTAATAGATGTGAAAAAGGGGAAAATGAGCTTTAAGTTTGGGGAACATGAGGTTGAATTTGATTTGTTTCGAGAATATATGCCTCATGATGTTTCTTCTTGCTGTGGTGTTGATGAGATTGGGTGTGATGAGTATGTTGATGTTTTTCCTGAAAGCCATGTACTTGGTGATGCGACGGATTGGGTACAAGTTATCGAACCCGAGCCTAACATCACCAAGGACAGGCCTTATGCTACTAATGAGGTTGTGTTGAGAAAGTTTTGCAGGTTTGACTCCAAGATGCCTTCCAATGCTGAGGAAGGAAATCAGTTCGACCCTTGCTGGTGGGTTCGACTTCGAGATGCTGAGGGAACACATGCTGATGGTGTTCTAAAAGAGTTTGACTATGATGTGGAACATACTCCGGACTGAGGTGAGTTTCGTCTAGCTAAAGACGTTAAACTAGCGCTTCTTGGGAGGCAACCCAAGCATTTATTCGCTTTCTTTTGTTTTTGTTTTATTTTGTTTTATTTTGTCTTGATTGCGAAAACCCTCCTTTGTTGAGTTCTTTAATAGGGGTGTGTTTGGATTGTCATTACAAGCGTATTCTTGGGAATTTTCGGCTTGATGTGGATGGTAGGAGAAGCTTGGTTGTTTGTTTGAGTTAGGTTGCTTGTCTTGTTTGTGATTCAACTAGTCTTGAATGATTCTTATGCATGATAATGAAGTTTTTGTGTTGGTTCATCAAAGGAACTAGTTGCTTGTGATTATGGTAGGTTAACCCGTGAGACTTCTTGAGCCTAAAAGACTATCATTTTTATAGTCTCATTTTCTTTTGAGTGTGACCTAACCATGTTTTCATCTCTAGAACTTGATTTAACTCTCTTTGAAACTGCATTTGACTTTATGCATTGTGTTAATATGATTGAGGCCCATTTTGAAGCCACACAGCCAAAAGTCACCTGACATCTTGACTTATTTTTGCTAGCCCTAGCGCAGTTTTTCCTGTCTTGATTTGCTTCACCTATATCGTGCACCTTTGGCTTGCTCTTAATTCCATACCCTTTTAGCCAAGTTAGTGGAGCAACAATTCAGTTGGGGGACAATTTTGTAGTCTATTTGTTGGTGACTTCGTTGGTTGGTTTACTTGATGAGGGAAGCATTCTCATAATCGTTATTTATCCCCTCTTTTCATTCGAGGTTGAAATTAGGTTAAAAGGAAATGAGTCCATCTTTATGTATTTATGCTACTCACCGAGAAAAAAAAAGAAAAAAAAGAGAGACGTTTTGAGGAATAAGGTGAATAGCATGGTGGTTTTCTTGCTTATATTGACTCTTCCCTTGCTTTTCTTTGTTTCGGGGATGTATTTATGCTTCATTGCGGTGTTATATAAGAGGTGTTGTGTTATATGTATTGGGAATGTTGCTCTTTAGGTCCTTGGCTTTTAGCTCCACATTTCCTAAATGGTTTCCCTCCTTACCCTATGCCTAAGCCCCATTACAACCCTTGAAAAGTCCTCATGATTGACTTTTATGCATGTTGTCTATAGCGGTAGAGAATTGACGGTCTTGTCAAGCTTATGGTAGGTTGTTTACATTGGTTAAAGGTTTTGAGCGAACCGTCATATATATTTAAAACATATGAGGGGAGTGATTCACATACCCTAAAGTGAGGTCCTATTGATCCCAACTAGTTCGCCAAACATGTGAATGAATTTTGATTGCATTTGAGTTGTGATAGACTAGTTGTGTTGCTTCCTGGCTTGTGATTCTATTTCGAACAGCAATTTTTGTTTCAATTTGATTCTTAATCTCGCTAGGGAGTCTCTTTGTGTATGCTTGTTTTGGCTTTCTAATATGCCCTTTTATTAGAGGAGATGTAAGTAGATTTCTTTTCCTTTTCAAGTCTTTTCATCTTGTTTTGAGTCTTGTACTTGCTTGGGGACAAGCAAGGAGTAAGCATGGGGGGATTTGATAACTGCGTTTTATGACTATATTTTTGTTGGTTTTTAATAGTGAATTAGGGAGAGTTTTATGTGTGAACCATGATTTTTATTCCAATTTCCCTACTACACTTGGTGTTGTGTTTTTTATGTGAATTTGTAGGATTTAAGGCCGAAACACCAATTTTCTCTTAACTTTTAGCAAGGGTGAAGACCGTGGTGTAAATTTGAGACGGAAAAGGAGCAGGAACGAGGCGCGATGCACACCACGGGCAGCCCGTGGTGGCAGCCACGGTCCAGCAGCAACAACTTTTGGGCCAGCCACGAATTGATACGGTCCAATCAGCAAAGAGTGACAAAAGAGAGAAAGGGAGGCCAATTCAATTCTACTCCTCCTCATATTTCATGCGGTCCAACAAAGCAAGAGAAAGGTGGAATTAATTGATTCACACAACACTCACTTGGACCAAAGTGGGCGGTCAATTAATTGCATTCACCCACATTCATTCGGTCGATGAGAGAAGAAGAAAGTGGGGCAATTCATGGATGATTGACTGGGCCTTTTATTCGGTCAACACCAAAAGAGAGAAGTGGATCAATTTGTTGCATTCATTATGCTTCATTCAGTCCAATCAAGAAGGGAGGAGTAGTGGAAGCCCAAGCCTCCATGCGGTCCAACGATAGAGTGAGAAGTTGGCCATTCATTTCATTCCTCAAACAACTTCATGCGGTCCAATTGAAATTAGGAGAAGTGGGAATCAATTCAATTGATTCAACCCATTCAGTCATTCGGTATATGCTGAACACAAAGAAGAAAAAGGAGCTGAGGCAGTGCATATCACGGCCAGCCCGTGGAAGTTCCTACGGTCCGTGGCAGCTGGGCTAAGTCTCGTTCGTGATGCGCGAGAAAGGGGGGGACGGTTTGGATTATTTGGAGGGCATTTCATCATCTGAGAGGGGGACTCTATCAATCATCGACCCTTCCATCAAGAGAAAAAAAAGACAAAAATCCTCACATCTACTCCTCTCCATTAATCAAGACCAAAATTAAGGTTAATTCAAGAAGGTTGAAGATCAAGAATCAAGAAGAAATTATCGACGTTCGCGAGGAAGACACCACCCCGGGATCGAAAGACTCGACGGTTGTATTTTTCGTAATTATATTTCTTTTCGATTCTTTCTTTGTTTTGAGAATTAATTATGATGGTTGGAACTTGTGCTATGTTTTCTTTGACAATGAGTGAGTAGTTCTTTTGAATTCTAGGGTTTTGCAACCCGGAATAATGTAGTTTGATTTAATATTATTAGTTTGTGCATGAATTCTTGATTAGAATCAATAGTAGGTTGTGTTTTCCATGTTCATGTGTGTTCTCTAAGCGCTCGAACACTCATGAGTTAGAGATTAACCTAAGAAGTACTGAAAGGTGAATTAGGGTAATCTGACTACCAACCTATCTACCTAGGCTTACGAAAGTTGAAAAAGGAGTAGTAAACTAGGGAATCATTAGATAATCTGACTTTTCAAGGCCTTCTATTCTGATTAATCTAAAAGGCAGACGAAAGTTGTTGATTAGGTTTTTTAGAATAATTCTATTTAGCATCGAAAGGGCGATAGAATTCAGAGGTTGTTGATTCTTGATTCATTCTTGAATGTATGATTGTGCAGGCTAGGTTTTAGTAATCGAACTTGTTGTTAGGTTAGCATTTCCCTAGAAGTCTTTCTCTCTTGATAAGAATCTTTGATTGTTTTTCCTTGCTTTATGAGTTTTATTAGTTGTGACACCTTTAAAAATCCAAAAACTGAAAACCTGATTAGCTTAGCAATCGTGATAGAGATTAGTTTATTGAGCTGCTAATTGAGTCCCTGTGGGATCGACCTTGACGTGCTACTACGTACACCGTGCGCTTGCGGCCCTGTCTGGAACCTTTGTTAAGCAGTGTACAATCATTTTGCCAACGACACAATATTCCAGTTTGTGACATGAGCGCTCCTTATGTTGATGTTCTTCGCTCACTTCGCCTACAGTCTAGGCAAAAACAAATTGTAACAATGGAGCATCATTTTTGAGTAGAAATATTTACAGCTGTTGTTGACCAACAATTAGAAGAGCTTAATAGCCGATTTAGTGAGCAAACAACGCAACTCCTAATTTTAAGTGCAGCTTTGAATCCAAAGGATGGCTATAAGTCATTCAACATTAGTGACTTGTGCACTCTCGTTGAGAAATATTATCCAGAAGATTTTACTGATCATGAGAAAGATATGTTGAAGTATGAATTGCAACATTACGGGGCAAATGTTCCAAAGCACCAAAAGTTGAAGAACATGGAAACAATTGTTGACTTATGTCAAGGATTGGTTGAGACTGGAAAGTCAGAAAGATATCCTCTAATTGATAGACTACTTCGCTTGGGTTTGACTTTACCGGTTTCAACAGCTACCACAGAGAGAGCTTTTTTTGCTATGAAAATTATCAAAACAAGCCTTCGTAATAAAATGGAAGATGAGTTTCTCACCAACTATATGGTTGTCTACATCGAGAAGGAGGTTGCTAAGCAATTTTCAATGGATATGATAATAGATGAGTTTGCTGATATGAAGAAGAGAAAATTAAGATTAAAGTGATGAGGTATGTTTTTTTTAAAAAACTTTTTTGAACATTAGCATTCTTTATAATATTGGGTTGTTTCATACCTTAATTTATTTGTCATTTTGTTGGCCAAGATTTGGAGGCATTTTTTGCTAAGGCTGGATCTTATATATGCATGCATTTTGCTGGTTGCATTTATGGATTAGTGTATGTTTTCTTCCTATTTCGCATTTTATTTAATTAATTACGTCAATTAGTGACAATATGTTAATTGTTTCAATATTTCTATACGAAATGATATTTTTTTTGTTTGGCCCTCCTTAACAAAAATGTCTGGCTCCGCCCCTGCTCCGTATAATTCACATCTAAAATTATATATGTATGTGCATAGACTATACATGATGAAATAATTTACTTATATATTGAAAAAGTTATTTAAATAAATTAAAAATGTGCATATTTATTCCACATAACTAACCAAAATTAATGCACATCTCAACAAATGCACGCATTAATATTATATATTTTTTTTAAAAAAAATAAATATAATCTATTATGAATTTCCTAAAATGCCCTAATTACGATGAACATATTTAATCACCACCCTTTGTACACTGATATATATATATATATATATATATATATATATATATATATATATATATATATATATATATATATATATATATGGGAGTAGATAGGATGAGAAGGGAATAAATATGAGAATGAGAGAAGGGTATATAATGACCATTAGATCTAAATCAAGGGTCCTAATTAATTCAACATTTTGATTTATTTTATGGCATCTCACGTGAGTCATAATGGAGAAGAAAAAAAAGAAAAAACAAGCAACTCATTATTATTGTCTTGGAAATAGCTCAAGCGTGGGTATGTGAAAGGTGGCTGATTGATTGCACCTTCCCCAGTTCCCTAGCAAGTTCTTTGAACCGGTATGAACATCTGCGAGCAATCATATGAAGAAGGCTAATCATCGATAAGTTTAGTGGAGGACGACCGTGAATTTTGATGGAGAAGGTGTTCATGGATTAGAAAAGTAGTTCAAGATGGGGGGTGAATTGTTGCCATAATTTGTTTGATTGATTGTTGCGAGAACCAATTCTATTTGAACATAGATCCGAAATCAATGGGGGCCAGTTGATTTGAATCCAGTGCGATTGTTTTAACCGATGAACATCAAGTTCATTTGATTCGAATTGGTTGCTGTTGGATTTGCACGTGAGTGTATTGTATGTCGATGTCCTTTTGATAAAGGTTGGATGTCTATTCGGGTACGGGATGCACTATTGGTGAAGGCTTAATGTCCTTTTTCGTGAATACATGATGTCCATTTTGATACAATTGGAAGTCTATCTTGTGGGAGCACCATGTCAATTTTGAATAATACTTAAACGTTATGTCCTTTTGGTTTAAACGTACTGTTCATCTTGAATATGACGTAATGATTTAGTTGGATGTCTTGTTGATTTGAACATAAAGATCTCTTCTTATGTTTGTGTGAAACAATGTACACACAATATCCAGTTTGGTTGAATGTGATATGCATCTTGTGTGAGCATGAAGTCCATTTTGAACTGTGTATGACGTTCATTTTGGTAGAATTAATCTCTATCTGGCAAAAAAAGAGTGTTCATTTCATTTGGAATTGATGTCCATTTTTTGTTGGAATGGTGTATATCTTGTCTGAGCTCGATGTCCAGGTGGGTTATACGTGATGTTCTTATGGGTAAACTTAATGCGCATTTGGTTTGTACATAATGTTCATCTTGAATACGGTATGTGGTTGGGTGACACTTAATCTCCATTTGGTGTACACATAATGTCGATCTTGAATATGATATGATGATTGGATTTAATGTCTTTTTTAGTGTGAACATGATATCCTTATTGTTTCCATTTGAGTGTGCATGTTGTCCATTATGTTGCAATTGATGTCTATTTTGCAAACTAAGAATTTTCATTTTTATTTGGAATTGATGTTCATTTGGTGAAAATATGCATGGATGAATGTTAGGTCCCAGAGGTTGAAACTGATGCACATGATGTCGTTATAACAGTCGTCAATGATATTTCATCGTCACAAATTCGGACATATTCCCCATCATTATGCACCTGGTAGCTCAACGGTATTGGGCGTGGCAACAATGTAATGTTGTCATCGGCCTCCATCCCCTTCCTCAGGAAGAATGTTGTAAATGAAAAAATGAACAACATCAAATATCAATCACACAACAGACATCACATTTGAAGTACATGGACAACATGTTTAAAGCAGATGAACAACATGGACTCAATAAATGAACACCCAAATGAATAACATATGACGAACATTTTGTACAAGCTACAGTAAGAAACAAAATTATAATAAAATGATCAGAATGTACAAATTAGATGAACACCAATTGAATGACCAAAATAATAACAATTTATTATGAATAGAACATCATGTTCAATCAAAATGAATATAAAATTAGATAAAATGGACATCATATATTAGTTACAATAAAAACAATCATCATTTGTCAACCACATGAACATCATACTCAATCCAAATGAACATTAAATTAAATAAAAGTGATCATCATATATTAGTTACAATCAAATGATCATCATTTGTTAACCACATGAACATCTTGCTCAATTAAAATGAACATCAAAGTACATAAAAATGGTTATCATATACCATCAAATGTTCATCGTTTGTTAATCACGTAAACATCATGTTCAATTAAAATGATTATCATTTGTTAAACCTCATAAATGTTCAATTTAAACGAACATCGAATTTCATAGAAAAAAGGACATCATATATCAGTTACAATCAAATGATCATCAATTGTTAACCACATGAACATTATGTTCAATCAAAATGAACATCAAATTTTGATCATTTGTTAATCACGTGAACATCATGTTCAATTAAAACGAACGTCAAATTTCACAGAAAAAGGACATCATATATATTAGTCCGACGAGCATCACGATCAAATCAAATAGGCATCACATGTGTTCCATATGAACAATATGGACAAGACAGCAACCGATTCAAACTATATCAAAATAAACATCATGTACCAACGAAATAAACATCATCTAAGAATTGGCAGAACATAAACAAATGGTATCAAACTCCATTAAAATTAACATCAAACAATTGCCTCTTTCAAATATGATGTCCATGAAGTTCAATATGCAAGCAGCAGTAGAAACATGAAAAAAATACATAAAACTTACCTCATTCCACCATCTCTTTAATCCATGGATACATACTGTGAGATGAAATACACTCAAACATAAACCAAAAAAAAAAAATGCAACAATGTCTTCTCTCTGTGTGCAATGGTTGTCACCCTTACATACTCTCTTCTCTCTGTTTTCACAAGCAACATCGTGGGAGATTAAGGGTCATGATTGATAAGCATCCTATGCATGCATCTCAGCCAAATTATTTTGTTTTTGAGAGCTGCGACATGCCATCAGCTATTCCCAATGCAACCCAAGGCTTTTCCTTTTTGTTTTTCAGGCTATAAGTCACATGATGTGCCATAAAATAAATCAAAATATTGAATTAATTAGGATCCTTGATTTAGATCTAATGGTAATAATATACCCTTCTCATATTCTCATATTTATTCCCTTCTCATCCTATCTACTCCCTATATATATATATATATATATATATATATATATATATATATATATATATATAATCCTACATATCACCGATGAATGGTTTCAAACGTAATCTCAGTTGCCACTCTATGATTATTTGGGTGTTGGGAGTGGACTTTATTGGGTTCGGCCTATTCAATTTCAACCCAATTACAATTTGTGGCAAATTTGAAATCCCCCATGAAAGGTCTTTGATACAGAAATTGTTGATGATATTATCATGAAAACTCAAGTGACTGAGCCATGAATTTGTACAATTTCAATATGCAGTACTAGACACTTGAAACATAAGTTTAGAGAGATGTTTTAATAGAGGGGTCTCTAAGTCTGTGTTGAACTCTTTTTAACCCAGATTAATATAAAAATAGTACTACTAGACACACTTGAAACTTTTCCTGCTTCTTTGTTGTCAATTATCATTTCTTCCTGAGGCCTTGTCGTTCATGTATCTACGATTCTAATTGATCCATTGCTTCTCTGAGCTATATGTTATGTACAAATATGTGGAAGCTAGACGGTGCAATTACAAACTAGAAATCAATGATGGGCTCCCCAATGGTGAGGTTTCTCTCAACAGTCCATGGTAAGTTAAAGAGCTTAGCCATGATGAACTTGAAGATCTTGTTCACATTTATGTTGTGGGTTGCACTTGAGAAGAAGAGCGTCGCCTTCATTGCCTTCGCATAGCCTCTTGCCTGCATTTTCATATAGGGACCGTCACATGAAGAAAAAACAAACAAACAAATTTTTTACAAATCCCAGGATTGTAAGTCTAAGATCAACAGGCACATATTTGTGTTCAGACTGAGGTTAAGACAATTGTAAGGAGTGTCGCATTGTGCAAAAATAAGATATGTTCTTGGAAATGTGTTATATTAAATGTTACTTTTGATAAGTTTTGGTGAATTTTAATTTATAATTGTTCATGATTAAGGATGTATGCAGAGTTAAATGTTACTTTCATTTGCTCAGAGATGGTTTAGCTTTAATTTACCTGAGTCACGATAGTTGATTGTACATCTGGAGGAAGCTTGACAAAGTCATCAAACTTGGTGCCTATTAGTACAGGAATCGCAGTCTGTAAAGATTCACAAATAATGAAATCAGTAACTTAAATTACCAAGAACACAAAAAAGATATTAGACATTACCAAAACGAAATCCAAACCTAAGCCAAATTGCAATCCAACAGTCCTACTCAGACAAGCAAGAGAGGGGGGACGAGTTTGGATGTGACACTCTTATCCCTTAAAACCACGGGCCCAGTAACTTGAAATATAAAACCACGGGCCCATTAACATTCTCCAAGACATATATGCATGCAATACATGTATAGTTTGACACGGAAATGTTCTTTTAAAAAGCGATTGGTGGATCAAAAATCTTGACAACATTGATCAACTTTCTCAAGTACTTGACAATTTGACATATTTTCTCCATGTTTTTTACTGCAATAGGGTCATGGGAAAAAAAAATTTATAAGAAGCCCACAATTTCTCACCTTCATTGGGAAAATTTTATGCAGGGGATAGCCGAAATTTTTTCATAGAAAACTTTCTAAAGGAAATTTCACATTAAAGGCTCTCTCAGATCACTAAAATTTCATTATATTTGTCCATTTACCTAATTTTAGAAGACCAATGTATATTGAGAATTGAGGTGAAAAATTTGTAATTTACCAAAAATACTCCTACTTTAATTGAAGATAATAATTGTTGGAATTGTAAAAAGTGAAAATGAATTTATTAATTAGGGGTAGAAAAGTAATTATAATTGTTGGAATTGTAAATTGGACAAATATTTTGGGACACAGAAGTTAGATAAAAGGACAAATATTTTGGGACGGAGGTAGTATACAATAACTTGCTTTATAAAATTACTATCATTAGATTTGTTACGAAAAGTACTATTGTATATAAAAGTATAATTTTGCAGTTGTTAATAAAATATTATAAAAGAAATTATCAATCAAAAAGTGACATTAAAGATCGCAACAGTCAATAAAATGACAATTAATATAGGACAGAGACAGTATTTCAGAAGAAAATTCAAACCAAACTCAATTAAATAACACTCGTATAATAACATGAAACAGGACCTTTCAACTCAGTAGAACAATCACAATAATTGAGAAAGGTATGTGAGGAAGACATGACTAATAAAAGAGTAAAAGCCCATATATCATGACGAGTTTTTGAGGTGATTAATATCTTTTCGTCTTAGTTCTACCAAATTCAGAGGTAGATTAATTTCCCATCATTAAAGAGTCCCCACCAATTATAGCATTATGTCAAGCTTCATTAACTGCGGAAAAAAAAGTACTGCTAAGATTCAAAGGTTGTATTATTTGCAAATTGCAAGTCTTAACTTTCGTACCCAACAGTTGTCAGTACGTTATCACCTACTTCTCATCATACACCACTAGCAATTTGCATTGCAAAATTATGTTCCTTGCTAACTTTGTCATGAATTTCCCCAACTTGATGGAGTTGCATATTATTCATTAAACCATATTCATCAACTTCTGATGATTATGGACTTGTTAACACCATCCACTTGTATTAGCAGGTTTAAATGCATTATCCAAAAAGAAAAAACAAAACAAGGAAGCAAGGTTTTCTAGAGTACCTTATTCCACTTCCTTGCTTGGCTATACCATCCAATAACACTGCAAAAATACAAGCAAATTTTAACTAAATTAGTAAATGGTCTAATTTGCTTCGACTAAATTTAAAAAAAACTATGACAAATAATTGTGGGGTGATATTATTTTTTATGTAAATATTTAGGGGACATTCCGGCCAATTTTCGGGCAAAAATGGCACGAAATAGTGGGTTTTATGTTTAAACATGTTTTTCATGTTAAAGGATTTATTTGTATATGTTAGAGTTAAATATAGATTTTAATTTAAAACACGCCTAAACATAAAACCCATTATTTTGCGTCATTTTTGGTCAGAAATTGGCCGGGATGTCCACCTAAATATCTACATCAAAAATAATGTTACCCCGCAATTATTTGTCATAATATAGGGCCCTTAAAACTATTACATCAAAATATGAAGCTCCTTTAATTAGTCGTTTTTTGCTAAATTAATTAGTAGTTGAATTAGAAGTAAAAAATGGAGATTTGAAGCTTACCTAGTTAGGGTACAACGACTAGTAAGATCAAACATGAATAACATTGCGACTGCATCTTTGCATGCAATTGGAACATGATCTACAGAATCATTGTCACCTACACAAATAAATCCCACCAGAAATGGAAAAAAGATATGAATTTAATAAGAATGGAGCTCTATTTTTTCAACTATGGATACCAAATTTACTATGTAGTTTTCATCTCAAAACTAAATACCTGCTAAATCCCATATGCTGAAACCAATCCGAGCGCCTCTAACAGATAACGTTTTATCCATCAAATTCAATCCTTTCATCTGTAGACAATTCTTCTCTTGCTCATCTCCCACATATTTAACCTAAGGGCAAACAAAAATAATATAAACCAAATTAAACTAACTACCCAACGAAAAACAATTCAAGAAATCATTTGATTACCTGCATGAGATCTGCACAGAAAATAATAAGACAAATTTCACAAAAACAATTTAATTAATTAATTAATTCAGCTATCCTAATATATTCAATATGTCCTCAAATCTATCCTCGATCAAGCAAACTATTACAAATAACACCGCCTTCTTTTATGCGGTAACTTGCGGTGCGATGCGCACTACACCGCACTACTCAATATTCTGTTCACCACACTTTACCACAGTTATTACCAAAATATTTTTATATTTTTTTTTCTCCTCACTTTTCTCTTTTACTTTTAGATTCTCTCTCATCACCTACCCCATCTACCACAACTTTCACCATAACTTACCATAACCCACCGCACTTCACAACATTTCAAATTCCACCACACCTGACCGAGAATTAAAAATCCAACACTACCTGCTTCTCAATAAAATAAAATAAAATAAGAAAAAGCAGAGGAGTTTGAACAAAAAAACCAAAATTGTTAAAAAAATTATTTACTTGATTAATTTACCGCGACATATTCAGATACTCTAGTCTCTTTTATGGAATTCATCCCCAGTTTTATACATACAATTAAAGGGGGAAAAAACACAAAATAGAAATAAATGGTGCTGAAGAGGGAAAACATATTACCACAAAGCTGGTTTTGCCAATCTGAGAATCACCGAGCAAGCTAATCTTGAGAGTAACCAAATCGGAATCAGTGTCGTAACCACTTAGCAGATCAGCGACCTCGACCTCCTCTGCCGGTGCCACCGACGTCGGCCGGTCGAGCCGGTGATAAAGAACTGCCAGCGGCGGCTTTTCACCTTTTGAGCAAACCAGAATCCGGTACCATATGAACCGGACAAATCGCCGGAGAACAGCCACCCTGTCCGGAATACTCCATTTTATGTTGACATGGCCAACTTTCCGGCAAAGTTGCGTCATATTTCCAGTGCCCTCATTCATGACGACCTGACCCATTAAAAAAGAAGAGAGAGAAATGAATGGGTTCCTCTCTCATGCTATCGGACAATTTCGAAGTTTTCAGAGATGGTTCTCAAGCTTTTGAAGAATAAAGAGAGACAGAGGTGGGGAGAAGGTTACCGAAGGAGTCCAAATTGCCGGCCACTTTCTGGTAGAAGCTAGTTTTTTCTTCTTTTTTTTGGGTACATATATACAAGTGTCAACCATGATGGGAGCTACACTGGTTGGGTGGGACGGTTTTCCTGCGATTCGGTCAAGGGACAAGGCTAAAGGGCTAGTCAAATTCATACTTGAATTGAATTTATCAAAATTTACCAGTTTTTGTTTAAATTTATCAAAATATACTAAAACTTATCAAAATTTATCAAAGTTAAAAAATAAAAATATATTAATTTTGATATGTTATCGAAAATTTGTCAAAATTTATCAAAATTTACCAAAAATTACCAAAATTTAACTTTTACCCAATTATTTTTTACCTATAAATTTTACACACCCTTAATGATTAGTGTCCTTTGTCATGAACGGGATAAAAATCTGTTCTTTTGAAAGGTAATTAAAATTTTATTTTACATTATCTTGCTTTGACATACTAGATGAATAAAAAATTATCTTGCCTTGCCCTGCTTTGCTTTACTAGGGCTTTGTTCTTTTGTGTGACAAATTGAGTGCAGTAAATGGTATGATATGATAATATTGTGAAAAGTGTGGTATGGTATGGTATGGTAAGATATGGTAAAATTTGTGGTAAAAATGATTGATATGATAGATGATGAGAGCGAATGTAAAAAGTAGAGGAGAAAAGTGAGGAGAGATAAGTAAAATTTTGTCTTATTACCTTATTATGCCATCCAAAAGAATAAGGAATAATTTATATTTAAAATTCTTTGTTTCACTCACGATATTTATTAAAAATTAAAATAGATCATGTGACATTTACCTACATGCGCTACTTTATTTACCTTATCTTACATAATGTTAACTTAAATTACCTTACATGCATCTTCCCTAACATTGTTTATTTGGAGGACAAAGAGGGGGAGGGGACGAGAATGGAGGTTCATATTCATTTTCTTCTTATTTAGGAATGAAAATAGGGGTGAAGGGAGGGGAACATTTTACCTCCATTCTCCTTCATTCCCCTTCATTTTCTTAATCCTCAAAATGAGGGGAAAAAAGGAAGAATGGAAGAATTTTAATACTTCACCTCTCGTCCCCTCATAAATATATCCAAACGAAGTTAACGTTAATAATCTCTTCCCCCCCCCCCCAAAAAAAATCTTTCCCTTCCTCTTCATTTCCTCGCTTCCCTTCTGAATGGAATCCAAACATACTGTAAGTGTTTTTAAGTGGAGCAACAATTAAAAATATTAAGAATTAATTCTATTTTTTCCATTTTTAGATGTCTAGGTTGTGACATTTTTCTTACTAGTTTTCTATTCGTGTTGTTGTTACTATTTTTTTAGTACTATTTCAAACTTTAAATAATAAATAAAAGTGGAAGAACAATAAGTATAAATAATGATATTTTAGTGAATAATGGGTAATAATTGATGATGATGGTTGTAAAATATGAGATAACATTTAGGCCCTGTTCTTTGAGTATAGAGAAGGTGTAAGTAAAGTAAGGTAAGATAATGTGAGGTAAATAAAGATAAATAAAGTAATGGAGGTAGGTATGTAAATGTGGTATCGCATATGTCTTTTTTATTTTTAAATAAATTATGTGAGTTAAATAAAAAAAATTATATAAATTATCTAAAAGTATAGTCATATTCATTTGGATGGTAACGTAAAGTAAGGCAAGATAAGAAAAGACAAGGTAAAACATAACTTATCCTGCAAAAGAACATGACCTTAATCATTTAAATAACAAAAGGAAAAACAGTAAAGCAAAATAGTTTTTATTTTAATTTTTTTCTCTCCACTTTCTGATCCGTTTTCCCGAGCCAAACTCTAATCAAGTAATGTTCCTATAGCTCCAGTTGAAAGTATTGAGCTCTATTTTGAAAGGTGATCAAATATGGCAATTTGGGTATTTACCTTATTTTGGCTAGTGTAGACCCCGAAAAAATTGATCGATGACCTTTTTTTTCGCGGCGCTACTTAAGAGTGACTGGGAGCCGACTAGAATTGCTTAACCTTAAGTAAGGTTGAACTTTTAAGAATAAATTTGAGTTAACAGATTTAAAACGATTTAGCGCTCGAGGTTTACCTTTAGGGAAAGAAGAAAAAAAGAAACAAAAAGGAGGGAAAAACAACCAGGAACCCGTCTGAGTTCGTGGCGGAACCAAGACGGGTTCTTGACTGTTAAATCCCACGAAAAGGAAAACAAAAAAAAAGAGAAAAGAGAAAAGTGAGGAACCCGTCTGGGTTCTTGAATAAACGTAAAGAAAAGTCATAGAAACCCTAAAAAGGAAAAGAAAGAAAACAAGGTACAAAAGAGAGTCGCCAGTTGAATTTTAGGAGAAAAACAACAAACCGTTAAAGAAATAGACTCCGGCCTACGAACCCAAAGATGGATTCGGGGGTAAGGTTACGAATTTGACAATCAAAATCGTCAAACCCGCCTATTCTAACGAATAGACTCTACTAGAATTAAATTAAAGCGAAAGATTGAAAAAGAGGGAGGAATTGAATAAATTTCACGAGTTTATCATTAATGTCATGCAGAGAAACGAAAGAAAAAGAAGGTAAAATTACATTATATACATTAATACAAGAATCATGCTAACCTTTAGTGAAGTAGCATGCAAAGGGGAGAGAAGAGAGAGAGAATACACTAGTGTCAATACTCCTAGTATATTCTCGTGTGTCCTTTGGAAGGGAAAGAAGGGTTTAATTTATAGTGGAGTGGGGATAGGGGGCGCGTTCTAGGGTTAGGATTTTAGTCGCCGCGCCAAAGAGAGCGATCGAACTCAGACGGGTTCACGTGAGTGAAGATGGGCCTTGGACCCAAGAACCCAGACGGGTTCCTGAAGGCACCCAAGAACCCAGACGGGTTCCTGAAGGTAGCGACGGGCCTTGTGCCCAGGAACCCAGACGGGTTCTTTGGGTTGGAGCTGAACTCCGGCCCACTGAACCCAGACGGGTTTGCATTGGTATTGGGCTTTTGCCTTTCTCTTTCGGGTTTAGGTGGGTGAGGGGCTTGCGTGCCATTTATCGGTTAGCCTATTTTCTAAAACTAACGCTAAAAAAGAAAATAAAATCGATACAAAATTCAGCGTCTACAGATAGCCCCCACTTCGATCGAGTTTGAGTAAATCGATGATCAAAGTAGTCTTGATGATCTTGGATATGAATCAGAAGCCTGTTCTGAAGCTGATTGACGCTTGGAAGCTAGGTCCTGCGTCGATGTTGAGATGTCGTTCATTGCATTGTGAAGGCCCAATGATGGCCCTTGTCGCATTGTGAAGGCCCGACAATGGCCCTTGCCGCATTGTGAAGGCTCGACAATGACCCTCGTCGCATTGTGGTCCGACGTTAGCCGCTGTTGACGCTTGGAAGCTGGGTCCTGCGCCGATGTAGATATGATGTTCATCGCATTGTGAAGGCCCGGCGATGGCATTGGTGGGGAAATGTCGGCGTACTAGCGGCGGCGGTGATGGTGTCATGTATTGTTAGCGAGGGCCACGGTGGTGAAGTGACGCGTATTAGCCCGGCGACGGCTGATGGTGAATGTCACGTATTAGCCCGGCGACGGCTGATGTGACGTGTCGCGTATTAGCCCGGCGACGGCTGATGTGATGTGTCGCGTATTAGCCCGGCGACGGCTGATGGTGTCATGTATTGTTAGGGCCCGATGACGGCCGCTGGTGGTGAAGTGACGCGTATTAGCCCGGCGACGGCTGATGGTGAATGTCGCGTATTAGCCCGGCGACGGCTGATGTAATGTGTCGCGTATTAGCCCGGCGACGGCTGATGTGACGTGTCGCGTATTAGCCCGGCGACGGCTGATGTGATGTGTCGCGTATTAGCCCGGCGACGGCTGATGGTGAATGTCGCGTACTAGCCCGGCGACGGCTGATGGTGAAGTGTCGCGTATTAGCCCGGCGACGGCTGATGGTGAATGTCGCGTATTAGCCCGGCGACGGCTGATGTGATGTGTCGCGTATTAGCCCGGCGACGGCTGATGTGATGTGTCGCGTTTTAGCCCGGCGACGGCTGATGTGATGTGTCGCGTATTAGCCCGGCGACGGCTGATGGTAAATGTCGCGTATTAGCCCGGCGGTGATGGGAATGTCGGCGATTAGCGGCGGCGGTGATGGTGAATGTCGGCGTATTAGCGGCGACGGCCGATGTGAAGTGTCGCAGATTAGCGGCGACGGCTGATGTCAAGTGTCGCGTATTAGCCCGACGACGGCTGATGGTGATCGGCGTATTAGCGGCGGCGGTGATGGTGAATGTCGGCGTATTAGCGGCGACGGCCGATGTGAAGTGTCGGCGTACAGCCGGCGACGGTGATGTGAATGTCGCGTATTAGCGGCGGCGATGTGAAGTGTCGCGTATTAGCGGCGGCTGATGGGGAATGTCGCAGATTAGCGGCGACGGTGATGGGAATGTCGCGTATTAGCGTAAGGTGATGGTGAATGTCGCGTATTAGCCCGGCGACGGCTGATGTGAAGTGTCGCGTATTAGCCCGGCGACGGCTGATGTGATGTATTGTTAGGCCCGATGACGGCCGCTGTATTTCGTGCGTTGTTCTGCAAGAAATAAAGAGAGAAGGCATCAGTTTATTTGAAATTCAAAATGGGTCAGAGAATTTACCTGTCGGTTTGTGTCTCGAAAACGGGCTCGAGTTGAGCATAACTGCATGAGCATAAGCTAGAATTCGGCTCGAAACACTGGATTGCTTATTTTCGACCCAGCAAAACCCGTCTGGGTTTGGTCAAGTGTTGGGCTCTTCTCCTGTTTTTTCGTGAGTCGGGTGAGGTGAAAAGGCCCGGCCCAGATGGAATAAAAGAAGGCCCACACCTGTCTTTCGTCCTGGCTTTTAGGCTGATTCGATCCCTTTGCTTGCATAGCCCTTCGATTTAGTGGCGATTCTTGCTAAACTGTGAGTCAATTGATAGTTGTCGTAGTGACTCGCCCCTTCTTGAATTTTTCCATGGTGGACTTTGTGGACCTAGCATCGTATTCACCGATTTGTCCCCTTGCTTGGGCTGCATAGCCCCCAGTTTAGTGGCAGTTTGATTTAACTCTTGCTAAACTGGGAGTCAATTGATGGTTGCTGTAGTGACTTGCTTCCTTTTTTGGATTCAAACAGCCCCCGGCTTAATGGAAACTCGATTGAATTTTTTCTAAGCCGGCGTCACTCGAAAATGCAGGCGGTGCCGAAGTGCTGCACCTATCTGGCTCAGGTAGCGATACAGAGATGGTAGACTCCTCTTACTACCAGTGGGACACTTACTTCGGATCTGGTGGAAGCGGGGTCCATAGAGCTGATAACGCTAGTGGCGGTGGCGACACAGAGGTCTTGCTATACACGACTCTTTGCTATGTACTTAGGACAATGCTATGCAATGATGTACTAAATGCATTTTTCTATACTTATGTACTAATGCAGACTGTTGATGCAATGCTCATGTAATGATGGTGTTATGCAATGCAGTTATGACTTTCTATATACTGCTGAAAACAATCCGGGATAAAGGATTTTCGATCAACACAAAGTCGAACTAACAAGCAAGCACAAAGATTAATCTGGACAAGATCAAAACTCAGTTCGAAAGAGATAGGAAGAAGTTTTCGAATCTTAAGGGAGAGAACAAGTAACTCAGATGCATAGGTCCACCAACAGTTCGAAGAACAATGCAAATATGCGCGGTTGGTTATGGACGTAAGCTAGCCAGAAAGAGCGAACCTCACACAGGAAGGAATGAACACTCAAACACTCAATTTTGAATATGTATGTGAGTTTCTCTCATGCTCAAACCAATAGAAGCAAACTACCAGAAGCTTGGTAAGAACCTCGCTCTCCACTACTGGTATGCAATGCACAAGTGACAATCAAAAGGACTTTTTCGGGTTGTAACGGGGCTTAGGCTAGGGTAAGGAGCGGTAAAATTTGGGAATGAGGTGTTAAAAGCCATGCTTGGATTGATTTTCAATGAAATCCTCTAAACTCTCCTTCTCACTTAATGTATGCAAAGCGTTTCACCTTCCATCCTAAAACATCTCAACCGAATACAATCGAGTCAAAGTTTTCTGGACTTTAAGTTGAATCTCCCTAACCGCCCTTTTATTTTTTTTGAATTTTTTTTTTTGATTTTTTTTGATTTTTTTGGGTGATCGGAGAAGAAATTTCTATTACAACCTCGACTTTGAGCAGATAACCAAATTCGCTCAAGATATGGGACTTTCGATTCTCCCAGACTTCATATTTTGCTCACACCAAACCAATTGTTCCTTCCAAAAATGACAGACTCTCTTCCAACCAAGCAAGGCTCAAGGGGTACTGGATATCATAGGCTAAGGCTTGTATTGTCAGGGTTCAATCATGAAAAAAGGGGTGAACAAAGGCTAGGCGGGGCAAAAAGAACGGTAAATACAATGCAGGGAAGGCTATTTGGCTATGTAGCTTAAGAAAATTGAATGCCTTAATCACTTTGTCACAGCGTGCTATGCAAACATGTAGTCTCAAGCAAGATGCAAAACAAGTTCTAGAGATGCAACTAATGGGTGAGTCGCTCAAGGGATCATGGAATTGATGAAAGTAATCAATTCAAGTTTTAGGCAATGTGGACTCACGGGACGGGCTCAATCAACTAAGCTTAGCCCAAAGATTTGCGGCACGCACATTTATACCTTCTAAGATAGTCAAAGCAACCAGATACGTCTTCTATAACTTGTCTCAAAATCAGCAGGCTTGAAGAAAAGGTTTTTGAAAACTTTTGAGATCTCATCTAGATTTTCCTAAGTGAAGCAAGTTAAGCCGGGAAAAAGGTCAATTTTTAGAAAAAGGTCATGGACTTTTTTTTTTTTTAAATTTTTTTTTAACCTTATGATTAAAACTGATATGATGCTTATGCAATGCAATATGCGACCTACATGGTGGGAGACATGGAACTTATGCAACGTAATATGTGACCTACATGATGGGAGACGTGGAACTTATGTAATGCAATATGCGATCATTCCCACTTCCCCAAACAAAAAAAGATGATTAAGTAAATTCGAACTACAGTTTCAGGGCTAGCGAAGACGCATAATTAGCTCGTGGACCCGCATCGCGACCATAATCGGGCCCAATGGAAAACTGCCCGAGTTGAGAGCCCGAAAGGAGTTTTGGCCTACAGCAGATGGGTCGAGGAAGGGAGTACAATGGCCCACGAACCCGTCTGGGTTCCTGGCTTGGAAATTGTGACAGAAGGGCCCAAAAACCCGTCTGGGTTCCTGGCTTGGGGATCAGTGTGGCAACAGGGCCCACGAACCCGTCTGGGTTCCTGGTTTGGTAACAGTGCAGTATTTGAGCCCAAAAACCCGTCTGGCGGTGGTGTTAGGTCGGTGGAACCCGTCTGAGTTTCGCTAGCATCCTTGCGACGCCGTCTACGCATGTGATCTTCGCATTCTAACTTCGCCACGAAACCCATCTGGGTCTCTCAACACTCTAAAACTGTCGTCGCTCTTTCTTCATCCATATTCCACATTAAACTCATCTGGGTTAAAGCCAAGTGTCTAGAGAGAGGCATTCTAGTTGCTTGGCCTAACCAGTCGATTGTTCTTTTAAGGGTTCATTGTATTTATTATCAGTATTGGCACAACAGCTCGAGTAAGCAGAAATGTTCATCTTATTAAATGCAAAAATGGGTACATCAACAGACTCTGGGTTTACCCCGACCAACTTAGGACTACTAGAACCTAACTCTATGACCTTTGGGACAGACTATGCTACAGACAGAGTGAATTTATTCTCTTCATAGGTGATCTCATGGTGGCCGCCATCTTCTCCAATCAGCAGACTTGGATTAAAGCTCGGGTTAGAAAGTGCGGCGATGACTGGGTCGACGACTTCTTCCTTGTGGGCCTCTTGTTCGAAGAGCTTTCCAAAGATGCCACCTCCAGCGAGGTGAGTCCATTCTAAAGGTGGACGGCTCCTCCTGGGCGGGATGAATGTAGCGGTCGTGGTGACAGCACAGTCATTGAAGATTTCTAATCCCGCCACTTGGATACCCTGAGACTTTAGGTAATGAGGTTCTGGGAAGCCGTAATAAGGGAAGTCATCACCCTCTCTCAAGAACTGTCCATTAAGAGTGCATGGATACGGTTTGACTTGGTATAGGGTCGGAGGGTTGTCCAATCTTCTCTGTTTAGCCATGGCTAGCTTCGTCAGTTTTACTTCCTCCTTAGTTGGTTTGTAGCCTAGCCCGAACCTTCCTTTGTTTTTGAACACCTTGAAATTTGGCGCCAACCTGTTCTTGGGATTTCGGCCAAGTGGCATCCCCGGAAAATGACCTTGCTTCCTCAATATAGCATGGATATTAGGGTTTGAGTAGGGATCGAAGTCAAAGTGAGCTTGATCCTGGCTCAAAGCCGCTATCATCTCAAAGTTGTGTAGCTCCTCGTCAGCTGAGCTATGTTCAATCTCGAGTGTGGGTTTCTTGGGGTCAAAAACAGCGCTGAGGGGTTTGCTTGAGATCGTGACCACTTGACCTTGAATGATTAATTTCACCTTCTGGTGTAAGGTAGAGGCGACAGCATTGCACTCATGTAACCAGGGCCTTCCCAACAAAGATGTTGAAAGAAGCGGAATATCGAACGACCATTTAATTCAACGTTTTTACTTATATAGTCCATGGTGATGGGAAGCACAATCGATCCTAGCGACTTGCGAGGGGAGTTATCATATGCGCGCAGCTGAACAGTATTTTGTGTCAAATGCTGTTTTTGAACTCCTAACTTTTGCGCGGCTCTCCACGGACAGACATTGACGGCCGAACCATTGTCCACGAGAACAAGTGGTATGGTTTGAGTAGAGCACATGGCGGTGATGTAAAGAGCTTTGTTGTGAGAACCTCCCTCCTCGGGTAAGTCTTCATCCCCGAAGGTGATGGTAGGCTTCCCGGAGGTAATGTGAGAAATAATATCCTCTGGTGAGGCTGAGGTAGGGACCATGAGCTTATTGAAGGCATCCAGCAGTATTTGCCTATGGTCTTGCGAAGCACATAAAAGCTGCCAAATTGTGACTTCGGCCTTTGTTTTCTTCAGCTGCGTGAGGAAAGGATCTTCTGGTGGAGGTGTAGGGGCTTCCGTCGTTTCGGGATTAGGGGTCGCTGCTGGCGAGGTAGTATTCTTGTTATAGTAGCGGCCGGACCGAGTAAGAACCGCAGCCTGAGGAATTGTTACTTCTTCCACATCCCCTCCTTCGTCAGAAGAGTCATAGAATGGATGCTTATTGGTTTCAAGGTCAGTGGACTCTCCACCTTCTTCTTCACTTTCACTGTCCCAAATACCATTGATGATGGGTTCCTCCGTAAGGGGGAGAAGAACTGGGACAAATTGGCCCATTTCGGTGATGAGAGTGGACGGATCAAAAATGTTCTCCTCCAAGAAGACGGCACTGGTGTGATTGGGCAATGGGTTCTCCTTGTTGTTGGGTTTTCGAGACGGGTTTGGTGGAGGAATAACACCGTCTCGGATTAGCCCTTCGATCTTATTTTTCAAAGACCAACATGTTTCGGTGTCGTGACCTCGACTGCGATGGAAATTGCAGTATTTGTTCCCATCACACTTCGGAGGCTTAACCTCAGGTTCAGGGTTCGGCAGGGGCAATTGAATGATACCCTTTTTCACCAGCCTTTCCAATGCCCCGCATAGACATATCCATGGTGGTAAGAGTCGAACCTCGGAGTGTATTGCCTTCGTTGGATGGAATTAGTCTCAAAAGTTTTCTGAGGGGGGCTAGGCGCGCTAGTGGCCCTCCTGTTGGAGCTAGATCCAGAATGTTGTGTGCTTTTTTCATTGTTACCAGCTTCAATTTGAACACACAAGTCCTTTAAAGTCTCAAAGTCTTTGATGGATTGGAAACCAAAATGCCGAGTGATGCGGGGATGGATTCCTTGTCTGAAAGTGCTTAGTTGCATTCTAAAGGGGACAGACTCGTCGATTTCAGATAACATGGAGTGCCATCGCTCGTAATAAGAGAGGAACGATTCATCCTCCTTTTGTTTCAGGGAAGTTAAATCATCCACAGTGACCTCCTTTTGCTGCAGGCGACTGAAATGGCTTATGAAGGCTCTGAATAACTCATCTGCGTTGGTCTTAACTTGCTGGGGTAGATTTTGGTACCATACCTTGGCCTTACCTTCTAGAGTGGAAGGGAAGACTGTGGTGTAGAGACCTTCATCTACCTTATGGAGGGGAGCCAGCCTCAGGAATTCCTCCAAGTGATGCGATGGATTTTCAGAGGGTCTGAATTTCATGTTTGGCACCTCAACCTTGTCCCTTATTCTCGATACACAATGTTTGGGGATGGCAAAATCCATACAGTCGGTGAAGGTCGGATCGATTTTCATCATCCTTCCGTGAGCATATCAACTTTCTCCTCAAGTTTCTTGACGTAAGGGTCCTCCGAAGTTCTGGAGTTATTCAGTATAGATTTGGACCTGGCCTCACCAAATGACTTAGGTTTTGGGCCTCCATTTTTGGACTTGGGGTGACCTTCTCCAACCCCATCATCTGCCTCGGCCTCAGATTCGGTGTCATAATAGTTCTCTTCTTCCTCAAGTCCGATGCCGAGCTTTTTGTTGATCTGTTTAATGGCTTCCAGCACGCCATTCAAGGTTTGTTGATTTTCATTGAACTTCTTTTCCAGTTTCTCATTGGTTCTGTCCTCCTGATCTGCCATGCAGAAAGCAATTGCTTCCTGTATCCTCTCATATAGCCCATCAGGTAGCTTGTCACCAGAACTCTCCCCAAAAAGGTTGTTGTTGGGAGATCCTGACATGGTGGATTCACTGGATTGAGCCGACAGTCTGTAATTGGGATTGCGAATAAGCCTGCCGGTTTGTGGGTCACGGATGCGGGCCCGGAGATGGTCTGTTATCTTGCCTGCATGGAAACTGATTAGTGCTCGAAAGAACTTCCACCCGCCTGATGCATGCATGACTTAGTGGACCTATATGAACCTAGGACATGGACATGACGCCTATATGCTGACACAAGGGTGACTCACCCACTTTTACGGGAGTGCATGTCCTAACTCTACATGGACCTAGTATGCGGACTGACAACATTAATCGTCTATTGGGTCCTTGCTTGGATCGAGTCACGATCGCTTTCGGTTTCGGGCTCAGATTCAAGTAACGGACGCAATGGGGATTAGACTCAGGGAATATCATAAAGGGCCGAATAGGATCATCAGCAAGGCATTGGGCTGTCCGTGAAGAGAAGAGAGAAGGCCAGACTGGGTTAGAAACCCGTCTGGGTTCCTCTTCCTCTAACTGGGCCCCGTTCCATCAATTACCAGCAGATGGGCCAGTCCTGATGGCCAAGAACCCGTCTGGGTTTCTGACGCGCTGGACCCACACTGACGGACAATTGACACGAATGGGTTTGGCCGACAGCCGTAAACCCGTCTGGGTTTCTGATAAGCCAAAATGCACCTCGCATGTTCCTACGCGGACTAGAACGACTCCCGACTCATGAATGGGCTAGACACTTGGACTCAACTTTTACAGGATTAAATCACATGACCTACAGATGTGGGATGAGCCTAACCATGGCTTTAAATTCAGGGTTTTTCTAGGTTTAGGGAGATGAATAGGGTACCACATGTTCTCGCCCCGGTGCATTTTCCTTGTATGGAATTCAAGGAAGAATGTGTGGGGTGTTGCTCTTTGGGTTTCAAGGAAACCTTTAGAGTGTAACACGGGGAGAGGAGAGATCAAATGCTTGGCGATGTAAGTGCATCCCACAAGTAGTGACCTCCCGCTCTCGGGGTTGATTCCTAGTTTTAAACCTAAACCAACGCTTTTGTGCTCCCCAGCTATAAAGGCCCAAGAGTAGCCTGGTATGCAGTATGCCTAAAATGATAAAAATGTGAAATAAATTAATTCCTCCTTTTTTACAAAAACACTAAAATTGAATTCTTTCAAGTTTTACCCTCTTTTTAAGTTTAAGTCCCCAGTGGAGTCGCCAATCTGTAGACCCCGAAAAATTGATCGATGACCTTTTTTTTCGCGGCGCTACTTAAGAGTGATTGGGAGCCGACTAGGATTGCTTAACCTTAAGTAAGGTTGAACTTTTAAGAATAAATTTGAGTTAACAGATTTAAAACGATTTAGCGCTCGAGGTTTACCTTTAGGGAAAGAAGAAAAAAAGAAACAAAAAGGAGGGAAAAACAACCAGGAACCCGTCTGAGTTCGTGGCGGAACCAAGACGGGTTCTTGACTGTTAAATCCCACGAAAAGGAAAACAAAAAAAAGAGAAAAGAGAAAAGTGAGGAACCCGTCTGGGTTCTTGAATAAACGTAAAGAAAAGTCATAGAAACCCTAAAAAGGAAAAGAAAGAAAACAAGGTACAAAAGAGAGTCGCCAGTTGAATTTTAGGAGAAAAACAACAAACCGTTAAAGAAATAGACTCCGGCCTACGAACCCAAAGATGGATTCGGGGGTAAGGTTACGAATTTGACAATCAAAATCGTCAAACCCGCCTATTCTAACGAATAGACTCTACTAGAATTAAATTAAAGCGAAAGATTGAAAAAGAGGGAGGAATTGAATAAATTTCACGAGTTTATCATTAATGTCATGCAGAGAAACGAAAGAAAAAGAAGGTAAAATTACATTATATACATTAATACAAGAATCATGCTAACCTTTAGTGAAGTAGCATGCAAAGGGGAGAGAAGAGAGAGAGAATACACTAGTGTCAATACTCCTAGTATATTCTCGTGTGTCCTTTGGAAGGGAAAGAAGGGTTTAATTTATAGTGGAGTGGGGATAGGGGGCGCGTTCTAGGGTTAGGATTTTAGTCGCCGCGCCAAAGAGAGCGATCGAACTCAGACGGGTTCACGTGAGTGAAGATGGGCCTTGGACCAAGAACCCAGACGGGTTCCTGAAGGCACCCAAGAACCCAGACGGGTTCCTGAAGGTAGCGACGGGCCTTGTGCCCAGGAACCCAGACGGGTTCTTTGGGTTGGAGCTGAGCTCGCCACCGAACCTGCGGGTTTGCACTGGTATTGGGCTTTTGCCTTTCTCTTTCGGGTTTAGGTGGGTGAGGGGCTTGCGTGCCATTTATCGGTTAGCCTATTTTCTAAAACTAACGCTAAAAAAAGAAAATAAAATCGATACAAAATTCAGCGTCTACAGCTAGTCTTAAGCTAGCTACTGCCAAGGCCAACAGGGTCTTCTGAGATTTTATTAACCTCAGCGTGAATAATGGTGTTTAACTTAGCTTCATTTCCCATTCCAAGCTTCAGTTTCGAATTTCGACTCAATCAAGTAACATTTCAAGTTAGGGGCATTTTGATCATTTTCACCTTGCACTAAAATTGACCAAGTTTGACTCTGTTTTTGGAAGCCATAGGCAACAAGGCATCCTTTGATAGCCGCAAATTTCTTTCAAGTCATCAAATGGGAGTGTGAAAGAACCCTAAAGGGGGAGGGGGGAGGGGTGAGGGGTGAATAGGGTTATTGGATCTTTTGCACACTTGCAATAAGAACGTGTTTTTTTTAACGTTCGTCAGGAAACAACGCAAAGTGTAATCAAAATAACTTATCTTTTATTGAAATAATATTATGGGCATCGCACTTAAGGGAAAAAGAACAAGAAAGCAAACTCATTGCATAAGGGGCAGAGGTCCTTGATTCAACTAGCTACAACAACGGGAGTGCTTGATAAATTGGCACATTGAAGCTTTCAGAGGATTGCACCGACTCAAGTGCTTACAACAACTCACAGAACACAGTTCTCTTTAAGTTCTTCTACAACACAGCTTACCAAAAACCTTTGGCTACAAAAGATTGAACGCTCGTCGCTCTAGAGACTACTCTTAGAAATCCTCACTGATTTCCTACTCTTCGATTTCTTCTTGGAATCGATGATTCAGCCAGCATATAATGAAACATTTTTATAATGAGTTCTGAGGTTCGTTGGAATCCTTCTTCAAGTCTTCTTTCCATGGTTGTCTCCGAATTCTTGCCTTGATTTGATCTGCTTCTCATTCCTTGTTTTCATAATTTCTTTCCTTGTCCTCCATTGACCGTTTGTCCTGTAGGGAAGGCAAGATCACAGTGAGTTTGAATTAATAATGCAAAGATGGAATGATATTAGGGTTTTCAGATAACTTCCCTTTTGGGCCAACTTTGCCTTTCACAACAAAACCGTTGTTGAGGGCCTTGACGTCTGTGTGAGCGATGTCCTTGGCTTGTAGATTTATAAGGTCCTTTGTACCTTCACAGATAGGGGTTCTACAATCTCCCCCTTTTCTGTGAAAGAAAAAATTGGCAGAAAAGGGCATCAATAGATAACACATGCATAGAGAGGGAAAGTTCATAGTTTAGGTACAAGCTAGAGTGTGAAGAGAAATCATCTCCCCTTTTTTGGCATTCAACTGACCATAAAGGTAAATAGGAGGCATGTTTGGGAACAAAAAAACAATTTCAGAAAACAATGTTCGAATTAAGGTTGGGGGCATCAGGGGAAGGGGGGTCGGGGACATTTGTTGAAGGGGGAGGAGGATCAGAGACGGTAGGGGTTTCTTTCTCTGGAACAAGGGAGGTCGCAAGTAGGACTGCAGATTGAAGGGAGTTGACAATGGTTTGCAGAGTGGTGTAGGCATGAACCAGGGCGGAGTTGGAGGCTTTGAAGGCCTAGTTCTCCTTCGGCCTGGACTTTAGAGTGTAGCGCGACAATCTGCTTCTGTAACTCCTTAGTAACTTTCTTAGCTACGTCGACAAAGGAGGAAGCCTGAATGTCCTTGATCTCATCAGAGTAAAGCCAAGTATCCGAGAGTGGGGACAGTGGAGAGGCTGATTGTGGCCAGGGACATAGGGGCCTTTTTAGCCTTCTCGAGGGGAACCCCAAAAGCGCAAAAGATCTTGTTGAGGAGGTTGCCGCATAGGAGGGGTCCATAGATGAAGGAGGCTGCCTTCTGGAGGTGGTGAATGACTGCTTCATCAATCTCTAAGTGGTCCTGGAGGACGTTGAGGAGAAAGGAGGTACAAGACAAATTTATCGTCTCCTTGTTTGAGCCTTTGGGGAGGATTGTCCGAACAACAGTATAGTAGAGGAACCTAGGCTCAGAGAGAAGGGTTATGTATTGAGTGTTTCTGGCTTCGTCGACGGGGCGGCTAAATTGATCATGTAGTTCTTGCTTGGGGTCGGTTGGGGTGGGGAGAGGTGGTTTAGCGGGGTTGGGGTTGAGCTTGAGAATGCGCTCGATCTGAAGGGGGTTAATGAAGATATCTATGTTAAGGACCTTGGTTTGGAGAGACAGTTTGGAGGAGTTTGGGGTGAGGTTAGCAAAGAACTGATGGGCCAGGGGTGTGTAAATTTTGGTATCACAATCGAAGAAGTATTGACAGCAAAGGTCCTCAAGAATGGCGAAGGAGGGAAGGGCAACAAACAAGGCCTCCACGTCGACATGCTCGCAGCATAGCAGTTATTGCCTAGAGAACATAGCAAGACGTTGTTGTTGGACAAATTTTTGGGCAAAGGGATCGGAGGAAAGGGAAGGGAGAATAACTGTCACACTTCAAACCAAAGGAATGACAGACGTCGCGCACATACCTGTAGGACAATGCCCCACAAGCATGCAAGGCTCAAAAGACACAACAGACCCAAGATACAAACATAAACTCAACTTGGAAAGAAGTACTTGATTGAACAGTCAACTAGGAAGGGTACTTAACTATACATCGGATGCAATTACGAATCATGACAGTGCTTACAACTTTCATGCACCATTGAACAGAAAGAATAAGAGATACAAATACTACTCGAAAACCCTAGCCCACTACACTTCAGTTACGCTACTGCCATATCATAGACAAGTTAGATACCACCAAAAAGTCAAGAATCAAACCTGAAAAAAATAGGAAGATGAAAGGCTGAGCTTGAAAGCCCAGTATATAAAACACTCCTTTAGCTAGGTTGGACATGCGGTAAAACATAGGTTGTGTCAGAGTTAACAGATAATTTAATAATAAAACATGACTGAGTTTTACAAACAATTTACTTAGCACAAAACCTCAAAAATATATAATAATATTCACAAGTGATTTACTGATAGAAAACATAATATATCAAAACTTAGCAGTCACAAATACAGAACACACTTTAGGGCTAAGGCCACTACTAGCCCAATGGCATGGGCAACAGAAACCACCACTAACCCGGTGGCATGGGCAACAAAAACCATTATTGACCCAGTGGCGGGGCAACAAAGAATTGGGCCCAACGGAACACAGATACACATATCGGAACATACAATAGCGCGCATACAAGTCGATCGAAAGGTCCAGTGTATACCTTTACTGGCTAAGGCAGAAGACATAACCCAAAAACAAAACCAGTAATTTGAGTATCAACTCATACAAAACAGAATCCAGTCAAACAATTTCCAATAACAATAAACTAAAGCAACAAAATCACTTAGAGACGGACGGTTCAAATAAATCAAATACTAAAACTATTATTCGATCGGCTACTTTGCAAATAAATATCTCAAATTGTAACAAAACCTTACCTGGTGTATAAAGGGCAAAAAGAAAATAAAATAAAATAACTACAATTTATGAAATTAACGTCAAAGGGGTACTTTGTAAACACATGTATCAGTACGGAACAACTTAATAACAATATGCTTGCCAATACTAATTCAAATTATTACTAATGGCTCCAATATTGAATAAAAGTCAAAATATGAACAAAATTTATAAAATTGACATCAAAAGGTTCACTTTGTAAAAACATAAATCAGTACGGAGTCAACCAAATCTTTTAGACATAAATATAACCAAATATAAAATACTTAAACAATACCATGCCAACCCGATTTAATAAAATCACTTTACGAAAAAACTTTACAAAATAATATATTGGTCACGAAGGAAGAGTAAAAGAGTATCACACCACTTACATGGAACACGCACCAAAGGTAGATGATCTACGCCAACGAGATAAGGTCACCTATAATTAATTCGGGACCTAATAATTAGCATACACACTCATACTAGTTAAAAAAAAAACGATCATGAGCCCGGATCCATCGTGCTTTATGCACCCGGCCCATTTCCCCACCAAGCCCAATGAAGAGGTGCTACCAGCTTAGACCAATTAGACGCAAGAAGCCCAACATGAAAATGAAGCCCAGGGTGAAACGTGTCCATATGCATGCCACTAACAACAATATTTTTGCTTTTGCTTTTAATTTTATTTTATGTTCCATTTTGTATTCTATTCTATTTTATTTTTCCTTTATTTGTATTCTATTCTATTTTAGGTTTATGAGCATGCATGTATTGACTTATGAGCATTCAAATTTACAAAATAATATATTGGTCACGAAGGAAGAGTAAAAGAGTATCACACCACTTACATGGAACACGCACCAAAGGTAGATGATCTACGCCAACGAGATAAGGTCACCTATAATTAATTCGGACCGAATAATTAGCATACACACTCATACTAGTTAAAAAAACTATCATGAGCCCGAGTCCATCGTGCTTTATGCACCCGGCCCATTTCCCCACCAAGCCCAATGAAGAGGTGCTACCAGCTTAGACCAATTAGACGCAAGAAGCCCAGGGTGAAACGTGTCCATATGCATGCCACTAACAACAATATTTTTGCTTTTGCTTTTAATTTTATTTTATGTTCCATTTTGTATTCTATTCTATTCTATTTTATTTTTCTTTTAATTGTATTCTATTCTAGTTTAGGTTTATGAGCATGCATGTATTGACTTATGAGCATTCAAATTTAATTTTATGAGCATCCATGTTTAGCTTTATGAGCATTCAGTGTTTATGAGCATACATGTATTGACTTATGAGCATTCAAGTTTAATTTTATAAGCATGCACGTGTTGACTTATGAGCATTCATATTTAGATTTATGAGCATTAGAAAAATGATTATATGCTCTCGGGTCCATAATGCTCCATGTGCCCCATGCATTCTTTTCCTTTATATTTTTAATTTCTTTTTTTTTGTGCAATTTTTAATTTTTCTAAAATAAATATAATAAGCCTTTTCTTTTAATATAATACTTCAATATGATTTGTAATAAACGTTCTTGTTATAGGTTATGAGCATTATAGTTCTGCTTGATGAGCATTCTGCATAGTTTTAAGTAATGAGCATTGTAGTAATAGGTAATGAGCATTGTAGTAATAGGTAATGAGCATTATGGTTTTATGTAATGAGCATTGTAGTTATAGGTAATGAGCATTGTAGATCAACTTGATGAGCATTATGGTTTCATGTAATGAGCATTGTCGTTATAGGTTATGAGCAATGTAGTTCTGCTTTGATGAGTATTATGGTTTCATGTAATGAAAACATTGTCGTTATAGGTTATGAGCATTGTAGTTCTGCTTGATGAGCATTATGGTTTTATGTAATGAGCATTGTAATTATAGGTAATGAACATTGTAGTAATAAGTAATGATGATTGTAGTTCAACTTGATGAGCATTATGGTTTTATGTAAAGAACATAATAGTTATAAGTTATGAGCATAGTAGTTGTACATTATGAGCATTGGTGTAGAGGTTATGAGCATAATAGTTATAAGTTATGAGCATGGTAGTTTTACATTATGAACATTGGTGTAGAGGTTTATGAACATAATAGTTATAAGTTATGAGCATAGTAGTTGTACATTATGAGCATTGGTGTAGATGCCTATGAGCGTTGGCCTTGTAGGTTATGAGCATAATAGTTATAATTTATGAGCATAATAATTAGTAGTTAAGGCTTATGAGCATTGGCCTTGTAGAATATAAATATTATAGTAAAAAAATAAGAGTTTTTGTATGATAATATACCAAACTTTGGGGGTGTTGGATTGTAATATACCAACCTTTACTATTGGATAACAATATCTTTAACCTTTATACCTAGGTGACATTATTATACCAACAGTAACTAAGGGGGTGGTGAACTGGTCTCTATGCTGACGTGGTTGGCGGACGAAAAAAAAACTGTCTCAAGCCAGTAACCCCGTTAATCCCTCCATTTTTCTCATTAACCCACATCACAAGACCGGTTCACCACCCCCTTAATCACTGTGTTAGAGCCGATTTTTTTTTTAACATGGGTTAGTGAGAAAAACAAAGGGGTTAACGGGGTTACTGAGCAAGGGCCGGTTATTTTCCTTCCGTTGTCAAGTCAAAACAGAGACCAGTTAACCGGTCACCACCTCATTAGCCACTGTTGGTATAATAATATCAGCTAAGTATAAAGGTTAGGGATATTGTCATCCAATAGTAAAGGTCGGTATATTACAATCCAATACCCTCAAAAGTTAGTATATTGTCATCCAATATCCCAAAAAAATAAAAAGCATAAAAATATAATATTACATAAAAAAGAAATAAATAAAAAATACTTGGCCTTGTAGATTATAAATATTGTAGTAAAAAAATAAAAAGCATAAAAATATAATATTACACAAAAAAGAAATAAATAAAAAAAATAAGAAAAAAAATGATGGTAGGCGCTAGGTAGGATTGTAGTTTAAGTGGGCAAATGTGTTTCATTTTTTAAGTGGGCCTGTCCACCGAAAGCTTTGTTGGACTGATGGGCAACGGAAGCAGGTGGGCGCACGATGCTCACTGCTCCCGGGCGCAACATCGACGCCCTATCATACTAGTTGCACTTTATCAAAAAATATTAGCATACAGTTTGCAACAGTACCCAAAATATCAATCTACATATTGTAATAGCTTGTTTTCCTTTCTATTGTTCTAAAGCTAATCACTATATTACTATAAGTAACCAGATCCCAAAGGCACCACCATTAATATCCATAAACTCAACCAAAGATTTAGTCTAGTGTTGCGTTGGGTTAGCCTTTTCTAGGTTTATAACCCTAATTGCTATGTCCCTTTTATCAAACGTCATCATCATTTATATATGATTCCCACCGTAATGGTGGGGCCCAGTTGCTGACTCACCCCCTCCCCTTCCCTCCTCATTCTCTCTCTACAAAAAACAGAGCAAGGGGGGATGGATAGGGCTGGCTCACGGCGACGACGGACAATAGGGCGGCGAGGGGCTCTGGTGGTGGAGTTCGGGAAGGCGACGACTGGAGCACCGGCGGTGGTGTCAGGGAACCCACTGCGGCGGCGATTGCGTATGGGTTAGATAAGAAGGAGTTGAGATCTGGGCGGCGAAATGGCTTCCACGGCCGCAGCCACCGCAACGACGGCAGAAGCAGCGGAGACAGCGCCGATGTCGGCTTTAGATTCCGGCGAACCAAATCACTGATCTGATTTTCAAAGCTAGAATTTGTTTGAGGTCCTGTTTCTTCACCAAAATCTTCATCCTGACTTTTCGGTCTTCTCCAATGTAGGTATAATTCTAATGTTGCCGACTTCCTCCTATGACCAATTTCTCACCACTTTTCTCCTTCTCGTTGGTACTGTAAGGACGACTCTTGTCCTTCTGATCATGCCTTGATGAGCTCTTCACTTTCTTCTGACCCCTCCATAACCGTAACTCCCTCTTCCCTCTCACCATTTCTTCAACAATCACTGCCATTGCTTCGATTTAATCACCCAATATTCTCAATTTGTTCGATCGATCTCCTAATAGCTAGTATGTATATTGCTTCAGAGAATTCTTGATTGAAAAGTTGTCTTATACTCTAAGCACCAACTATAATTAAATATCACTAATCTGATTTGGTTCGCCGGAATCCGAAACTGACATCGGCGCTGTCTCCGTCGCTTCTGCCGCCATTGCGGTGGCTGCGGCCGTGGAAGCCATTTCGTCGCCCCGATCTCGACCCCTTCTTATCCAACCCATACGCATCGCCGCCGCAGTGGGTTCCCCGACACCACAACCGGTGCTCCGGCCGTCGCCTTCCCGAACTCCGCCACTCGAGCCCCTCGCCGCCGCCATGTTGTCCGTCGTCGCCGTGAGCCAGCCCTGTCCATTGCCCCCCTTGCCCTGTTTTTTGTAGAGAGAGAATGAGGAGGGAAGGGGAGGGGGTGAGTCAGCAAATGGGCCCCCACCATTGCCCATAAATTAGGACTTAAGTGTCTTGGGCATACCATTTGGTCAATTAGCCTCCTGGGCCGTCCTTTATGGTCAATAACCCTATTATATAATTGCATTGGGATTGTATTTTAAGTGGGTCTGTCCACCAAAAGCTTTGTTGGACTGATGGGCAGCGGAAGCAGGTGGGCGCACGATGCTCACTGCTCTCGGGCTCAACATTGACGCCCTATCATACTAGTTGCACTTTATCAAAAAATATTAGCATACAGTTTGCAACAGTACCCAAAATATCAATCTAGATATTGTAATAGCTTGTTTTCCTTTCTATTGTTCTACAGCTAATCACTATATTACTATAAGTAACTAGATCCCAAAGGCACCACCATTAATATCCATAAACTCAACCAAAGATTTAGTCTAGTGTTGCGTTGGGTTAGCCTTTTCTAGGTTTATGACCCTAATTGCTATGTCCCTTTTATCAAACGTCATCATCATTTATATATGATTCCCACCGTAATCATGTTTACCACCATCAACATCATCTTATTTAGGAATCCACTAATAACTACCGGTGTATATCCTGTTCATGCACGAGAAAATTGTCATTAAAATATGGAGAATTATGTGTCCTATACTATTTTTTGATAGAATATTTGTGTTAAACTTATTAATATTGAAATATACAATTTTCACATACACACACATATAGATCATATATTAGAAAATATTAATTACATAATTTATTTAAATTTAGTTAATTAAAATATAATTATGAATATGAAAATAAAATCAACAATGATGTGTTATAATTTTTTCCATAGACACATACATTAAACAAAACAATAGTAAATATTTCTATTTTAGATTTTTTTATAAAATATGATATTTTTATAAAATAATTAAAATATAAATGTTAGAGAAATTATAAAGCATCAACATTTGCTAGTAGTGAATAACTAATACTCACAAATTAAAAAATAAGTACTAATTCTAAAATTTAGTAATATGTCAAACAATCACAATATCAATCAAAACGTAATTACATTACTTTTTTCATAATAAAGAGAGATTAATTATTATTTTACGAATAAAAAATAATATTTGTGAAAAATTCAATAAGACCATTAAAAATATGATAAATAATGGACATATATCATTTTTTGTGATACATGGAGTAAATTATTTTAAAGGACAACCAGCCCGGTGCACAAAGCGTCCCCGCAAGCGGGGGTCCGGGGAAAGGTCCCACCGTAAAGGTGTAATGTACGCAGACCTTACTTTGCATTTCTGCAAGAGGCTGTTTCCAGGACTCGAACCCGTGACCACACGATCACAAGGCAACAACTCAACTATTGCGCCAAGGCTCCCCTTCTTATTATATTAAATTATATTAAATTTCAAAAATAATATGGAGTAAATTATTGATATTAATTCTTATTTAACAGTGAAAAACTGTTGTAGTATTTGTGTTCATATATATATTTTCATAATACAAATATTTTTAAATACTAATTTAAATTATATATCTCAAAAGGCATACTAATATATATATATATATATATGTATGTATGTATGTATGTATGTATGTATGAACCTTTATTTGCTAAATAAAATTTATATATTAAATTGTAGAATTTGTCTATCATTGTATTAAAGTTTTATCACTATATATCTATCATTAATCCTGGGATAGTATATATTAATCTCATAATAATTCTAATTTGAAAATGATTGATAGAATATTACTTTTTTACGTAACAATGATATTACAAAAAAGGTGATAGTCAAATGGTAATTATTCTTGTCTTCTATCCTCCCCTCACCAAGGTTCAAATCTTATTGGAATTAAAATATTTTCCATTAGTTTATTTTTAATTGACAACAATTATTTAGGTTCAGTAGTAGGTTAGGAGCAATCAAACCTCCCAAATTTCACCATCTAGATATGAATTTCCTTTAGATAGTCTTGTTTTAATATATTTAATAGATAGATTAGGACTTCCTCTACTACTCTATTTTATTTCTTATCGATCATAACCTCATTTATTAATTAATTCATCATAATAGTCATCTTGGATAAAATCCCCAACTCTTATGTTTATTTTTCTTGTTTCTTCAATCTCCGTAAAAAGGTTCCTAATCAATTTGTTAATAACCTCGTATCAATTGTACAAATAACCACCTACTATTCACGACATTATACTGCTAAAACGCCCCAAAGTATTCCTGTTACAACTTACAGGGTAATTAAGTACTTGGACTCACTAATTAGCAATGGAATTAGCTACTAACATTTCAAATGCTATGTTCGATAAAATTTGGTTTTAAAGATAAATCCATTCGTCAATCCATCGTCAATCCACTTTCTACGATTCAAACAACAAACCTAAACAAACAGCAGATTTAAGATACTAACCTTTTCGATTTTCTTCTCCTTCTATATGATAGACGGCAGGAGACATTGTATTATTTTCTAAGGAGGTAGGTTTATGTATAATTAGGAGAACTAGGGTTTAGAGTTGGACTCCGCCTAAAATTGGAAAGAGGATAAATAAATAATAAATAAATAAACAAAACCTCTTTATTTTTGGAAGACGGGATTTCACAATAACTGCCTCAGAAGAAGAGGAGTTAGAGTGGGTTGATTCGGGAGGAAGAGGGGAAGATTTTCTGGAGCGAAACCTTTTGGCTACTCCAGGGGGAGAGGAGAGAAGGAGCTTTCATAGATGGTCGCTTTCTTATAGTTGTTTTTGAGGCAGATAGAGTGAAGATAGGGATTGGGGCTGAGGATGAGGTTGAAAAGGAATGGGGTCAGGGTTAAATAGACGAGCGAGGGTAGAGAGAAAGGGATGTTGGGGTAGATGAGGGGGAGCGATTCGGAGAGGTAATGATGAGGCAGGGACGAAGAGATAACAGCGAGGTGTTAAGGCAGAAGAAAAAGGCAGGACAAAGGAAGACAGAGAGAACGGCGTAAAGGACAGAAAGAATATTCGGAGAGAAAGAGAGAGACAGAGACAGAGACAGAGACAGAGACAGAGATAGAGACAGCGAGAAAGAGAGAAAGAGTAGTAAAAAGGAAGGAATTTCTCAGTAGCATCGCTCTCTGAACATCGACCTCCTCCCCAATGAGGAGAGGTTTGAGATAGCTCATGAAGGAAAATATTTGCCTCATCCGTGGTCTTCCTAAGAAATATCCCCTTGGATGCATTATCGATTGATTCCTTGAGTGTATCATAGAGCCCATAGCAAAAATGTTGAAGTAACATCCAATCAGGCAAGTTGTGATGTGGGCAATATCTTTGGAGACCCTTGAATCTCCCCCAGGCTTCGAAAAGAGTCTCTCTTGACCCTTGCTTGAAGTTCATAATTTCCAACCTAAGTCGGTGTGTCTCCTCCGCCGGGAAGAAACAATGAAGGAAATCTCTACTTAGCGCCTCCCATGAAGAATAAGTGCCTAACGGGCATGTTTGAAGCCGCATCTTTGCTTTCCCCGTCAGAGTTAAAGGGAAGAATTTCAGTTTCATAAATTCTAACGATATTCCAGGAATATGCACAAAACTAATCCGATCTTCGAATTTGTCGATATGTTCAATAGGACTCTCGGAAACGTCCCCATGAAATCGGTTGCTTTCAAAGAGTTCTAGTAGACACGACTTGAATTCGAACACTGCGGTTGGTGGTAATAGGGGTATGGGATTGCCTCCTGTACCTGAAGATGGAACGGAATACGAAGCTAAGGTACAAGGTGAATAAGCTTGTCTCTCAGCCATTAGGACTCAAAGCCTCCAATGATGCTCAATAAGCACTAGAGCGAATCTGCATACACTAAAAAGAATCAAAGAAGCATCAAATTCCTTTAGACTCTAACACTCTAATTTCTAGCACGAAAGCGATCTAAACAACATCGAACCAAAGAAACTAATAACTAGGGGCACTAGCTCCCCAGCAACGGTGTCATTTTGCGAACAGTGGTTTTGTATAACCGATTTTTGTCGTTCTTCTCAGGGAGTTGGGGGCCTTAGCTAAAGGATCTGGGTCGAGGTAAGAGTCTAGATCACTAGGAAGACAAAATTGGTGGATGGTATACTAAGGATAGCAGATAAACGAACAAACAAGAGTTCAGTCAAATGGTAGAAATGGGCTTCGGGGGCTTTAGGATGCCAATAGGATCAAGGGTAGTAGGTTTTGTAGCTAGGGGTAAAGAGCAAGAGAAAATCAAGTGGGTATTCTACTAGAAAAGACCCACCGGCTTCCCTCTCTTGAGGGTAGTCCGGATTAACTACCTCAAAGCCCACCACAGACCCGGAGGATTAAAATAGCAGAATTCTCTAGTTAGTCTCATCCTCACTACTCTCGTGAGCGAGTTACTAACTATCCCATCCCTAGCCTTCCGTTGACAAGCGATCAGTAAATTAGAGAGCTCTCGGACCCTAATGTACCACACTTGAAGAAAGGACTAGGGTGGGAAATTGATTTTCTACCTAATTATTCCCTAAATTGCTAACCTACTCCTAATCACCTATCAACACCCCTAATCACCCCTAACCCATGGTGTATCTAGCGACTAATCATCACCAAAACTAATCTAGCATTAACAAATCCAAACCTAATCATGATTTCTAAGGACGATTTAAAGCAACAACAATGAAACAATCAAGAAAGCAATCAAGTAAAACAACAAGTAATCAAGCAATTAATGAAGGAAAAGTAGGATTAAGAGAACACTTATCAAATGGTGAAGCAAGCAAGGGAAGAACAATTGAAATGATGATCCAAGCAATCTTCTAATTGTTGAATCTTCAAGTCTTCATTACAAACCCAAACAATCCAAAATCAAGATGAAACCATCACTAATCAATCCACTAATTACAAATTTCTCTCACTAAAACTAAACTTAAGCAAAGGTACGGAAAAACAGGATGATGAAAAATCGTCACTCAAGGAATTTATACAAAGGAAGTGAGTTACATAAAACGCAATCGTTTCATTCGCTGAAATAATGCATAAGACAGGGCCGTCAGGGGTGCAACGGTGAGAAAACTCCACATGTGATTCCATTTCTGTGCGGGGTCACGAGTGCGACAAACTTGGTCGCGGGCACGACCGTTCTGGGTAACTGCCTCCCAAGTTCATACGTCGCGGGTGGCACGCCCTTCGGTCATCCTTCCTTTCTTCCTTCCTTCCATGGGTGTAGCGGGTGCTACGATCCTGACTTGCTTCAAACTTGGGGAAGAGTTCTCCCGGGTTGTCTCCGCTTCGCTTCTTGGCCCAGCTTGGCTCGAGAAATCCTCTGGGATTCCCTAAAATAGCCGTAAAATGCTCATTTGCCTTGTTTTACTCCTGGAATGCGAGAAACCTTCAAAAGAACTAAAAACCAAGTAAAAATAAGGAAAATTACTCGGAATCGAGCGAAAAGAGCAAGCTTGGGAGCGTAATTTAGGCGTGAAAATGAGCTTAAACACATGTGGGTAGAAAAAGAAATACACTTAGCGCAGATTGTAGGGAGTTAATTTTTCAACCCATCCAATTTTGGAATTATATTCTTCATCTATGTGTTTATAAGGATATTAATTCTAAGGTCATTTTCTAGTAATGGGTAATTACAAAAGGCGTTTGAAAATCAATTTCTCCATGGCTTAAATGTGACAATCGTATCATTTTTGTTTCATTTCCATGATTTGCAAAGAAAATTTCAATCTCCATGTCCTAAACTTTAGCTCATTTTTTCCTTTTTAGTTTAGGAATTTTAAGGTAAGGGTGTGTTTGGTGCAAAGGAAAACTGTTTTCTAGGAAAGTTGATTTTCCTTGGAAAATGATTTTCTTAGAAAATGAATTTTTATATGATATTTTCTCGCATTTGGTACATAGAAAAATGATTTTCTTGAAAAATGATTTTCACCTGTTTGACAATAAGGAGACAGAGATTTAAATGTGTGTGTGAGAGAAAGTGGTGGAAAGCGAGAGAGAGAAAGAAGAGAGAGAGAGAGAGAGAGAGAGAGAGAGAGAGTAAAACAGGTGTATGAGAGAGAGTGGTGGAGAGAGAGAAAGACGAGAGAGAGAGAGAGTAAAACAGGTGTATGAGAGGGAGTGGTGAACAGAGAGAAAGATGAGAGAGAGAGAGAGAGAGAGAGAGAGAAGATATTAAAGCAGATATAAGAGAGGGTGGTGGAGAGAGAGAAGATATTCAAGCAGGGGCATGAGAGAGAGAAAGATTAGAGAGAGAAAGGGGGGGGGGAGGGGGGGAGAGGGAGAAAATGATTTTCATTAGGTTTGAGACCAGAAAAGAATTTACAAAAAGGGTGGGGGAAAATCATTTTCTTGGAAAATGGTTTTCTCCATTTTCCAGTCACCAAACAACGGAACCCTAAGTGTAATACGAGAGGGCGAAAGTGCTTTATTGGGTTTCAATTTTAACAGTTAGTGCGTCGATCATGAACCCGGGTGCACGAATCCTGGTGAGCCCGGGTTATGTGATGTCAGCGCGCCTTTACTCTAGCATCTTTCACGACCCAATAAAGATGCGCGTTGTATGCTCATATCTTACAATCGTTATGCTCATAATCTTGACCTTCATTGCTTATAAGTCTGAATATCAATGCTCATACCCTAAAACAAGTTTGCTCATAATCTCAAACTTGTATCCTCATTACTTACAAGTAGTATGCTCATAGAATCTACACTTCATTTCTCATAATCGTGAACACCAATGTTCATATATAATCTACAACTATCGTGTTCTTAACCTACAACTACTATGCTAATAAGCATGAAAACCACTGCTTATACCTTACAAGTTTGCTCATAATCTAGTACTTGTATGCTCATTACCTACAAGTATTATACTCATAAACTATTATGTTCATAATTAGCGGTGGCAAAAATTCAGGCTGGACAGATTCGATCAATGTCAAAATTTGGACGAGAAATTCATGTTTGGACCCAGTTTTATTTCGGATCGGAAAATTGGGACGAAGCTAAAATCAGGTTCGGACAATAGAAAAAAGAGAAATTTTATGTCCGAATATTCGGTCAATTCGGTCAATATCAAAATTTGGACGAAAAATCTATGTCCAGACCAAGTTTTTTCCGGGTCGGACAATTCGAGTAATCTGAGTCGGACAAAATTTTGCCAGCTCTATCCATAATCTTGAACATCATTGCTCATAACCCTAAACATTAATACTCATGCCCTATAACAAGTATGTTTAGGACCTAGAACTTGAATACTCATAAACCTGATTACCAATGCTCATACACCAACCTTCTTCTCACTGCGGGATTTTATTTTCTTCTGGGCTTCTTCCGTGCGCGCGAAAATGGGCTGGGCGCACGGAGCATTGTGCGCCCAGACTCATAATCGAATTTCTATTTGACGGTTATATATAATTTTTTTGAGAGACATAATATAGAGGGAGGGTCCCACCCTAAAATTTGCTAAAAATTATAAAACTAATATTTTTGTTTCTTCATTATTTTACCCCACCAAATTGCGGGCTATAGAATGATTTAAAAGCCAACATCATAATTAAGGAAATAACAATATATTACGTATAACTAGCAATAAGAGTAAGGTTAAAAAAAATGAGAGTAGAAGTGGATGGTAGATGAAAGAACCCTTGTAGGGGGTTGATTGAGGTGGTTAGCTAAAATTAATAAGGCTACAAAAATGGGAATTACCCAATGTTCACCCTTCCAAATAGGGCTATGTCACCGGACCTAAGATTCTCGTCACTTAGACTTTCGAACCACTTCACTTCTTGTTCACTTAAGAAGTACAACTAGATCCTCAATCTCGGCAAGCTTATAAAAAACTCAATCAAGAAGGCACGTCCTTCTTGATCTACAACTCAATCAAGGCAATACCATTGATCTACAACTCAATCAAGGCAACACCCATGTTCTACAACTCACTAAGCATTAACAAAACATAGCTACCCAAGTGAGTCTCCCAACTCACTTAATTGCAAGTCCCATTATAAGAATATACTTTCAGACCAAAGACCTTATGATACAGGAGACCAAAGGATGTGGAATTACAATGCGTCTCTCTTGTTGAGTGGAGTGTTTTCCTCACTTTTGTTCTCTATCTTCGTCCTCTTTTCATACCCAAAGGGTGAGGTGAATGTTGGACATGTAAGGTTTTGAAAGGAGCCTTCAATTGACAAGATATCGTTAGAGATCTTCACAAAATCGGTTTCTCATTGATTTCTTGCGGGAAGAAAAAGGAGCCACGTAATACTTGCTGGAATTACAGCAATCAATCCTTCCTTAAATGGTTTGATACATATTATTTGATTTAGATATTGATTTTGATATCATGGAAGGAGGTAACAAATCTGCCTAAACAATCATGAAATGTATCCCTCAAGGATATCCAGATTATATGCCAATAATATTCGAATTTTGGCTTTCATTCAAAACCGTTCCAGTCACCAAGGTCCTTGAGCTTGGGTCTGTTGAGGTCTACGAGGGATTCTAACAATCTCCGCCTTTTTTATGAGAGGCAAAATTCAATTGCACCACGATATTTCTCCCCCTTTTTAACTTTTATGAGAGGCAAAATTCAATCTATTCCATCCATAAATAAAGTCCATGAAGGGTATATGGATGGCCTACCTTTCAATCTGTGTAAGATGGACATAAGAACTATGCTCAATTCTTACTCGAATAATGTCCTCATTGCTGACTGTGTCAATCTCCTTGATGATTGGACGTCATTAACTTGTTTACACAATCTCCCGAGGACTTTTCTACAAGGAGATTAAGCCTTCGACTGTGGACCTACTCTGATACCACTTGAAACTTGTTGGGAAGATCCAAGGCAGGAGCCCACTTCAACCAAGGCCCATGGTACACAAGTTAAGTGAGGTTCCATGTTAAAACCAATTGGTGTTAAGAGGAGTACTAACCAACTTGACTTATATACCATGTCATTTCTCTTTACTTTTTCGATGTCGGACATTTTACTCATGGGTGAATCCCAACAGTAGATCTTGATCAGGAGGATAGGGAATTAAGACTCCCCAAACCTACATTCTTTCACTTTATCATTATAAAGAATATCCCGATCGTTAGGAATTTTTGCTTAAAATATTCAGAAATTAAGAAATAAACTTTGCTTAATTTGGCCAACAAATCACCCCATTGAGACCCTGTTCTTTAGCTTGGTAGGATTATTTTTACATAACCTAATTTAACCTAACTTTATCTTATCTTACCATTTAAAAGAACATGACTTAATTTTAAATAATTTATATTTAAATTTTTTTATTCAATTCACAAATTTATCTAAAAACAAAAAAATAATAATAGGTGATGTAACATTTACCTACATCTACTCCTTTCTTTACCTAACATTTCTAACGTAACCTAACCATATCCTGTCTAATTTAATCCTACACCCTTAAAAAATAGGACCTGGATCTCATTTAACGCTGCAAGTGTTTATTAAGTAGTTTCCCTTTTAAAATGGTTCAAATCTCAACACTGGAGAGTGTATATATTGAGTGACAATACCGGTAATAACTTCGCATGAGGAGGATCTCATATATTGTTACAAACTTGATAATTAACAGATATGATATGTATGGATAATTAAGGCAAAGTAATCAATAATAATATAAAAGTAATATATTCGAAATTTGAAATACTCAACCCAGAGTGATTGTAGGGGTTATTGGTCAATCAGATTAAAGAAAAAAATCGAATTTAAAAATACAATAAAAAATTCCCGCCAATGAAATAATAATACAAAAAATCGATTTAAAAAAAATAATAAACAAGAATTCTAATCAGATTAAGAGTATACCTTATCTAATTAGAAATCTACTTCCCAACCCAATTACGATTCTCACTCTATCTGATCAGATTAGTCCCCACGAAAGTCACGTATCCCAACACGACTATAATTGTAACCGGCCATAAACTCCCAACAAAGGCTTATATATATTTAGATTGTCATCAGGGTTCATTGCTTTTGTTATATGGTAAGCCCTCTTTTATCCCGCTTAATTGAATTCAAACAATTAAAATTATACTAATGATGATAATATTTCCTTTTCAATTTGCAGAGAATTGAAGATTGTGTTGCACTAATCAAATTGTAAGTTGGTATCCAATGAATATACAATCAATTATTGTTGCCATACCCACTCACCGTCATCCCCCACTTACTCTCCGGTATATATGCAGTTCTAACCACTCATACATTCTGTTTTTGCTTTTGATCTCATATAGAACTCTAGAATCTCCTCCGCCAACTCTCTAATTACCGAAGCTCTAAACTTGATTTATTTATAACTTTCTTTTGTTTAAATTGGCAGGAAACTACCTAATTTCTTTCTGGTTGTGATTGATGGTTGGAAGATGTATGATGATGCAGAAGAAAGGAAGACAGGTAAGATTTTGTTTCTATTTTTTTCCCCATTGAGTTCATTTTATGCATGTTTTAAGTGGGGTTATATTTTTGTTTTATCAATTGCTTCCTCCAAACTAAGCTTTGAATTTGCTATCTATCAATTGAAATCTCACGTCGCTTTGGTTAAGAAGATATAATAGGAACCAGGTATGGGTAGGGCAGGAAGACTGAGTCAATCGGGATGAGTGAGTATGACAAACCAAGGCTAATAGTTAAGGTATGACTTCAACTATATATAAAGTTCTGTATGTATGTGTTGGAGATCCGTTAGTTTTAATATAATTTTATACTCCACTTAAATTTACTTCCATGGGAGCAATTAGCCAATTATCTCTTATGCAACCATTAAGAGCCCGACAAATATTATGTTATACTCCAAGCCAACACTTTTGGTACCTGTATGAAAATGCATAATATTGAAAGAACTCATCGAAATGAGTTTATGCAGCATATTAATATAGCACCATGTGAAGGGCTTAGAGGAAGGGCAACACATTGTAGGGAGCATCACATAAAATCATGTCAAGCAAAGAGAAAATAATCGAGCAACGTGAGAGACAAAGGAAGCAGAAACCACGGTTATGGCATGTGGCAAACAGGCTTATTCTACCAAAAAATTCAAATTTTGGAGAGTGATCCTATTATACGAGGAGGAGGTTTTCTTGAGCATTTTGATCTCATTTTAATAGACATTTTTATGTATAGTAACTCCTTTTAAGCAATGGTTTTAAAGCACTTTTTATTTTTATTTTTAAATGACCTATAAGTTGTATTCAACAAGAGAAATGAAGTTGCTCACAACTTAACTAGAATATATATTTCATGTTAAAAAAAAATACTAGAATATATATTGCCTGTTTGTGGTGGTGTAATCTGGATGGAGTTTGTCCTCAAGAACTCAAGAAGTCCAATACTATGTTAATATAATATATATACAACCCCACTCTCTTTAATTTCTTCTTTTTTTAATTGTGAGATCAAACTCCTTTTAATTTCATAACCGTGTATTAGCAATCTATCATTGTATCTATGCATTATCTATTTTTATATACTCCCTCCATTTTATATTAATTATCATTTTATAAATGTTATATACTTTAAGGTCTCTAATATCCTTCTCTAACTTAGAACATTTTAGATACAAAACAAAGAAGGAAAGTACATGTTAAGAATTTAGTGGTGAAAAATTTTTAAGTTTGATTAAATTATAAATGATAATTATCACAATTAAGCCGAAATGGACAATAAATATTTTTTTATTAAAAATATTTGATTCCAAATATATAAATTATTCGTCACTCTATATAAAACTAATCTACACAAAATTATACTATAGTGATGATAAACTTACAGCAATCTTTTTTGTTTATTGTCCAACAGTATCAACAACTTATTATGAAATCTTTTTATTAGATAATTCATTTATATTTTTCTCAAATTTGTACATATATACATTTACAATTTAGTTTCTATTTTTAATAAAATATTTATTTTTATATCCCGTGCATTGCACGGGTTTAAAACTAGTAGAATATACAATGTTATTATCATCATGAATGAAAAACAGGATCTATATTCTATATGGATAAACATAATATATCTGTGATATAAAAGTTATAGTGTTAACAAATTCATTATATTTTACATCATCTTAAATAACATTATGCTATTTATTTATGTTAAGTGGCAAAACATCATTGGTCATCCTACGCACCTTTTTTAAAAAAGTATCACAGTTATGTGTCATTTGCCGATTGCAAAAGTAAATTATCAAGAATGATCGACCATATATACTCATCCACAGGAAGGAAAAAAGAAAAAGAAAAATTGGTTTCTGTGTTGAATTAAAGTTTGCAAAGTATAATCATGCATGTGCATGTCCCTCCAAGGCAAAAAAGCCAAGACAAACTAATGGAACTTATGCATCAAGCCACGTTAATGACAATGAACCTTTATAAATATTTGAATTGATGAGGTTTATCACAATATATATTGCATTATTCCTCAAACTAGCTAACACGTATAATATTGCATTATTGCTGTTGATCGAAAAAGCATGCTAATGACAATGAACCTTTACGTTGTTGAAATGTCTCAGTTGTATAACCACAGCATCTTAGCAACCCCAACAATTGACTCTATTTACGTCATTACATGGCGGCTTATCCACAATAATATTCGGTGTAGATTTTAGTTTAGATATGATATTATTAGATAGACGTACAGGTATACATGAATGTATAGGAATCCCGTACTTAGAGTTCCACGTCACGCATTTATAAATATTTGAATTGATGAGGTTTATCACAATATATATATTCTTAGATGTAATCGTCTTAGGCTGTGACCGGCAGTAATGTTCGGCGTAACGTTTAGCGTTTTGATCAAGTCAAAACTCTAATTGCATAAATATTACCGTTCCGTAAACTAGCGTTTTGAGGAGCGTTTAGCGTTTTAAGGAGCGTTTTACGAAACGTTAATAAAGTTAACGTTTAGCGTTTGGAGTAGCATTTCATATTTTTTAGTCAAAAAATACCCTTTGAAAATTTTATCTTTATAAATTATTGATATCCTTTTATGTCAATTCACATTAATCTACTAATTCAACTGTTAAATTTACCGAACACAATTCTCGTTTGACCAGTCATCCGCTATCTGCTACTTAAACTGCTATCCGCTACCTAAATCGGTATCCGCTACCTAAACCACTATCCGCTATCTAAAACGCTAATTTTGCCGAACAGGGCCTTACTAAGAGTCCAGGATATAGTAACATAATCCTTTTTTTCAAAATAGAAGAATTTATAAAGTATTGACTATTGAGTTCATATCAAAGTAGCTTATTAATTAAAAGGGACTAATAATTTATCAAACATCAAATTAAAGGTCCATATTGCACCCATCAAATTTCAATATAAGTTATATAATAGATATATGCATCTTAATTATCATAATATAGTGGTTTATTCTTCTCAACCTCTTATTAGTACATACATATAAGCATCATTCAACATTATCAACCTCTTATTAGTACGTGTGTGTCTATATATATATATATATATATATATATATATATATATATTCACAAAGCCAGTGGCGGATCTTGACCTTTTGATTAGGGGTGGCCAATACACTGTTATTTTATATAATAAACATAAAATCCACAATTTTTATTCGAAATTATAATAAATTTTTATTTTTATTTTGAGTTAAGGGTGGTCGTGGCCACCGTCACCGATGCCCTAGGTCCGCCCATGCACGAAGCCACCTTTTTTGGTCCACACTATACATGGAGTAACGGCTGGACAGAATTCTTGTGAATGCTTATTGGTACTTGATAGCATAATGTATTCAGATTGGATACAAAAGTGCTTGCTTATCGGATCCCCTAGCTTTGCACATTTCTTTGCCTTCCTGTCCTAAAGGCCCTCGTCCCTTCCGTTTCTGTGACATGTGGTGTACGGATACAAGCTTTCAAGGCATCATTCACCATGCTGTGAGTAATAGTCCTCGTGGATACATCGTGCATCAACTCAGCCAGACCCTGAAACAGCTCAAAGGCCCCTGAAACAGTTGAACCAAGACAAATTTGCAGACATCCATCATCAAGAACTTGCAGCCAGGGAGTATCTTACCAATATTCAGGACAAACTGGGGTAGGACCGGACAAACGAAAATCTGATCCATGAAGAAAAACATGCTAGGGAGCACTATATCAAGATTTTGAACACAGCGCTTCTCATGAAGAGGCAACAGTGTAAAATTGACTGGAGCACTATGGGAGACTCCTAAAGTAGGCTTTTCTTTACAAAAATGAGAAATAGAAGAGCTCAGAACTACATCTATACCATTGAAAAGCCGAATGGAGAGCAAGTAGAAGGTTTTCAGCAAGTGGTTCGTGTTCTCACTGAATTCTACAAGGAGCTTCTCGGCACGCAAAGAATTAACAGGAGCAACATCAATGCAAACATCATGGGAGCAGGCCCTCGTCTTACAATGGAACAACAACTTCAAATTAGCAAACCAATCACAGACAAAGAAATCAAAGAGGCTTTCTTTTCCATCCCGAACGAAAAAACGCCTGGCCTGAATGGATATAGTAGTGGATTCTTTAAAGCCACCAGGAATGTGCTAGGAGATCTGGTAATAGCAGCAGCCAGGGAATTTTTCTCGACTAGAAAAATCCTCAAATCGCTGAATGAAACCCATTTAGTCCTCATCCCAAAAGTTCAAAATCCAACCAAGCCGACAGAATTTCGTTCGATTTCTTGTTGTAACACGATCTACAAAACGTTCACCAAGATCTTAGCTTTGAGAATAAAGGAAATCCTCCCCTCCATCATCGATCTTAGACAGGGTGCGTTTGTTCCAGGCCGAGAATTACTCCATAATGTTCTTCTTGCCAAGAGATTGCTCGAGGCTATAATAGGGGTCATATCACCCCTAGATGCATGATGAAGATAGATCTCCGTAAAGCTTTTGATTCAGCGCACTGGAAGCATATTGAGGAAGCCCTTCAAGCCCTTCATTTCCCTTAATGGATGTCAGATGCATAATGAGCTGTATCATAACTCCTAGCTTCGCCATAAATGTCAATGGCACGATTTCAGAACGCTTCAGAGGTGGACGGGGGCTTAGGCAGGGGGATCCGATGTCCCCGCTTCTCTTTGTCAGTTACTATAGAGTATTTATCTCGTTCACTCGGCTATTACACCAGTCAACCGGGATACAGTTATCACCCAAACTGCAGGAATCTGCGGATGACCCACCTAATGTTTGCTGATGATCTCATCATCTTCACTGCAGCCACACGCCAATCAGTACAGAGAGTTATGGAGGCTTTTCACCATTTCTCGTCTGTCACGGGGCTGGAGGCAAATCTTGGTAAATCAGAAATGGCTTTTGGCGGGACAGATCCCCAAACAACCAACGCTATACTCCATGTCACTGGACTAATGCAAGGTCATCTCCCATTTAAATATTTAGGTATGTCCATCTCCGCCAAATATCTCTAAAACTGATTGTGATCTATTTGTTGATAAAATCACAGCTAGAATCAAGATCTGGTCCACCCGAAATATCTCGTATGCAGGGCGCATCATGCTCATAACCACTGTTCTGATGGGAATGTATAGCTTCTGGGCCCGTATTTTCATCATCCCAAGGGGTGTTATTGACTCAAGCAACAAAATATGCAGAAACTTTCTTTGGGGTGCTTCACATGAATATACCCGCACCCCTTTGGTTGCCTGGGACCTCCTTTGCAAACCAAAAGAAAGTGATGGGGGGTCGGCTTGAGGAACCTAGAAACTTGGAACAAAGCCTCTGTGGCAAAGCTCGTTTTGGATATTCATCATAGGAAGGTGTTCGGTTGCGTATTTTTGGTTTTTTGTGAAGTAAGGGTTGTCGAATCCACAGGGATGGGTGTTAGACTTGACAAGGGAATTGGTTTGCGTTGGGGTTTTTCAAGTGCGGAAAGCGGTAAATTATGTAAAGGAAAACAAATTAAACTATACTAGCATGGATTAGGAATAACAATGATCAAGAAAGCATGAAAGATGAAAGCAATTAGAAAGCAATAAATGAGAAAATTAGAATGAACAATGAAATTGGGAACAAGAAATTATACCTTCAAAGCACTAAATCTTCACTTGAATCTTCAACTCCCAATTGGATTTTCCCCCGTACAAACAAGAAAATTGTGAATTGGATTACTAAGAATCCCCAAATCCTCACTTGAGAGTAGAATTTGTTACCCTTAGCCCTCCTCCTCACTAAAAGTTTGATTGGTTGTGATTGGCCCTAGAACGCTTGAATCAAAGCAACAATGGAAACCAGAGAGAGAGAGAGAGAGAGAGAGAGAGAGAGAGAGCAAAAAGCTTTGTAAATTGCTTGAATGAAATTGCTTGGAAAGTAAGTTGAATACAAAATTGGAAGAGAGATTAAAGAAAACTTGAAGAACAATTAAAGGATTAAAGCAAGATAAAGAAAAGCAATTAAACTTAATTCTACTCTAATCATACTCCTAAAACTACTTCCTAAGATTGATAATAGTGCTGAATTACATGGGGTATTTATAGAAGGAAGGAAAAACACAGCCAAAACCCTAAAACTAATCCCAGCAGCCGCGCAAATTTTTCGCAGAACTAGGCAGGTCGCGGGCGCGACCAGACTTGTCGCGGGCTCGACAATGGTCTGTCATCTTCCATCCATCAATCTCTTGTCACTGTCACGGGCGTGAAGTGCTTTGTCGCGGGCACGACTTAGTTCTGTCATGGGTGCGACACGTTCGATAGCGGGTGTGACGAGGTTCTATCCGCGGGTGCCTTCTTCCCTCCGTGGCAGGTCGTAGGCGCAAAGCACTATGTAGCGGCCGCGACGGCTGTCTTGGCCGATGCATTGGCGCGGCAGAACAAAGTCACGGGCGCGACCCTATGTGACTCGGGTGTGACGCCCGGCTGTCCTGACTGAAGTGATGGAGAAAGAGTACCCGATTTTGGTTCCACTTCGGGTCTTCGACTCGAGTTAGCTCGGGTCAGCTCGGGAAATCTCTCGGGATTCCCTAAAAAGCCTCAATTAAGCCGAATTTTCTTCTAATTCTTTATTTCCCTACAAAACACAAAATAATTATATCTAATATATAATTAAGGGGCTAAAACAAGCAAAAATACCCTATAAATGATAGGAATTCGGTTCGGAACGAGACCGAACAACACTCCCACACAAGGGTTTGCTCGCCCCGAGTAAACTAAAAACAAAGAGAAAGAAAGGGAAAAAGAAACTAACTATCCTAACTCACTTTCGTAGGAATCGTGGATGCATTTAGCACATGCATCAAGCCCTTTAAACCCCTTGGTAGCCCAAGTGGACGAGAAAGGTCTCGTGAGGGTTTCTAGAAGCTATACCCACAAAAGCCATGAAAGAAAAAAGGAAAGAAAGTAAAGGTGAAAAACCAAAAACAAAAACAAAACAAAGGCGAAGAAGATATTCCCATCCCCAATCATGCACTTAGTTCCCCAACCTGCCTCAACAATCAAATGGAAGTTAATATGAACAAACAAGGACACAAATGTTGGAAAACTGTCAATCTTTGAGGTTTCTAACCCCGACATTTCATACATAAACATTCTCAAACTATCCAACTTTAGGCAAGAAATTCTCAATCTTTGAGGTTACCTTACCTATTTCGGGTTGCTCCATACGTAAACATTGTACTTAAGGGGCCTGGGCGCCGTCCTCCCATACTAACCCTCATCGGTGGAACCGACAGTAATTAATTAATTCATTAATTAAGACGAGCAAGAGCATTAAACAACTCAAACTATCCAACTTTAGGCAAGAAATTCACAATCGTGGCGTGTAAGAGGTGAGGACTCTGCTTTCACATTCCATGTCAAGTTCTAATAGAGATAAATCATGGTAGAAATCCTTCCTAAGGCCTATCATTATTGATATCGGCCACTTCTAAATGATTAAATCGGCCAATTAGACAACTACCTACATAATTGTGAACGAAATCATCTTCAAAAAGAAAAAGAAACACTTTTGGGGGTTTTTCACAACCTTTTTTCCCTTTTTCACACAATTTTTTTTTAACTTTTTAGACAAAAACTACGAAAAACAAAATCAAAATACTAGGTTGTCTACCCATAAACATGAAAAATCGCCCCCACTCCCACACAAAACATCACAATGTCCCCATTGTGAGAAGGGTGTCACAAGTAAGGTAGAGAACCTAAGAAAAGCATATATACAAAACACTTATCACATAAAAAGTGATGGCGACCCGAGCCCACATGGCTCCAACAACAAAATAATCCCAACATTCACATACAAGGGGTTCGCCACTCAAAAGGAAAAATTAAGCATGCAACATGGATCAATAATATATACACTCAAAGAGAGAGTGGAAGGAGGTTACCTCAAAATCTTCAATTAAAGACAACCCGATCCACAATCCAAAAACACCAAGCATAATAGGATATACAATTTAAACTACCTAAATGCTTAGAACTAGGCATGCAAAATTAAAAGAAAATAAGAATATATACAAGACACTACTAACTAAAGAACTAAAGAACTAAAGAAAAACCAAAATATTTACAATATGAATCTCACTCTTTTTTTCTTTTCTTAGACTCAAAAGCCGGAATGCATACTACCCCCCCCCCCCAACTCCCACACAAAGAGGTTGCAATGTCCTCAATAGAAACAGAAGTAAGGTAATCAAGCACTCCAAAAGGAAAGAAAAAGAAACACACAAAAAGAAAATAAAAGAAGAATAGAAAGCCAACTCACTAACTGTACAAGAAAGGTGAGGAAGGATATTACCTGGAAGGCTTCTTAACAAGAGCTTCACTCCTAACCACCTCAAGATATCGGGCACCATGTCAGAACCATTCAACGCCTGGAGTAACAAGTCATGCATCCGTGAATGCATCTCAAAATGGTGTAAGTAAGAGCACACTCTCAAAATTACATCAACAAACATCAATGCTCCCAATAGTTTATCAAAAGCCTTAGAAAAGTCATAGAAAGGACGAACTACATGAATGTACAAGACTTTCCTAGGCACGGTGAAGTGAGACATGACAAATGGATCCTCCCATTGACTTGTAAATGGAAATTGAGTATGCAAATCAACGGGAAGGAGCAATACAACACATTCCTGAACATGCTCATGCACAGACTTGGATGCAAACAATGATTCAAACTCAATATCTATGCAATTTTCATCAAACACTGATTCCAAATCACAACTTTCATCCAAATAATCATCATAATCATCAATGGGTGATAAGGAAAACATACGGTTAGACCACATCATAACACTCCCAACATCACAAACAGGCACATCTTCACCTTCATCAATATCAGACTCATCAGAAGAACTATCAACATAAGAAGACAAAGGTGCATCATTCAAATCAACATCAAAAGTGAAAGTGGAAGGCTCAGGGTTATAACTCATTGTGAGAATGACTCATAAAGCATATCATCATCAAAAGCATCATTGTTACAAACCAAGTTCAAACAATTAGGATCAATCCCCAAAGAATTAAGCTCATCATCACAAGATTTCACATCAATGGATTCGCAAGAAAGGGTAGCTAATGCCTCAGTAATACAACGATCTTCAATGAAAGTGAATAATTCAGTATCTAGCACACATTCAATCACAAAAGATTCAATTTCATTCTCAACAAGATCATGTTCAATTGCAGCAGAAGCACCATGGCATTCATCAGACTCAACCTTCTCTTCACATAAAGGCATGGATAACAGTGTGGACAACGGTTCATCATCAAGAATGTTTTGATCAAGTTCTTCATCATCACACACAAAATCATCATGCTCCTCATGCTCACTAGGTGCAGCTAAAGCTGAGGAATTGCTAAGCCCCAGGCATGGTCTATTATAGTAGTCATCATCCTCATCATAATCATACACAGAAGAGTCAACATGCATTTCAAGACTCAAAGATGACAAATGATCTACTTCAACTATCGAATCAACCATTTGTGAAGAAAAAGCTTCTACCCCAGTTTTAAGCACGTGTTCAAATTCTTCATGCATTCATTCATTTTCACACGCATCTCAACTTGAAAATCATCCATTTCAGCACGAATATTATCTAGTTCAACTTGGACACAAGATTCGGAAGCATGATATGGAGATTCACAATGCAAGCACAAAGGATGAGATTCAATAACATCGCATTGGGGAGGATCATAAGAGTTCTCTACATAATCCCTACCATAAGATTGATCATCAAAATACACGGGATAATCACATGACTATTCAGCTTTGGTCCCAGAGGGTGGTATATAATAAGGAGGTGGGTCGCTAGGAATAACATTTTGTTACTCAAATTCATAAGAATCCCTAGACAACCATTCAAGTAATTCCCATGCTTTTTCTTCCCCTAAATTAGAAAACTCGTAATATTCTAAGAGGTTTCGGGTCTCATAATTCACACCCTAATTCACAAGTCCCAACATATCCAATGTATCATAAAAGATACCATACAATCTACATTGAGCACGATAATCATGTAATCTAGCAAAATATCTGCAAAATATTTCATGCTCATATTGGGGAAATTGGGGACTAGCCATAATCTCTATTTTATCTTTTCTTTTTTCTCTTTTTTTCGGTATTCAATTTTTTTCAATACATTTTTTTCTAGAAAAATCAAGAAAGCAATAAACTATATACACACAAACCAATAACCTAATCTACAAAATAACGCCATCCCCGGCAACGGCGCCATTGTTCGGTTGCGTATTTTTGGGTTTTTGTGAAGTAAGGGTTGTCAAATCCACAGGGATGGGTGTTAGGCTTGACAAGGGAATTGGTTTGCGTTGGGGTTTTTCAAGTGCGGAAAGCAGTAAATTATGTAAAGGCAAGCAAATTAAACCATACTAGCATGGATTAGGAATAACAATAATCAAGAAAGCATGAAAGATGAAAGCAATTAGAAAGCAATAAATGAGAAAACTAGAATGAACAATGATATTGGGAACAAGAAATTATACCTCCAAAGCACTAAATCTTCACTTGAATCTTCAACTTCCAATTGGATTTTCCCCCGAACAAACAAGAAAATTATGAATTGGATTACTAAGAATCCCTAAATCCTCACTTGAGAGTAGAATTTGTGACCCTTAGCCCTCGTCCTCACTAAAAGCTTGAATCAAAGCAACAATGGAAACTAGAGAGAGAGAGAGAGCAAAAAGCTTTGTAAATTGCTTGAATGAAATTGCTTGGAAAGTAAGTTGAATACAAAATTGCAAGAGAGATTAAAGAAAGCTTGAAGAACAATTAAAGGATTAAAGTAAGATAAAGAAATGTAATTAAACTTAATTCTACTCTAATCATACTCCTAAAACTACTTCCTAAGATTGATAATAGTGCTGAATTACATGGGGTATTTATAGAAGGAAGGAAAAACACAGCCAAAACCCTAAAACTAATCCCAGCAGCCGCGCAAATTTTCCACAGAATCGGGAAGGTTGCGGGCGCGACCAGACTTGTCGCGGGCTCGACAATGGTCTGTCATCTTCCATCCATCAATCTCTTGTCACTGTCGCGGGCGTTAAGTGCTTTGTCGCGGGCACGACTTAGTTCTGTCGTGGGCGCGACACGTTCGATAGCGGGTGTGACGAGGTTCTGTCCGCGGGTGCCCCATATTCAGGACAAACTGGGGTAGGACCAGACAAACGAAAATCTGATCCATGAAGAAAAACAGTCTACGGAGCACTATATCAAGATTTTGAACTCAGCGCTTCTCATAAAGAGGCAACAAAGTAAAATTGACTGGAGCATTATGGGAGACTCCTGCAGTAGGCTTTTCTTTGCAAAAATGAGAAATAGAAGAGCTCAGAACTACATCTATGCAATTGAAAAGCCGAATGGAGAGCAAGTATAAGGTTTTCAGCAAGTGGTTCGGGTTCTCACTGAATTCTACAAGGAGCTTGTCGGCACGCAAAGAACTGATAGGAGCAACATCAATACAAACATCATGGGAGCAGGCCCTCGTCTTACAATGGAACAACAACTTCAAATTAGCAGACCAATCACAGACAAAGAAATCAAAGAGGCTTTCTTTTCCATCCCGAACGAAAAAATGCCTGGCCTGAATAGATATAGTAGTGGATTCTTTAAAGCCACCGGGAATGTGCTAGGAGATCTGGTAATAGCAGCAGCCAGGGAATTTTTCTCGACTAGAAAAATCCTCAAATCGCTGAATGAAACCCATTTAGTCCTCATCCCAAAAGTTCAAAATCCAACCAAGCCGACAGAATTTCGTTCGATTTCTTGTTGTAACACGATCTACAAAACGTTCACCAATATCTTAGCTTTGAGAATAAAGGAAATCCTCCCCTCCATCATCGATCTTAGACAGGGTACATTTGTTCAAGGCAGAGAAATACTCCATAATGTTCTTCTTTGCCAAGATATTGCTCGAGGCTATAATAGGGGTCATAACACCCCTAGATGCATGATGAAGATAGATCTCCGTAAAGCTTTTGATTCAGCGCATTGGAAGTATATTGAGGAAGCCTTCAAGCCCTTCATTTCCCTCAATGGATATCAGATGCATAATGAGCTGTATCACAACTCCTAGCTTCTCCATAAATGTCAATGGCACGATTTCAGAAAGCTTCGGAGGTGGACGGGGGCTTAGGCAGAGGGATCCGATGACCCCACTTCTCTTTGTCATTACTATGGAGTATTTATCTCGTTCCCTCAGCTATTACACCAGTCAACCGGGATACAATTATCACCAAACTGTAGGAATCTGCGGATGACCCACCTAATGTTTGCTGATGATCTCATCATCTTCACTACAACCACACGCCAATCAGTACAGAGAGTTATGGAGGCTTTTCACCATTTCTCGTCTGTCACGGGGCTGGAAGCAAATCTTGGGAAATCAGAAATGGCTTTTGGCGGGACAAATCCCCAAACAACCAGCGCTATACTACATGTCACTGGACTAATGCAAGGCCACCTCCCATTTAAATATTTAGGTATGCCCATCTCCGCCAAATATCTCTAAAACTGATTGTGATCTATTGGTTAATAAAATCACAGCTAGAATCAAGATCTGGTCCACCTGAAATATCTTGTATGCAGGGCGCATCATGCTCATAAACACTAATCTGATGGGAATGTATAGCTTCTGGGCCCGTATTTTCATCATCCCAATGGGTGTTATTGACTCAATCAACAAAATATGCAGAAAATTTCTTTGGGGTGCCTCACATGAAAATACCCGCACCCCTTTGGTTGCCTGGGACCTCCTTTGCAAACCAAAAGAAAGTGGTGGGGGGTCGGCTTGAGGAACCTGGAAGCTTGGAACAAAGCCTCTGTGGCAAAGCTCGTTTTGGATACTCAGCATAGGAAGGTGTTCGGTTGCGTATTTTTGGGTTTTTGTGAAATAAGGGTTGTCGAATCCACAGGGATGGGTGTTAGGCTTGACAAGGCAATTGGTTTGCGTTGGGGTTTTTCAATTGTGGAAAGCGGTAAATTATGTAAAGGAAAGCAAATTAAACTATACTAGCATGGATTAGGAATAACAATGATCAAGAAAGCATGAAAGATGAAAGCAATTAGAAAGTAATAAATGAGAAAACTAGAATGAACAATGAAATTGGGAACAAGAAATTATACCTCCAAAGCACTAAATCTTCACTTGAATCTTCAACTTCCAATTGGATTTTCCCCCGAACAAACAAGAAAATTGTGAATTGGATTACTAAGAATCCCTAAATCCTCACTTGAGAGTAGAATTTGTGACCCTTAGCCCTCCTCCTCACTAAAAGTTAGATTGGTTGTGATTGGCCCTAGAAAGCTTGAATCAAAGCAACAATGGAGACCAGAGAGAGAGAGAGAGAGAGAGAGAGAGAGAGCAAAAAGCTTTGTAAATTGCTTGAATGAAATTGCTTGGAAAGTAAGTTGAATACAAAATTGGAAGAGAGATTAAAGAAAGCTTGAAGAACAATTAAAGGATTAAAGCAAGATAAAGAAAAGCAATTAAACTTAGTTCTACTCTAATCATACTCCTAAAACTAATTCCTAAGATTGATAATAGTGCTGAATTACATGGGGTATTTATAGAAGGAAGGAAAAACACAGCCAAAACCCTAAAACTAATCCCAGCAGCCGCGCAAATTTTCCGCAGAATCGCGGGCGCGACAATGGTCTGCCATCTTCCATCCATCAATCTCTTGTCAATGTCGCGGCCGTGAAGTGCTTTGTCGCGGGCGCGACTTAGTTCTGTCACAGGTGCAACACGTCTGATAGCGGGTGTGACGAGGTTCCGTCCGCGAGTGCCTTCTTCTCTCCATGGCAGGTCGCGGGCGCGAAGCATTGTGTAGCGGCCCCGACGGCTGTCTTGGCCGATGCATTGGCGCGGCAGAACAAAGTCACGGGCGCGACCTTGTGTGACTCGGGTGCGACGCCCGGCTGTCCTGACTGAAGTGATGGAGAAAGAGTACCCGGTTTTGGTTCCACTTCGGATCTTTGGCTCGGGTTAGCTCGGGTCGACTCGGGATTCCCTAAAAAGCCTCAATTAAGCCCAATTTCCTTCTAACCCTTTATTTTTCTACAAAACACAAAATCATTACATCTAATATATAATTAAGGGGCTAAAACAAGCAAAAATGCCCTATAAATGATAGGAATTCGGCTCTGAACGAGACCAAACAGAAGGACCTGCTTTGGGTTAGGTGGATCCACACGAGATACATTAAATCACAATCGTGGTGGAGTTACCACCCCCATATGATTTCTGCCCCTATTTTAAACACCTCATCTTAATCAAAGATGAAATCAAATGAAGGTGTGTTCCTCATGAAAGATGGAACTGGGCTGGGTTGGAAGGAGGAGATTACAAGGTTTTTAGCGGCTATCGCTGGCTGCTGAATCTGTACAGAAATAGGAGTGACTGGCAGGACATCATCTGGAATTGCCTTGTCACCCCTCGATATGCTAGCAAAACTACGATGAAGGCCCCTGACGCTTCAAGTACTATCTCTGATTGGGCAACTGTTATAACTCATCATGATGGAACAAGGGCGGAGAGACATCTCCTCGGAGCCATTTTCTGTGCATACATTTACCATTCTTGGTGGGATCGGAATAGCAAAATCCATGGCAAGAATGTCAGGGAAGGAAGCATCATGATCACTAATCTCATTGAAGATGTCAAAAACAAGGTCCTTGGTATGGGATATCGTAGGAAAAGATACAAAAGCATTACAGATGTTGTAATCAATATGAGATAGGGGTCGAAGCTCCCTCCCCTAAAAACTCTTGTACCACATTTTTTTTCCTTGTGTTATACATCCAGTTTGCACTTTTGCAAAATATATATATATATATATATATATATATATATATATATATATATAGGGAAATTGGATTCTAATAATCTCTACTTTTGCAAATTGGATGACAATAATCCTTATTTTCAATTTGTATTCTGGTGGTCCAAAAAAAAAAATTGTATTGTAGTGGGACATAATCGAGAGTATACCCTAAATATCATAGATTTTGTGTTGCATTTGATTCAAAACTTTGTATAACACTTTACCACGATTTTTAATGAATTTACAGCATTTCTCCCTATCTTTTTCAATTTTTTTTTCAATTTTTTATGATTTTTTCAATTTTATTCCTTTTAAAAAATCATAATAATTGCTCGGAATCTCAAATAATAATTTAAAACATATTTTAGTAACTACACTTCATTACTTATTTGGGAGCAGGAATGAAAAAAACAAAAATAATATGGGGTAGGCATGAAAAAAAATAAAAAGAATGTGGTGATGGATTTGGTACTACTACAATACAATTTTATTTATTTTTGGACCACCAGAATACAAATTTAACGTAGGGATTATTGCCATCCAATTTGCAAAAGTAGGGATTATTATAATCCAATTTCTATATATATATATATATATATATATATATATATATATATATATATATATGGAAACATGGCCCAATTTCTCTTCTTTCTTTTTGATTTCGGGTTTCTTTATTGCCCAGAACGCTAAAAAAAAGGTGGGGAAGAAGCAAGCCGAACCTTACATATATATATGTATATATGTACATATATACATATATATATGTACATATATACATATATATATGTACATATATACATATATATATATGTACATATATACATATATATATGTACATATATACATATATATATGTACATATATATATATTTATATATATATATATATATATATATATATATATAATAGATCATGTAGGAAGAGAGTTTAGGTAGGAATGCAGGAAGAAATGATCTGAAACACCGAAATCTAGTTTGATGGATGGTATTAAAACTTTGCCGGATGTCATAATTAATTAAAAACCATCATTAATCTCTTGAAAACAGCCAGTGGTTTTGGGTTTTAAAAAAAGTACAAAAATTAGCAAGTTATGATGAAATAACATAAATCATGGAAGGGAATAAACAATTGGATTATTCCTTCCCAAAATCAGTTAGTTAGAATGAAATAAGATAAATCATGGAAGGGAATAAAAAATCAGATTGTTCCTTCCCAAAAGTAGCAGAATTGTCGTGCGTCAATGGAGAATCACAAGTATAATATGGTCATCAAATGCAAAGAGTATGGATAATAAATACTAGTCAGTGTGTTTATGAAGGCAAAGAGTGTAGTCATCAAATACTAGTAAGTGTGGTCATCAAAAGGCAAAGTGTGTTGTCATAATCAAATACCAGTCAGTGTGGTCATCAAATACCAGTCAGTGTGGTCATCAAAGGCAAATATTGTGGTGAAAATCTAATACCAATCATTGTAGTCATCAAAGTGAAACAGTGTGGTCAAAATCTAATAATATTCAATGTGGTCATCAAAGGCAAATAGTGTGGTCATCAAAGTGAAGCAATGTGGTCAAAATCTAATACTAGTCATAGTGGCCATCAAAGACAAAGAGTGCGATCATTAAAATACCAATTAGTGTGGTCATCAAAGGTATTTATCAAGTGTTATCAAAGTCTACATTTCAACAAGTTCTTTCTCTTTCCAAATCATAGAAACCCAAAATTTAAGTCATTCCTTGTTTACATTAAGATATTGTTTTTTAAAAAAATAAAAAAGAAAGAATCAACAAATCCCCAAATATCCCACAAATCACGCTGCTAATTCAATTAATCCCTTAATTTTAAACATTCTCTCTCTTCTAATTTCTCTCCCCAAATAACTCAGATCATTCTATCCAAATCACTCCAAAATCCCAAACAATTTTAAAAAAACTAAATTCCTTCCCCGAAATCCCCAAAATCCCCAAAACAATTCAAAGTCCCTCTTGTTGAAAAAGATGGGGTAACACGGTCTATCTCACACGATAGGGGGTCACTTGGGTAGCTAGGAGTCAAGGGTGAAACTCGTCTCCCCTTAAGACTTATTCACTAGATCATAAATAGATTTAAGGGTAAAATCTAACCTCTTGTAAGCAAAGTTACAAGATCTGTCAAGAACTCTCAAGAGGTTGCTTTAGGTCAACTCCTTAGGAGTTATATTGAAGCTCTCTAGGAAGATAGAAAGAAGAGATTGAGGTGTGTTGGATAAATGAAATTCAACCACTATTTATAGGAGTTGGAGCATTCAAATCTCATTCAAACTTGTCAATCAATGTAGCAGGATTTGGGGGCATTGTCTATGGGATCTTAATAATCATTAAGGGGTTAATCTTGACTGAGAATATCAGTCAAGAATAATCCCAAAAGATACCCCGGCCCACACATTAATACCTGAGGCTAAAATCAAGGGATTTTGAAGAAGGGCTTGATTGGGCATCAATACGGTCTGTGTTGGACCATCACGGACCGTGGTGGCCTTAACACGACCCCCACTGAACCAGCACAACCCGTGTTGACCCAGGGAGCCTTTTTCTGACTCTCTGTACCCCAACACGACCCATGTCTTACATGACACGGTCCGTGTTGGGTCTATTTTACTTGGTAAGCTAGATTTTTGACCTTCCCAGTCAATCCTTAGCTTGTAACTTGTTCCCTTATGCCTCTTTAATTTTTGAAATACTTCAACGCCTCTTAGTGTACTAACGCCCACACTGGATATGGACCGAACTATGTTACAACATTCAAAACCCCGCTTTAATAGAAAAACAACCCAACCTTCGGAACATACTACGACCCCATGTGGCTTAGAGCCGATATAAAGGTGCCAAATACACGCACACAAATGTGTGTGTGTGTGTATATATATATATATATATATATATATATATATATATATATATATATATATATATATATATATATATATATATATATATATATATATATATATAAGAAAATTAGATTCTCATAATCCCTACTTTCACCAATTGTATAGCATTAATCCCTACTTTCATTTTTTCGAATGGTCTAAAAAACAAAAAAAAAAGTTGGATTGTAGTGGTACCAAATCCACCTCCCCACATTCTTTTTTATTCTTTTCATTCATGGCCCATATTGGTTTTGTTTTTTTCAATTCCTTTCCCCTACAAAGGTAATGAAATATAAAAACTAAAAGAATTTTTAATTATTTTTTTGAGAATATGAGCAATTATTATTAATTTTTGAAAATGAATAAAAGTGAAAAAATCATTAAGAAAAATGAAAACATTTGGGAGAAATGTCGTAAATTCACTAAAAATCTTGGTAAAGTGCTATATTACGTTTTTAATCAAATGCAATACAAATCCATGATATTTAGGGTATACTCTCGGTGGTATCCCACAAAAATCTAATTTTATATTTTTTTTTTTGGACCACCAGAATCCAAAATGAATGTAGAGATTATTGTTATACAATTAATGAATGTAGGGATTATTAGAATCCAACTTTCCTATACACACACACACACACACACACACATATATATATATAGGGTATACACTCGGTGGTATCCCACAAGAATCTAATTATATATATTTTTTTTTTACCACCAAAATCTAAAATGAATATAGAGATTATTGTTATACAATTAATGAAAGTAGGGATTATTAGAATCCAACTTTCCTATATATATATATATATATATATATATATATATATATATATATATATATTGGGATCCTTTGGAGGTATGAGTGACTTTTCTTTGGTTGGCCCGTTTGGATAAGGATCCTTTGGAGGTATGACTTTTCTTGCGCGACTTCTTGAGTTCCTTGGCCATCAAAACCAAGATCTGGTTCTTATCAACCTCATTTGACTTGTCGTTAAGACCATAGATGTCCTTACAAGCTACTTCTTCCTTTTCATCTTGCTCTTCTTGAAGATGTATTTCGTGAGCAAGAAGCTTTCCAATGAGGTCATCTAATTTGAGCTTCCTCGAATGCGGTGACATTCGGTTCCCATTTCTTTCTTGGATGACATCTAGGACCTTGCGAACTTTTTCTTCATTGGAGTAGGTTTTCCCAAAGGACTTTAGTATTGACTATGATAGCGAATTGTTTGTACATGTCCTTGATGGATTCTCCATTCTTTATTTTGAAGGATTCGTACTGCTTGACATAATTGGCAAGCCTTATTTCTTGAACTTGTTTCGTTCCTTCATATGTGGCCACTAAGATATCCCACACCTGCTTAGCTGTATCACAACCAAAAACATATTCAAACTCATTAGAATCAAGTCCAAAGTAGAGAATATGTAAGACTTTAATATTTTTATTTGCCTTTTCTGCTTCTTTGCCAGTATATTTGGATCTAATTTTGGGTTTTGTGATTTCTTCCTCTGTGATCATGGGGACAAAGTCTCCATTCTCAATTCTGTCCCGAAGGTCATAGTCTTGATCCATGATAAATGCCTTCATACGCTTCTTCCAGTGGGAAAAGTTTGATCCTCTGAATAATGGGGGTGTGCTCAAGCAAGTCCTTGCCCTATATCACCATCTTCGAGCCCAGCAAAGATCTTTTCCACAGAGCGGTTAGTCTCTTCTTAAGTGGACCTGCTCTGATACCAATTGAAAGAACCCTAGAGGGGGGTGAATAGGGTTATCACAATTTTTGCACACTTGGGATAAAGGACATTAGGTTTCTTAATCCTTTTCAGGTTAAGAGATTAATTTCACAAATATAAAGGACAATACGAGATAACTGATAAACTTCCTTTATTCAATCATAACAGAGTACAGAAATATAGTATGTGGTTACTCAAGGAGTAAGGTCCTTGTAGCAACTGCTAGAGGAGTGCGTTACTGAAGGGCACTTTCAAAGATTATTGAACAAAAACACGCACTAACACAGCAAAGTGCTTTCAATCACAGAACCTAATTCCCTTAAGGTTCTGTCACTAATAACTCGCCAATGTCCTTGGCTACAGCACACACAAACTCGTCTCTTAAAGACACACTCAAAAATCCTCACGGATTTCCTACTCTTCGATTTCAAGACCGTTGGAGTTGATTCTCCTTCCTTTCTTGTTTCATGCAATATGTATTATATGCTCCTGGAGTATGTGCTCCGGATCCTACGTGGCATATGACATTGTTCATCCATAAAAGAGTCTTTGTTCACTCATAACCAGATATGATAGTTCACTACATATGTTGAGATTGTTCACCCTGTATATCGAGATTGTTCACTAGATATGTTGAGATTGTTCGCTAAATATGTTACAATTGTTCATCATGTAACTAGTGGTTGTTCATTGAAAATATTTCCATTGTTCACCATGTCATTATTTACTAATTCATTGTTTAGTCATTCACTCCTGCAAGTTCAAGTACATGTTATTCGATAAGTTCTAATGATAGAAATTTTGTCACATAAGAAGATTATATATTATAAATTGATTTCATGAGTAAACGATTTTAATCTTTCAAATGAGCAAACAAGTTATGATGAACAATCTAAATTTTTCTTAGAGTAAACTATGTGGAACAAGTTCAGTAAACAATATAGTTGAAGTAAATGAACAACACAGTTGAAGTAAATGAACCATGCAGTTGAGGTGAGTGAACAATCCAACTCAATTTAGTGAACATCGTATGGTGAACAATGATGTTATCTTCAGTGAACAATTCAGTTTAACTGACGCTGGTAACCGACAAGTAGTTATTGATTTTTTTTTTAAAAAAAAACCTGACGTGAATGTCATGTCATCTCCTGGAGCACATGCTCCAGGAGCATACAATAATTTGCATGTTTCACGCTCTTCTTTCCTTCTTTGAGATTTCTTTCCTTGTACATTATATTTGATCTTCTTTCATTCTTATATCTACAAGAATCACACACATAATCAGAATATATAATATAGGATCTGATCCAGATTTCTCTAGTGATGAAAACTTCCATTTCCTGGATATTCGAATTTTGACTTTCATTCAAAACCAATCCAGTCGCCAAGATCCTTGAGCTTAGATCTATCAAAGTCCTTGAGCCTGGGTCTATTGAGGTCCTTAAGGGTTCTAACAAACGTATTTTCAAATCTCACATTTTTCCAGTTTGGCTTTCGGTTTCAATTTTCCAGGTCCACCCCTGTCGAAATTGTTACACTCAATACCGATCTTATTTTGAATACAGGAATCTTCTCCATCGGACAATAAATATCCCATCTAAGTGCACAGCATTTCAGAATCCAATGAATTGATTTCATATCAAGTATTAGTACAATCTGGAGACATGGATGCTTGCCAAGCCAAAATTTACGCATCCACTTTATTTGTATGGCACAGAAACAAAATCTTTGAATATTTCCCCCGCCCACGGGAGGCAACAACCATTTTTTAACCTAATAATATCGTTAAAATGTATGTCAAGCTTTCAGTCTACAGATGATCCACACAAGGATTTGTAGGTTTGAATTAAGTGGGAAGTTACACCCGCTTTCTGGCTCTGCGAACACAATCTTGGTAAGTGCTGACTAGGGATCCACATTTGAGGGGTTCTTTGAGGTGGTCCTTATAGCAAGCCAAGCATGCATCTTTCTCGGGCTGACAAATGACAATCTTCTGCTGGGGGAGCTTGAACTCTTTCTCATGGAGCTCCTTAGCTCGTTCCGACACTTTTTTCAGCATTGTGTCCTCGTGCGTTTGAAGCTTCTCCAAAACACTTTCGCTCTCCTTGAGGATAGATCGAACAGATTCCAACTCTGGATTCAAAGAGGAAGGTGGTGGAGGTGGTGCATAGAATGGGGTTTGCAGTGGCCATCCTCCTGCAGGCTTTCCACTTGGAATTTCTGGTTCCTTGGGAATTTGTTTCTCAAGTACCTTCTTTTGTGGCTGCCGAGACTCCTTGGGTGCCTTTGGCTTTGTTTTCTTTGATTTCTTCTTGGACTTCTCATCATCCACAAGCTGATAGATCAGGTTTCTACTAAGAAGAATGCCATCCATTTTGAGATGACAGCCAAAAAGAACCTGGAAAAAAATAATAACAAATATGAATCATCTAGATCGAAAAAGGCAGGATAATTTTAAGCAATTCTTAAACGTTCAACAAAGAAGCACCTAGATGAATTAATCGGTAAAGCTCACAGTTGTGTAATATGGGTATTCATGGTAACAGTCTTCTCATTTTTTATTCCACCATATATAGAGGGAAGCATAGCTCAAAATTCCTAAAGTCTAACAAAGTCTTCAACAAATGTGATCCCCATCAAATTCCTCAGGGTTGTGACTGCACACAACTAAAGCGCACACCCCTCTTTCTTACATTAAAAGAGGGTGAAGAGCAAAAAAGCGCAAAGGCTCCTAAGGCTCCAGGTGCGGGCTCAAAAGCACCAGCGCAGGCCGTAACACCAAAAACCCAAAAAAATAGAGAAGGAAACTCGAGCATTAGTTAGCAAAAAAACAGAAAAAGGAAAGAAAGATAGACATAGATGTGGTTAACAGAGAATTCCAGAGAGGAACTGGGGAGAGGAAGTTGCCCAAACAAGTTAGAGAGAGGAAGAGGAAGGAGGAGAGAGCAAAAGAGGAAGAAAAGAAACTTATCTAGAAGCGAGAGAAATTCAGATAAAGCAACAGCTTAGGATGCAAAATGCCGATGAGCTACCCGCCCCACTAAAAAGTGCAAAACAGCCAAAAAAAAGGCTCATGCTTTCGGAATGGGCTGGGATTCGACCTGAAAAGCATAAGGGATGCGCCCCGAGCTTTTGCGCTTTTCTTTTTAAAACTTATACAGAGATGAATGAAAATACAAAATGGACAATCAAAGGAGCGAACAAGATGCTGCCTAGAGTGTAGAATGTATAACTCAAAAATGAAGACCAGAAGTTAGAAACAAAAATCGTGTTCAAAAACAATGCCAAGTTAGCACTACCAAAGTAATTTAAGTGTTTATCTTTTCCAATTTGGAGATGATCGATCACAAGTGCTGCTTTAACTGTGACAGGGAAAGTAAACATAGTTATCCCCCGTCCTAGGACAATGACAGAAAACAGAAAAACATTACAATAATACCAAATTTGCACACACGAGGGCTTGAAAAAGAAATTGGGGCTATCAGATTGAGTAATGTCATAGTACAATAGGGCTGCAAGGATTTCAAACAAGACAAGTCATGCAGATACAAGAATGTATGCTAACATTGCAATACGGGTTTCAAAAGATGCAGACCTTGAAAGCATGACACGACCAAAATTACTCCAGCTCCTGAACAACATGTGATGGACTAACGCAATGTTGGAAACTCTTATAACAGCCTACCACAAACTATAACAACAAAATAACAAACCCAGCAAGAGGCTGACTCTTGCGGACCCACAAAAGCTTTCCCAAAACTACTTTTGAAAACCAATTTAGGCACAATAGAAACACAGAAAAAATTACTGTGCAGCAACTTAGATTATAAAAGCCCAAAGCGCAAAAAAGGCACAAAGAGGTCCTGGAGCGTAGGCGCGGGCTCCAAGGCATAGGCGCTTGCATTTTGGACACGAGGCACACTCCATATGGTTACGTTTTCTTAGCACTAAAATCATTCCCACATGAATTTACTAGAGAAAGCAGAAATTGTGAGTGTTTCTGGAGAAGTTTTAGGGTTGAGGGGATTGAATTAGAAGGAAACACGGCAAAAAGAATCTTTTTTACAATTCTTTTCACTCGGATCCAAAAGGCTCCAAAAGGCGCACAAAAAAGGTATACAAAAGACGCGCTTTTTGTGGGGTTTTTGAATGGGCCTAGCCTCACCCCACGTGAGGCGCCAAGGTCTGAGCCTTGCGCCTCACTGGGACTAGGCATGCTTAAAGCAGGCCTTTGCATTCACCTTAGCATCTTTTCTGCTCCTATTAAAAAAGGTCGCTAAAGAATGTAGTGATGAAATGAGATCAAACAGAAGCATAGACATACGGGCAGCCCCGTGCACAAATGATATACAGAGAAGAAACTGTCACTATCTAGTCCACCTTACCACAAAATAGAGCATGTTCATCACACAAGAATAGTACTCAAGATTAATGTTGAAACATAATAAGCCAGGTATGCTAACAAATAACCAGCTGACCTTATCCACAAAATATGCAACCACTTGATCAACTAATTGATCATTTACACTGGAGCTACTTGATTGAATCTAGCCCTGTAGACACATACATGCACTCGACATGTTTTTGATTTACTACCATCTACAATTTGAAAATTGAACAAGGTTGATGTCCACATTGAATCAAAGACCAAACAATGGAACAGAACATCCATGTTATATTCTGAACCAATCTTGTTTCCACACATGTGCAACCAGAATCCCCTCCGTTATCTTTGAAGACAAAGCTACCAAGACCATGTAGTTCAAGGGATGCATATCTTCTGAATAGACCAATCACAACTCCAATCGACATTCACTTGAAGCAATCATCCCAAAACGCTAAAACATGGAAACATGAATCAATCATTCATTGAAACCAAAATGGTCGAGTCTATTCCTATGGAAGGCTCTAGCTCCAATCCCAGCCACACAACACTTATCAACGGGACAACAGTAACTGCACAACATTATTCCAAGATACAAACAAGCTCAAGTGCCTGATAAGCTACGCATTATTTTTCCAATTTAATCAGCACAAAAGCCACTCGCCCCATATCAACAGAAAAACTCACAAAGTTGCCCGACGACAGCAAATTCAAATCCGGGAACATGTAAGCAACCCCATTATCTTACTACACTTAAATTCGAATTTTATCCCTTAAATTTAAACTACAAGACTCGAAACGACCAGATATTACACCATCAAAACCTAGATAAACAAGAACATTGGCTATCTCTATGCCATAAGGTAGATCTTTGAAGCAATGAAAACCAAAAAAAAACCCAGAATTATCAGAAGAAAGCTTACCAGAAAGAAGAGCAGGTCTTTATGGAGTGATCAAATTGGGTTCCTGATCGTTTTGAGATCGGGGAGAGAGAGAGAGATTCCCCCAAAACAGCTAACGGACGGAAGTGGGGAGAGAAACAATTGTTTTTCCCTTCGTTTCTTCTTCTCGTCTTCTTCGGCTCTGCCCATTCTGCAATTTTGAAAGGAAAAAAAAAACAAAAAAAATGTCATAGGGTTTGGACTTGGGTCTAATACAGGCTGATGGGTTGGGCCAGTGCTTCGTAGTTATGGGGTGGACGCCTGGTCGTGCTAGGATTAGCCCATTAATTAAATGGATCAGAACAGGTTATGACTGGTCCATTTATAATTTAACCATGGCCGACATTCTAAGCAAAAAAAAAAAAAAAAAAAAAGGAGGACGTTACTCGTCGTCACCCTTCCCGGTTCATTTTAACCTGTCATTTCTCTCCTCACTCTCTCCTCTCTCATTCTCTCTACTCTCGTAATTCCTCAAATTGGTAACAATTTTTAGAAATTAAAGACACAATGCAAGGTGATCCGCGTCCAGTCTCGCCATGGTTGGCCACAATCAACCTGGCTGAACCACATGCCTGATGCAGGTCGTCGCTGGGCCGCAAAATTAACGAGGCGCTGTCCCATAATATATTTTTTAAATAATTATAACTGTTATTGTTATTATTATTTAATAATTATTATTATTATTATAATTATTATGTGTTATAATTATTATTTTTATAATTATTGGTTTATTACATTTATTAATGCTTAATTAAATTGTTAATAATAATTAATATTAATGTAGTTATTATTAATATTATTAATATTATTATTATTATTATTATTAATGTTAATATTATTAGTTCTTGGTAGTAATTGTTGTTTTTATTATTATTGTTATTATTATTAATATTCTGTCTAGTGAAACTATTATTATTATTATGAATAATATTATATTTAAAACGTGTTATTAATGTTGTTATTTTTATTATTTGTATTATTTGGTAATGTTTTCAATGTTAGAAAGTAGTATTATATAAAGTGTTTGAAAATTTTGATTTGTTTTTGCAGGTACAGTTAGAGGAATTTGGTGGCGACGATGTTGATTAGTCATCGGTTTTTTCTACCGACTAAGGTATTTGAATCACTTGATGCAGTACATGAGTGGGCTGATGAAATAGCTCGGATTATCAGGTTTACGTTTGTACGAGCTACCCACAAGAGAAAAGATGCATGTTGTCCACTTAAGGTTAACCTGAAATGTTAGAGGTACGGTGTATGTCGGGGTAGATTGGATGATTTCAGTGGCGAATCCAGAAATGAAATTAAGCGAGTTCAAAGTCAAACATAAAAAATCAAAACAATAAACCAAAAAACTTACAATATTATTATCTTTCGCGTAGTTGTCCTCGACGAGGTGCCATGACTTGAAAATATTCCATGAAGTCATCATTTGATACTTTCTCGAAAACCTCATCGTCAAAATAAGTGATAACAGTGTTTTTCAAAAACTCGTCCGACATTCTGTTGCGCAAACTTGTCTTGATAATCTTCATTGCGGAGAATGCACGTTCAATCGTTGCAGTGGAGACTGGTAGAAGCAAAGCCAACTTCAGAAGTGAATGAAAGAGAGAAAATGTCTTATCCAATTTCGTTTGAACCAACTTCCTTGATAGTTCACCAACTCCATCTAGGCCCATGAACTTGGGATCATCACGCAAAGTAAAGATAACATCAAGTTCACAGCTTAATGCGTCAATGGCCAATGCATCAAATCCTCTGGATACAACGCAGCCATTCGAAGTATCTTTTCTTTCTCAAAGGTGGACCATAGTACCTTTGGGTCTAGACAAGCCATACCAAGAAGTAACTCAGTACTTGTTTCGGGAAAACGATTGTTAAGTTCTTGCATTTGCATGTCAATAATGTTGTAAAACACTTCTACACGATAATAATGCTCATTTGTCACTTGAGAAACTCTACGACCTACTCTTTGTCCCCGAACAACATGAAAAACATCCATAGCAGGAATCTCAATATCATAATTCATGTAGAACGTATAAACATTCTCAATCAATGGATCCCATCTCAGGTCACTTGTAGTTTGTAATTGTCGTTTAGCTCCACCAAGCAATGCCACGACATTAACATTTAACAATATCTTGATCTCTTCTTTGTAGAGCTTGACTAAGTGCATTTGTAATTCCTAAAACCAACTTCATCACATGTAGCAAGAAAACAAACTCAAACTTCTACATGCCATCTAAAGCACTTTTGGCTTTAATCTATCATCATCAAGATTTGCATGTTCTCCAATAGCATCAAGCACATCAAGAATTGCATCAAACATGAGAACAATATTGGTGAAGGTCCAGTGATCCATATTTCCCTAGGCTCCTTAGCATCGAAGAAAATGACGGGAGTGGGTCCAAGATATTTTCCTTTAAGTCAAGCTTGAGTCGCTTTTGAAGCCCCAAATTGATCGTCTAGGAAGCGTATGGGTGTTTTGGTCATTACACAAGGGTAGGGATGGAACCATGGAGGGTCAAGTCAAGCCTGAAAACCAACCTCGAGGAGGCTAAGAAGAAGTCATCAGGGAACAAGGCCAAGCCAAGAGAATCAAGTTGAAGAATCTCATGTTTTTGGGTAAAATTTGGTATCAAGAAAAGACACGTCTTCACTCTTTTGATCATAACTCCTACAATACAACTCTAATTACCACCAAATTTGGTAAACTTATAATACACACCGAGGGCTTTCCATCGGTATATTATAAGTTCAAATCAGAGTTCAAACGAAGAAGTTATGCGCGTTGGAAGTCAGTTGACGCCAACAGACGCTACTAGCGCCTATGGGGACGCAAGTAGCGCCTCTCTACGCTGCTTGACGCCCACTTTCTAGAGGGTATGCTGGCAGCGCCTGCCCCCTTTTCATCCAAGCACGCGTTTGTTCCGCCTTTTTTTGGTTGTTTCCTTTTCCCCTTTTCCCCCCTTTCCTTTATATACATGTTCCCCCTCCATTAGAGACAGTTTTTGAAGTTTTTAGATTTAGACTCAAAATTCCTCCCACTTAGAGAGTTTGTAATTGTGGGTTTTCAAACCCTAATCAATGAAAGCTAATCCTTTGGGTGGAAATTGCTTAGTGATTTCTCTTCTTTGTGAGTGGGTGTTCTTCCTCCACTCTTTGTGAGATTTCTTGGGTGTTTCAAGACTCTTTGCTTGTGGAAGGTCCTTGTGCAAGTGGTTGAACATCTTAGTTCAATTGGGTGAGTGAATACTCTTTACAATTGTCCATATCCCTTTTAATTCTTGTTATATTTGTTTTTCATCTCCAAAACCCTAAAAATAAAGTTTGTTCTTGAGTTCTAAATTAGGGTTTTCTCAAACCCTAAGTAGTTAATGGATCCTTGGCCTCCTATATTTATATATTCGAAGGATCCTCGGGTTTCACGGATCATTTGGTATCAGAGCAAGGATCAGAGCTCATGCTCATGTGTGGTGAAAAAATTCCAAATTTTTTTTGGGTTTATGTTCATGAAGTTTTGGGTTTATTCTTATTGATTTTGGATTCAAAATTGAGTTTGATGAATGGTATTGGTCCCTTGATGTGAAGGGATTGTTGGGATGTGATTTTTATTATTTGGGTCCAAGTATTCATTGAGTATTGAATTGATTTGTGAAGTTGAACTTGCCCAGAATTTTTTGTTTTGTCTTGAGTTTTTGTTGGATTTTGGCATGTTTGGGTTGAATTTGTTGTGATTTCCGGTACCCAAGTGAATGCTATACATGACCCCTTGCCGTCGGAAGTGATTTGTTGAGGAATTTCATTGTTTGAAGATCGATTTGAGTTGGAGATTGAATATTTTGGGGTTTGGTGTTTGTTCATACTTCTACCATGGATGAAAATGGTTGATTTGTGTGTTTTGTTGGATAATTTGTTGTTGGCTATTTACATATGAGGTGGTCACTTGATGCTTGTTATAGCATTGGTGATTATCATTGGTTTGGTCGATTGTGTGCATTCCATTTGCCAATTTCACCCCATTTTTCCTCACAAAATTAGCCTCGCGAAAACTCCACAAAATTTCCTTTAGCCACAAAAGAACCCAAAAACCTCATCCGATCATCTTTACCTAGCCCGATAAACCCTTAAACTTCTCAAATGACCTCTTTATCACATCTCCAAGACAAACATGATTTCCCTCCTCAACCCTATGCCCATTCCAAAAACCACCCTCTCGATGCGCTACTAAAAAACCCCCTTTTGGCAATGATTTTTGGCAACGACCTCTTTACAGTTGTTGCGATAAAGGTTTATGGCAACGAGATTTAATTGTCGTTACCATAGGTTGTTGTCATACCCTTAATTTTGGCTTGGGTTTTGAAGGAAACTTAAGCGGAAATTTTACGTAACGAAAGTAGTCGTTGCGAAAGATGGGCTATGTTGAAGACAGGGTCAAGGTCCTTCACCGCGCATCCGCGAAGGACCTTCGGTTTTGATGAAAGTGAAAATTCGGAAAAGGGAAGTTGCCTTATTGTAACGCCCCGGCCCCACCTGGGTCGCGGACATTACCGATAATTGCTTCAAGGATCGCTGACTGGCCCCACATATCACCACGAGTTTTCAGGTGCCAGCTCTCTCACACGCCGCCGAAAACTTCAGAGGTCACCATCTTTGATTTCAGCCAGACGCTTAATCGAGAGTTCCCAACGGATGAGCTACCATAAAAGAAGCTGCAACTTGGTGATATAAGTAGTGATTTCAATGTTGTTAAGCCACACTTTAACCACATACCCGGGGTATTACAATCACCCCCACTTAAGCGCACAACGTCCTCGTTGTACCACAATCCACTTCAGAATCTTTGCCCCGCTAGGTGACTGGCCATGGCTCTCCCGTCCACTGGTGTAGCTCACGGTCGCGAATACCATTTGTAACGCCCCGTCCCCTCCCAAGCCGCGACCGTGAGCTGCGCCAGTGGATGGGAGAGCCATGGCCAGTCACCTAGCGTGGCAAAGATTCTAGAGTGGATTGTGGCACAACGAGGACGCAGGCGCTAAGGGGGTGATTGTAATACATACCGGTTAAAGTGTGGCTTAACAAGATTGAAATGACTACTTATATCACCAAGGTGCACCTTCTTTATGGTAGCTCATCCGCTGAACTCCTCGCTAAGCGCGGCTACCGAGTAGTCAAAAGATGGGTGACCTCCTGAGAAGTTTTCCCAGGCAGCGTGTGAGCGAGGACAAGCACGCTGGAAAGACTCGTGGTGATTTGTGGGGGCAGTCAGCGATCCTTGAAGTAGTTATCGGTAATGTCCGCGGCCCAGGTGGGGGCGGGGCATTACAGATGGAATCAAAGCCGACCCGCGACCGTGAGCTACGCCAGTAGACGGGAGATCCATGGGCAATCACCTAGCGGGACAAAGATTCTGGAGTGGATTGTGGCACAACGAGGACGTTGTGCGCTTAAGTAGGGATGACTGCAACACCCCGAGTTGTATGGTTAAGTGTGGCTTAAGAGGATTGAAATGACTACTTATATCACCAAGGTCCACCTTCTTTTATGGTAGCTCATCCGTTAGGAACTCCTCAGTTAAGTGTGCTTGGCTGGGAGTAGTCCAAGGATGGGTGACCTCCTTGGAAGTTTTCCCAAGCAGTGTGTGAGGGAGGAGAAAGCACACTGGAAAGACTCATGGTGATTTGTGGGGCCAGTCAGCGATCCTTGAAGCAGTTATCGGTAATGTCCGCGACCCGGGAGGGGTCGGGGCGTTACACTTATATAATCTGATTATATATTCTGAGTATATAATATATATTCTGATTATATACTCAGATTATGTGTATATAATATATATATATATATTTTGATTATATATTATATATTCTTATTATGGGCATGATTCTTGTAGATATAAAAAGGAAACAAAAGGAAACAAATCAAGGGAAATCAATCATGATTATTGTAGCAACAAAAGAGAAGAAATCAACACACAAGGCAAGTTTACCATTGGAAGACTCAAGTCTAAGCATCCAAATGCATCTATAAAAAGGACGATAGAAGAATTGAGAAGATAGGCGATTCCACGGAAGTAATCGCGGAGTAAGAAATCCGGTGGGATTTCTCCGAGTGTGTAACAAATGGTTCGGTGGTGAATGTAGCCAGTAAAGGACCTCTGGTGAAGGTATAGCCAAGGACCTTGGTGAGCATTCGTTGTGTCCACATGTGGTGGAGAGATGGTGTGTAGCATAGCCTTGACGGACTAAGGTTGTGTGTGTTTGTGTTTCAATGTAATCCATCGTGTTCCAAATCGCCGCTAGGGTTTTTCCTACGACGATCCTTATCTCAGAGTCGATCAAGGACATTCGTCTTGGTCGATGATCCTATCGCGAATCGCCTTGGTGTTACTTCTTGTTTTGTTTTGTAAGTGTAACTTGTTCTTTGATTGTTATAAATCTAATGAGGTATTTCAGTTACACTGTGTTTTGATCCTTGGCTTGAAACTAAGGAAGTTTGCTCTAACGTCCTTACCTAGTGTGTAGATCTTAATTGTGAACTTCACCCCCCTCTTTGGCTCCAACTAGTGGTATCAGAGCAGGTCCACACAAGAAGAGACTAACCGCTCTGTGGAAAAGATCACAGGGGATAGTGAAAACAAAAAGGTAAGTCGCGAACGTAGATGCATTCTGCAACAAGGACATTGATAAAAAAAAAAAGGTTAAATCATAATCCTTATGTCCTTCATCCGGTTCAAAATTTGAGGTATGTCATCTGTAAACCATTCATTGATCACATTGAATTATGGCATGAATTGAGGGGTAGGACCCTCTCTTAGTACTGACAAATTTATCAAGCGTTGCAAATTTCTAGCCAACCTCTAAAACATACTATATGTTATATCAAGGAGGAGATTCCCTATTGACCTTGTGACAATCCAAAAAGGGAAAAATGATTTATTGTTGCTAAATTTTATCTTTCATCAAAAAGGGGGAGATTGTTGAAGACAGGGTCAAGATCCTTCACTGCGCATCCGCGAAGGTGTAACAACCCGAAGAAAATTGCCCCTTATTACGTACTTACTAGTTTAATTAATCAAGGTTAACGATAAACCACGGTTAATTAAAACGCTTGTTCCAAAATTTTGTTTTCCTAACTAAGTGTGTGTTTTGCAGGACTTGAACAGTGCAACGATCATCCATGAATCAGTTCTAAATTTTCGTTTTTTGATGAATCTCTTCCAATAATTTTTATAGTGATCCTATCGTTTATGAATTCTTTTTCCGAGAACGATATATCGGGTCCCTCTTTTATTCGAGGCAATTTAGGAATATAATTATGAGAAATATCATGGAAGTGTATGGATATATTTATTTGGGTTTTCGTAGGTTATCGGTAATATTTATACGGTATAATCATTTAAGTAATTTGGGAGTTAAGGAGATATAAGTATAAGAGGGAGAATTAAATGGATCAAAATTCCTCCCCATTTGGGCCATGGGCCGGCTGGATCAAATAAGAAAGAAGGGGGAAGGCTCATCTTTGGGCTTAAGCATGTCTTTATATATGAAGTAATTAGAAGAGATTGATAAATTTATGTTATAATCTCAACTCTCATCTCTTGCTCCCTCTCTCACTTGTGGCCTTCACCTCCCCCAACACCACCAGCCACGTCCCTCAGCTGCCGCCTCTGCCGACCACCCGCCGCCGCCACCGACACTTTTTCCGGCCACCTTCCGGCCATCAAGCACCACCTTCATCATCCTCCTCCATTCTTGCTCCTCTTGCAAGTGTAATGTCATCCTTCTTCTTATCTCCCTTTTTAATAAAAGCTCGTAGATAAAATATGAGTTTTTGTGTATTTTCTCATGTTATTTCATAGGTAAACCAAATATTCTTAAGTTCATCAAGTGAGAAGTGAAAGAATCCTAGCACCAAAGAGTGAATCTTGGGTAAGTTGGTGATAACCTTGTGTTGTTATGATTAAATGAGTATGGATAGTGATGGATTGTGGCATGCTTGTGGTTTAAGATGTTTAATCCTTTATGAAAGAGTGAGTTTATGGCTTAAATATAAGTGCATGTGTTTAAAATGAGATTATGTTAACAAAGAGATGTTCTTTGTGACTTTTAATGATTTCCCTCCTCAACCCTATGCATCACATCTCCTAGACAAACATGATTTCCCTCCTCAACCCTATGCCCATTCCAAAAACCACCCTCTCGATGCGCTACTAAAAAACCCCCTTTTGGCAACGATTTTTGGCAACGACCTCTTTACAGTTGTTGCGATAAAGGTTTATGGCAACGAGATTTAATTGTCGTTACCATAGGTTGTGGTCATACCCTTAATTTTGGCTTGGGTTTTGAAGGAAACTTAAGCGGGAATTTTACGCAACGAAAGTAGTCGTTGCGAAAGATGGGTTGTGTTGAAGACAGGGTCAAGGTCCTTCACCGCGCATCCGCGAAGGACCTTCGGTTTTGATGAAAGTGAAAATTCGGAAAAGGTAAGTTGCCTTATTGTAACGCCCTGGCCCCACCTAGGCCGCGGACATTACCGATAATTGCTTCAAGGATCGCTGACTGGCCCCACAAATCACCACGAGTCTTTCCAGCGTGCTTCATACTCTCTCACACGCTGCCTGGGAAAACTTCCCAGGAGGTCACCCATCTTTTGACTACTCCCAGCCAAGCACGCTTAACTGAGGAGTTCCCAACGGATGAGCTACCATAAAAGAAGCTGCAACTTGGTGATATAAGTAGTGATTTCAATGTTGTTAAGCCACACTTCAACCACATACCCGGGGTATTACAATCACCCCCACTTAAGCGCACAACGTCCTCGTCGTGCCACAATCCACTCCAGAATCTTTGCCCCGCTAGGTGACTGGCCATGGCTCTCCCGTCCACTGGCGCAGCTCACGGTCGCGGGTCGGCTCTGATACCATCTGTAACGCCCCATCCCCTCCCGAGCCGCGATCGTGAGCTGCGCCAGTGGACGGGAGAGCCATGGCCAGTCACCTAGCGGGGCAAAGATTCTAGAGTGGATTGTGGCACAACGAGGACGTTGTGTGCTTAAGTGGAGGTGATTGTAATACCCCGGGTATGTGGTTAAAGTGTGGCTTAACAAGATTGAAATGACTACTTATATCACCAAGGTGCACCTTCTTTTATGGTAGCTCATCCGTTGGGAACTCCTCAGTTAAGCGTGCTTGGTTGGGAGTAGTCAAAAGATGGGTGACCTCCTGGGAAGTTTTCCCAGGCAGCGTGTGAGCGAGGACGAAGGACGCTGGAAAGACTCGTGGTGATTTGTGGGGCACTCAGCGATCCTTAAAGAAGTTATCGGTAATGTCCGCGGCCCAGGTGGGGGCGGGGCGTTACAGATGGTATCAGAGCCGACCCGCGACCGTGAGCTGCGCCAGTGGACGGGAGATCCATGGGCAATCACCTAGCGGGACAAAGATTCTGGAGTGGATTGTGGCACAACGAGGAGGTTGTGTGCTTAAGTATGGATGACTACAACACCCCGGGTTGTATGGTTAAGTGTGGCTTAAGAGGATTGAAATGACTACTTTTATCACCAAGGTCCACCTTCTTTTATGGTAGCTCATCCGTTGGGAACTCCTCAGTTAAGTGTGCTTGGCTGGGAGTAGTCCAAGGATGGGTGACCTCTTGGGAAGTTTTCCCAGGCAGCGTGTGAGCGAGGACGAAGCACGCTAGAAAGACTCATGGTGATTTGTGGGGCCAGTCAGCGATCCTTGAAGCAGTTATCGGTAATGTCCGCGACCCGGGAGGGGTCGGGGCGTTACACTTATATAATCTGATTATATATTCTGAGTATATAATATATATTCTGATTATATACTCAGATTATGTGTATATAATATATATATATATTTTTTGATTATATATTATATATTCTTATTATGGGCATGATTCTTGTAGATATAAAAAGGAAACAAAAGGAAACAAATCAAGGGAAATCAATCATGATTATTGTAGCAACAAAAGAGAAGAAATCAACACACAAGGCAAGTTTACCGTTGGAAGACTCAAGTCTAAGCATCCAAATGCATCTATAAAAAGGACGATAGAAGAATTGAGAAGATAGGCGATTCCACGGAAGTAATCGCGGAGTAAGAAATCCGGTGGGATTTCTCCGAGTGTGTAACAAATGGTTCGGTGGTGAATGTAGCCAGTAAAGGACCTTTGGTGAAGGTATAGCCAAGGACCTTGGTGAGCATTCGTTGTGTCCACATGTGGTGGAGAGATGGTGTGTAGCATAGCCTTGACGGACTAAGGTTGTGTGTGTTTGTGTTTCAATGTAATCCATCGTGTTCCAAATCGCCGCTAGGGTTTTTCCTACGACGATCCTTATCTCAGAGTCGATCAAGGACATTCAGCCTTGGTCATGATCCTATCGAATCGCCTTGGCCGCATTACTTCTTGTTTTGTTTTGTTTTGTAAGTGTAACTTGTTCTTTGATTGTTATAAATCTAATGAGGTATTTCAGTTACACTGTGTTTTGATCCTTGGCTTGAAACCAAGGAAGTTTGCTCTAACTTCCTTACCTAGTGTGTAGATCTTAATTGTGAACTTCACCCCCCTCTTTGGCTCCAACTAGTGGTATCAGAGCAGGTCCACACAAGAAGAGACTAACTGCTCTGTGGAAAAGATCACGGGGGATAGTGAAAACAAAAAGGTAAGTCGCGAACGTAGATGCATTCTGCAACAAGGACATTGTTAAAAAAAAAGGTTAAATCATAATCCTTATGTCCTTCATCCGGTACAAAATTTGAGGTATGTTATCTGTAAACCATTCATTGATCACATTGAATTATGGCATGAATTGAGGGGGAGGACCCTCTCTTAGTACTGACAAGTTTATCAAGCGTTGCAAATTTCTAGCCAACCTCTAAAACATAATAGATGTTATATCAAGGAGGAGATTCCCTATTGACCTTGTGACAATCCAAAAAGGGAAAAATGATTTATTGTTGCTGAATTTTATCTTTCATCAGAAAGGGGGAGATTGTTGAAGACAGGGTCAAGATCCTTCACTGCGCATCCGCGAAGGTGTAACAACCCGAAGAAAATTGCCCCTTATTACGTACTTACTAGTTTAATTAATCAAGGTTAACGATAAACCACGGTTAATTAAAACGCTTGTTCCAAAATTTTGTTTTCCTAACTAAGTGTGTGTTTGCAGACTTGAACAAAGGCAACGATCATCCATGAATCAGTTCTAAATTTTCGTTTTTTGATGAATCTCTTCCAATAATTTTTATAGTGATCCTATCGTTTATGAATTCTTTTTCCGAGAACGATATATCGGGTCCCTCTTTTATTCGAGGCAATTTAGGAATATAATTATGAGAAATATCATGGAAGTGTATGGATATATTTATTTGGGTTTTCGTAGGTTATCGGTAATATTTATACGGTATAATCATTTAAGTAATTTGGGAGTTAAGGAGATATAAGTATAAGAGGGAGAATTAAATGGATCAAAATTCCTCCCCATTTGGGCCATGGGCCGGCTGGATCAAATAAGAAAGAAGGGGGAAGGCTCATCTTTGGGCTTAAGCATGTCTTTATATATGGAGTAATTAGAAGAGATTGATAAATTTATGTTATAATCTCAACTCTCATCTCTTGCTCCCTCTCTCACTTGTGGCCTTCACCTCCCCCAACACCACCAGCCACCGCCTCTGCCGACCACCCGCCGCCGCCACCGGCACTTTTTCCGGCCACCTTCCGGCCATCAAGCACCACCTTCATCATCCTCCTCCATTCTTGCTCCTCTTGCAAGTGTAATGTCATCCTTCTTCTTATCTCCCTTTTTAATAAAAACTCATAGATAAAATATGAGTTTTTGTGTATTTTCTCATGTTATTTCATAGGTAAACCAAATATTCTTAAGTTCATCAAGTGAGAAGTGATAGAATCCTAGCACCAAAGAGTGAATCTTGGGTAAGTTGGTGATAACCTTGTGTTGTTATGATTAAATGAGTATGGATAGTGATGGATTGTGGCATGCATGTGGTTTAAGATGTTTAATCCTTTATGAAAGAGTGAGTTTATGGCTTAAATATAAGTGCATGTGTTTAAAATGAGATTATGTTAACAAAGAGATGTTCTTTGTGACTTTTAATGTTGAAATTGTCAAGTATAATGTCTAGGAGCATGATATGTATTAAATTGGACTTTGCATGTGTAAGATGTGACCAAGGATGAAGGTTTTCTTCATGTTATTAATTCTGGAAATTTGTATTGGTGATGGAAGGATAGGATTGTATAAGTGTTTAAGATAAATCATGAGATTAATCATGCATGCAAGTGGTTTTATTGAGTGTTTTGCAATCTGGTTGGTTAATGAATTTCCAGAAAATGAATGATGTGATTCTGAGTCATTTTATAGCATGAATAGGTAGATAAAAGTGTTAGCTAACACCCAATTTTTACGGTTCGTCGTTTCGAAAAGAATTTTAGAATTTATGGTCAAAATCGTAAACCCACGCAAGTCTGAGATTTTTATGACGGCAGAAAAAAAGATAGGTGTTTTTCGACTAGTTAGAGGTTACTATGACCTAAGGTCTGAACATATAAGCTTTTGTTGGAAGGATAAAAATTCTGAGTTTTCCAGAAATACCACTAGTGTGACTGCTCTTTTTCTAAGCTGAAATTCCACCTCTTCCCAAGCTTAAATCAATTGATGATGAAAATAAAAGTTGAAGTTTGACTCATGAGCTTTCCGTGGACAGCTTACAGGTCCAAAACCGATTAATATAACTGAAGTTATCGCTTTCCGAAAAATGCTAGTCGACACTGGCAAGTTCTGGACATATTAGGTGTTTAAGTGTTTTGACCCTTTTAATCGTGTTTTTGGTCCTTGGGATTAACTATAAAGTTGTAAGGCATATTTTCAGCTTTCCGGAAAGTCCTCTTATGCGACGATACGATGTCTATGGTCAAAGTTATGATCCTTTCATTGTACGGAGGAAATTAAGTTTACAATTCGAGCCGGTAATTCTATTAAAGATATGTTTTCCCTCTCTTAGCTAAATGAATGACTAATTCTAAATTCCTCCTCTTTTCTAAGTTTCTCCAAGTGGTCGTTGCTGTTCCGCTGTTCAAGTCCCTGCTCGTTGCGTACGTGTTCTTAGGTCTTAAGGTACGTATATTGCCTGTAACCCTTTTTAAGTTAATTACACGATTTATTTTATGCCTTATAAATCTCATGTTTATTTTTTTTAAAGTCTATGTCATTTATAAAAATTGTATATATCATGTTAAAGTATAATTAAGTAAGTTTATGGGGTTTTATGTACCAAGTAAGTTTTATTAAGTAAAGCATCTTACTTAAGTATTTATGTTATACGTCTTCCGCGTTGAAACATCTACATCGGTTAAATACCTTTGACTGGGTCTTTTATGGCTAGCAAGTAGTTATGTCATGAGAGATTTCACGAGTGTTTCCCTACACAAGTACAAGCCTTATACAGGGAGGTTACAAGATTGTATCTTTAAGTTATGTTTGGAAAAGGGGTAGTTTAAAGAACTAGTTTTGTTAAGAATCCAATGTCAAGGTATCAAGGTTTAAGTTTTCAAGTTTTAGAATTTAATAAAGTCCCCGCCCATGCTTATGGTTCCTTAGTGCACACCAAGGAAAAACATGCTTAGGTGCCTTTGTGCACCCCAAGTTAACTATATACGTGCCTTAGGGCACCCAAGGAAAATGTAACTGTAGTGCCTAAAGTGCACCCCATGGAAATCTGGCTAGTATAGGACAATTTCCACCATCCGGATCTCACGATCGGTCCGGGTATGCGCATACGGAGGCTTAGCCAATGATCGCAAGTAGGGGACATTCAGGATAATAATAGGATAACCAAGTTTAAGTCTCTTAAGTTATTCAAGTCTTTTGAACCAAAGTAAAGCTTTATGACTTACATGCCAAATTTCTTTTATACGTCTTGGGCTATGCTATGGCTTTGTATGTTATATGTTAGTTATGTATGATTTAAGTTCTTTTGAAATTATATTATATCACTTTTAATGATGTATTATTTCTAAGGTTATGGTTATGTATGTTACTTTAAGAGGAAGAACTCAAAAGTATTTCTATTTAAGTTGTGATTTAAGTACATGTTAAGTTATGCTTTCCATGTACAGGTTGAGTAAGGTCAAGCTATGTAAGTTTTGCTACCTTTTATTGTTTGTTGGTTATTGATATTGTTTTAATGTTTTGGAACCGCGCTAAATAACTAAAACGAATTATGAAAAGATTCTTATGTTATTAGGGGTATACGTACTGAGTTTAACTCACGTTCCGAAGTTTTATGTTTTCGTTTTAGGAATCTCGACAAGGAAAAGGGAAACGCCCCGGAAGGACGAAACCCTGGAGCTTCTTAAGAAGGTTGAAGGTGGTTAAAGATCCCTTATGAAAGACTTAAGAGAATCTTGTGATATTTTGGCTTGTATAAGTTTTATTGGGTTATGCTATGTAGTTTTGAGGTGGCTTAAGTTTAGTTATGTCTTGATGATGCATGTTCGAAGTTGGTTTATGTTTTGTTGTTTTGTTGGGTTTTAGTATAGCCTTGCCCTCCTTCGTGGGCGGCGGTAATACTCCCAGGTGTTTATCCACTGCTAATCATTGGGTTAAGTGTATCATTATCTTAATCTAGTGGTTAGTAACCTGGGGGCGTTATAGAAGGACCTTCGGTTTTGATGAAAGTGAAAATCCGGAAAAGGGAAGTTGCCTTATATAATCTGATTATATATTCTGAGTATATAATATATACTCTGATTACATACTCAGGCTATGTGTATATAATATATATATATTTTTATTATATATTATATATTTTTATTATGGGCATGATTCTTGTAGATATAAAAAGGAAACAAAAGGAAACAAATCAAGGGAAATCAATCATGATTATTGTAGCAACAAAAGGGAAGAAATCAATACACAAGGCAAGTTACCGTTGGAAGACTCAAATCCAAGCATCCAAATGCATCTATAAAAAGGACGATAGAAGAATTGAGAAGATAGGTGATTCCACGGAAGTAATCGCGGAGTAAGAAATCCGATGGGATTTCTCCGAGTGTGTAACCAATGGTTCGATGGTGAATGTAGCCAGTAAAGGACCTCTGGTGAAGGTATAGCCAAGGACCTTGGTGAGCATTCGTTGTGTCCACATGTGGTAGAGAGATGGTGTGTAGAAGAGCCTTGACGGACTAAGGCTGTGTGTGTTTGTGCTTCAATGTAATCCATCGTGTTCCAAATCGCCGCTAAGGTTTTTCCTACGACGATCCTTATCTGTAGCTGACTCAAGGACATTTAGTCTTGGTCAGTGATCCTATCAGTAACTGCCTTCGGGCTGTTACTTCTTGTTTTGTTTTGTAAGTGTAACTTGTTCTTTGATTGTTATAAATCTAATGAGGTGTTTCAGTTACACTGTGTTTTGATCCTTGGCTTGAAACCAAGAAGTTTGCTCTAACGTCCTTACCTAGTGTGTAGATCTTAATTGTGAACTTCACCCCCCTCTTGGGCTCCAACAGGCTATAACAATGGCAACAACCACAACCATTATAAATAATATATACCATTTTACACAACGACTTTTCTTCTTGCAATATTTGATATCCGTTTATAGCAACGACTTGTTGTTAATTGCAAAAGTTATGAATAGACCTTTAATACATACCATTTTATGCAACGCCCATTCTTGTTGCAATAGGTGATACCATATTATAGCAACGACCTTTGTTATTGCAATATATATGGTATGAATATTATGGAATTTTAATTTAATTAGGCAGTTGAATTATTGTAAATGATATTATTCTTTTTTAGGAGGTCAATATTTTGAAACAAATATAAAAGAGAGAAGATTCTAATGTTATTGTTGATAGGATACTCCTTATTTGTTGGAGAATTTACATGTACGTTAGCAACAAAAGTAGTCACTGCGAAAAATGGCCAATAACATTGGGAACGACCAATGCCGTTACGGAAAATACACACCGTTACACGCAACGATCTTTCTTGTTGCAATAATTAATATCCGTTTATAGTAATGACTAGTTGTTGTGAAAATTTTGAATGGACATTTTATCAAACTAATTTGATTAAGTATATCTTTTTTGCAAGTATACTTAATAAAACTATTTTGGTAAATTGTCTATTCACAGACCTTATTATAGGACATGAATAGTTAACAAAAATGTCAAATAATATTAAAACAAAACTAAAATGAACATGACATAGTCAACATATATATTTACCATTATGAGAAATAAAATATACTATCAAAGAAATTTTTTATTATGAGAAATAAAATATACTATCTAAGAAATTTAAAAAAAAATTAAAATAAACATAATATAACTAATATATATATACACTAGTAGAAAAGGGGTCAAAGGTCGACGCTTTAGGCTTGACGCTTTGGTCCAACGTCAACTAGATTTTGGGAGGGGACTCCATAACTGATATAAGGTCGACGCTTTTTTATGTCAGGAGGCAGGTCTACCGTCTACGATTTAAGGCGTCGATCTTGTCTTATAATCAAACAAGCAAAGACGACCATTGTTGCGCTATACGAGGGAAAAGATTAAATAATAAAATCTTAATTGGAGGGACTTTTTCCTAGGTATGACAATAAAACTCGAACTCGTGGGTACCCGCTTTTACCCGACTTGTTATGAGTGATACATTTTAGAAAAAACGGGTTAGGGTAGGGTGATGGGTACTCGTATTTAACCGACAGATACCTTACCCAACCCGCCCCGAATACCTACAAAACAAAAAGATATTTTTTATAAAATTTTATCATTCATACTCATTTTTCGGGTCGGGTAAAGGCAGCTATATTAACACATTAAATGTATTTTGGCATGATAGTTGTCCAATTTTTCTCTTTATAATAATAATCTTCATATAATATTTTCTTTTGATCGCCAATATGATTATATCCGAAAATAACCCGTTAATTTGTACATATGGGTATAAAACGGGTTGTATAATTTAATCTTCAATTGTATCCAAATTATACCCATTATACCCGCACTACCCAGTGGATAAAGGTAAGGATACTTGTATTTTGTACCCGCTAAATAATAAATATGGGTAGGATAAAGGTACAGCTCTACCCGCCCCGAACCCGACCCATTGCCATTTCTACTTTTGCTAATCCTCACCAAAAAAAAACACACAAATCAACCCAGTTAGCAAAATAAGAAAATTAACAAATTATCTCCAGTATGACTTTTGCCTTCTTTTAATATTAACAAAAGAAGTAAATTAAGTCATATCCTTCCATAAACAAAAACAACTAAACCCCTAAAACCCCTTCTGCGACTCTGTACGTACGGGGCTCTTCGTCATCTTAGGGTATCGAGTACGGCGGATGAAAATCTTCCGGGCGACACTGTTAATCGCGCCGATGACGATCCTAAAACTTGTTTCTTGAGTCTTTGTTTTTTTCTTCCCACCCCGAACCTGGCCCATTTCACTTAATTTGTATCTTGTGTGGGATATATTCTGAATTTTGTCGAAATTGAGATCCTGAAACTTGTTTCTTGAGTCTCTGTTTTTTTTTCTTCCAACAAATTTCTTTAATCATTTTTAGCTATAGTAATTGTGGCTGACGTCTTGGGGTTTTTTCAACTACTACCTTTAATTTGCTGCGGCAATTGAAATTAATCATGTGGCAGTGGTTGACATCCTGGGGTTTTTCAGCCATGGCTGTGGTCTTGGGGTAGTGTTATTCTTGAGTATATGTGTTTGAAATTAATCATGTGAATTCTTGTATCTTTTCACTACCCACTATTTTTCCTTTTCCACTTCTAATTCAATTTGTTGTATCGTCAATTTTTTCCTTCTATTTTCAAATGCATTAAGGAGAAAAAAATTTCCTTTCTATTTTCAATTTGCTATTCATGGGGTTTTTCAATTGCTATTCTTAAGTGTATGAGCAAATGATTATTGATGAAGAAAGGGACATTAAGGAGAAAAAGAAAAGGTTGCAACATGACGTTATGCAAGTCCTCGAGCTCACACAAGTTGAAGCAGTGCAGACGTTCAAAGTGTTGAGATCCGATGATAATAACCTTGCCGCCTTTTATTATTGTGAAGGTGATGAGTGGAAGGGAGAGTTCCTCCTCAGTCTTTTTCATTCAAGTATATATCCATCCCATTAGACCATGCTATGTTATCAATAGTAGACTACCTTTGCTTTTAAGGGAGTAGAAGTATTTCGATGATGTAATTGCAAGGTGAACATGAAATTTATGATGGTTTGGTTTTTTAAGGTTTAATTGTAAGGTGAACATGAACCATATGATGAATTGGTCTTTTAGATGTCATGTTTAACGTAATATGAGATACTGATTACATATATGTTACTTTATGTAGCTGATTGATAAAATGAACGTATTATAATTAAACAAAAAATTATTACATTGCCTAATTAGCAATGACAAAAATATGCTCTATACAATACAATTAAAAATCCTTACAATTTTTAATTATTAATCATAAATATATTTTACAATACAAATAAAAATTAAAAGTTGATAAATATGTATTATAATGATTAATTATTGAAAATTGCAAAAATTATTTACAACTAATAAAAATATCAAATTCTTTCACGATAATATATCCTATAATACATACAATACGTCAAAAATAAAAATATACTTGATTCCATTCCATAACTGCTCACCAAACAGTAGAAATGAAATTTGATTTCATCCCAATTTTTCTCCAAACAACTTCAGTCCTGGGTTTTAATTAGGGATAAGTGGTTCCAGATCCGGAACCTGGAACCAGTCAAACGAGTAGGTTCCGGATACGGAACACAACTAGAAATATGTGTATTGTCAATCACCTTTTTCCAACCAATTTAAAATGGTTGGAAAAACCAACCATTTTAGCAACCATTTCATATTTCAACTATTTTTCAAAAATTTTTGTGGGAAAAAGGGTTGGAAATTCCAACCAGTTTTGCTAAAATTGGTTGAAATTTTTTCCTACCATCCTTTATCCTACCATTTGAAATTGTTTAGAAAAATAGTGAGTAACCGACCATTTTTCCAACCATTTTCAAATAGTAGGAAAAAGGATGGTAGGAAAGTTCCAACCATTTTAGCAAAAGTGGTTGGAATTTTCAACCCTTTTTCCCACTAATTTTTTTGAAAAATAGTTGGAATATGAAATAGTTGCTAAAATTGTTGGTTTATTCAACCATTTTAAATTGGTTGGAAAAAAGTGGTTGGTAATACACATATTTTTAGTAGTGGAACCGGTCAAACGGGTAAGGTTAAGGTTCCTAAAATTTCGGAACCTGTCAAATGGGTAAGGGTAAGGTTCCTAAACTACTACCTTGAACCAGAACCTGGAACTTGTCAATTAGGTTTAGGTTTCAGGTATTGTCACTAAATTTGAAGATTTCAAGGAATTTTAAGCTTGTTATATGACTTAGGTTATTTTTCGTGAAGTTGTAATTTATGTTGAGACTTAATATTTATTAATACTATTTGTAATTTTGTATCGTTTGTTTCCGTAAAACCAACTTGTAAGACTATTTTAAATGTTTGGTATGTTTGCACTTTAAAGCAATGTGAGATTGGTATATGATAGTCAATATATAAATGTTGTGGATGAAATAATGACATGTGAGACTTTATTATTCTTTTAAAAAAATGCTAGACTTTAGCATAACAAACTTTTTTTTAAAAAAAAATCATGTCAGAAAATATATTTAGGGTGTGTTTGGTCAGGATGAAAATCACTTTCTAGAAAATGATTTTCCCATTTTTCGGTGTTTGGTGACCAGAAAATGGAGAACCATTTTCCAAGAAAATGATTTTCCCCCACCACTTTGTAAATTATTTTCTTGACTCCAACCTAATGAAAACCATTACCTTCCTCTTTCCTCTACTCTCTCGCTCTCTCTCTCTCTCCACCATTCTCCCACACTCATATCCTCATTTTAATATCTTCTCTCTCGTTTTTCTCTCTTCCACCACTATCTCTCCGTTTTAATCTCTCTCTCTCTCTCTCTCTCTCTCTCTCTCTCTCTCTCTCTCGTCTTTCTCTTTGTACACCACTCTGTCTCATACAGTCGTTTTAGTCTCTCTCTCTCTCATCTCCCCTCTCCGCTACTCTCTCACACACACGATTTTAATCTCTGTCTCATTATCGTCAAACATGTGAAAATCATTTTCCTATGTGCCAAACACGGGAAAATATTAAATGAAAATTCATTTTCTAAGAAAATCATTTTCCAACGAAAACCATTTTCCTAGAAAACAATTTTCCTTTACACCAAACACACTCTTAGTGTATAATCGGTGGGTACTAGGAACCGCACCCGGAATCGCGGGTAAGGATAAGGTTCTCAAAATTTAGGAACCGGTTTAAACGGGTAAGGTAAGGTTCCTAAAATTTAGGAATCGGTCAAACGGGTAAGGGTAATGTTCCTAGTTTTAGGTGAAGGTACCCGGAACCGCTCACCCCTAGTTTTAATTCCATACCTAACCCCCTTAAATTTTTAATCCCATACCCATTCCATTCCTGAAATCTCTCAAAATAGGCACTTAGATCTACTGAGACATAAGATTGTAGGAATAAATAAGGGTGGAAAGATTTTATAGAGCATTTTCTATAACTCGTTCTATTATTTATTATATAAAGATTGTATTAAGATTAAATATATTTATAATATAGTTGGGTAAAAATGGTTCGTCATGGATCTACCATTTGTTTCACCTAGAGTGCCCGACATAGCTATAATGAACCAGACATTACCTCAACCCAATTCGTTTAATTAAAGGACCTTTAGGGGCCGTTTGACATGCAATGAGAATGAGAAATGAGAATTCATAATGAGATTGAGATTGGAAATTAACATCAATTTATGTTTTTTTTGAAACATTAGCGGCCGATGAACCCTTTTATTAATCAACCAACAGTGCAAAATGCACTCAGCAAAATCACCGCTCACTACACAGGTGAGCCAGCCATAGTGATTTTGACAGTTGCAGTCCGAAATGCGAAAGGAACTACAACATCCATGATGATACAACACATCTAATCAAACCAGCAACTGGAACTTATGAAAAAATGATGGGAATGTTGTTGAAATTCATCGCCAGCAACTCAATTAAATATGGATGCTTGTCTTTCCATTCTATGGACCAAAGTGAAACTCTCCATTTTACTGTCTGAATGACCAACTCACTGTCTCTTGCCTGATTATCAAAGATGATAGCATTACGATGATTCCACAGAGACCAAACAATTGCAAAGATTGATGCTAGCCAATAACTTGTTCTCAGCTTGCTTGTGAACTTGACTTGGGTCCATTTCTCAAACATACATCTGAGGGAGAGTTCCTATGGCAAGATGTGAGCCAATGATTGCATAGTTTCAAACCAAACATACCATGAGAATGGACATGTGAGGAGGAGATGATTGTCACTTTCTGATGCTACTTCATAGAATGGGCAGATGTCAAAGGTAGCATCAATTACACCCTTTCTTACTAACATTCCTTTGGTGTTAAGCTTCCCTAATAGGGCAATCCAAAGCAAAATTTCAATCTTTTGGGGAGCAAGTTTTTGCCACACCAGACACACCACTGAATCAACCTGAGTTGCTCCATATATGATCGCATCTGCTTCTGAAGTGACAGACTTGACTTAGAATTTGGAGGAGTTATGCCATGTTATGCTATCTCGTACATTCCTGTTGGGATGCACTGTTTGGAGCTTGGTCTGATGAGTTTGGATAGCTTTCTTGATGTACTATCAACTTTCTTGTTTTTTTTTTGGAAGAAAAGACAGAGACACAGTAATAAAATAGAGGTCATGGAAGTGATAATCCACTAGCCTTCTTGGCTAGGGCATGAGCTTCCTTGACACTTGTTCTAGGAACTTTCCCAATACAACAACACTGAAGCTTAAGGAAAAGCAATCTACAAGAGGACAGGATATTCTTGCACATCACCGGACTTGAGACCTTGTTGTTGAATAACTGCACCACTTCAATCGAGTCAGTTAGAATAGTGATATGGAGCAAATGTTTTTGGATCGCTCTCTCAAGGGCATTTTCAACTGCCGATAGTTCCATTTGCAGAGCTGATGTTCCTAGCATGGGAACTGCGTTTTGCTCTATTTGGATGTCGTTGTGTCTGAACACCCAACCAATTCCACCCCTGCAGTTAGAATGATTCCAAGCACCATCACAGAAGAATTCCCCTTCGTTGACGGAGTTAACATCAACAACCCAAACAAATTCATGAACTTGATGGGTAGCCCCATTAGTATGGTGGTTCAGGGCTCCAACTGCGCCCTTCTTCTTCAATGCTCCCAGCCTGAGGAGATTAAGTTCTGCCTAGACCCATGTAGGAATGAGCCCCGGATGAATCCATTCGTTGTTGAAAGACTTACGATTTCTTGCAAGCCAAAGAAACCAGCATATAGCCATGAATTCCTGAGCCATGGCCACCCCTGCTGACTTCTTCTGCCAGAAAAACTGCAACCAATTAGTAATCCATTTATCAAGTTGAAGCGCCCCAAGGGAATGTTCTGTGAGAGCTAACGGGGAAGCAAACCAGATCCTCTTAGCCCATTCACAATCTCGGAAAAGATGTTCCCGATTTTCAATGTCATTTTTACACAGACAGCACCTAGCATCTACAAGGGGTCCCATCGGAGTCTTTTGGCATGTAGGGGAAGGGCATTATGAAAAGCCTTCCAAAGGAGCATCTTCTATTTTGACGGAGTCTGTGTTGCCCAGAACTTACTCTAGAACCTGTGTTGATATTTCTCTTCATCTACTGAGGGGATGTTTGTCGAATCTCTCGAGGTGGACCATAAGAAATAATAAGCCGTTTTAACTGAAATGCCGTCTCTTGTTAGCCCCCAATATGTTTCATCCTCTTCTTCCAAGTCTCTAATTGGGCAAGCCATGATGTCCCTGACCTATTGGCTCGTGAACTGAGCTGAAATGACTTCAATATTCCAACGTCTTGGATTGTCAAGGAAGAGGTCCTTGACCACTTTTATGTCCCAAGAGCTACGACTGTTCTCATGTATAAGCTCAACTTCACCTTTACCTGTCCAATTTGTGCCAAGAACCTAAGTATTGCGCCCTGAGCCAATCCTAATCTTAAATTGGGACTTAAGTTTGGAGGTAGCTTTGAACAAGCTTCTCCAGCCCCAGGAGCTAGTTGTAGGTAGGACAGCCTTGTCATCAATCGGAGAGATCCCTTTGTACCTGGCTTTGTACATTCTACCAAGCATGCTTTGAGGGTTGTTATGAATTCTCCAAGCTTGTTTGGCTAATAAAGCCTCATTTGCCCACTCTGTATTCCTCATACCCAGTCCTCCTGCTCCTTTTGGTGCAAACAGTAGTTCCTTGGCAACCCAATGCTTCCCCTGGTCTCCACGACTCGTCCACCAGAAGAATCTGGTCATTATTGCATCCAACCGCCTTGCAACTTTGATTGGAATTTTGTAAATGGCAAGAATGTGGTTGTGCAGCGCTGATAAAACAGAGTTTATTAGCACCAATCTCCCAGTAGAGGAAAGAAGGGTTGCCTTCCAATTTTGTAACTTTCTGTCTACAACATCCAATAGGAACCCAAATTGGGTGGTTCTGTTCCGATGTATCAGATGAGGCACCCCCAAGTACTTATCAAAGACTTCTTCTAAAGCAAATCCAAAAACAACAGATAGCCCTTGTTTTTTGTCAACTGTGGTATTAGGGGAAGTCATCATTCTAGATTTGTTGATGTTGATGACCTGGCCCGACGCCAGGCAGAAACCATCAATGCAGCTCTTGAGGTTTAGGCAGTAATCAGCTCGAAGGTCGGTGAAGAAGATAGAGTCATCCGCAAAAAACATGTGATTTAGTTGTGGACTACCTCGAGCCACACAAATCCCTTTGAGATTTCCTTTAGCCATTTCCTGATTGAGAAAACCACTCAGGACATCCAGGCAGAGGATGAAAAGATAAGGAGAAAGGGGGTCACCTTGACGTAGTCCTGCTTCCGGTTGGAACGAGGGGGAAGGGAAGCCATTGATAAGGACAGAGTAACGAACAGAGCTTACACATTCTAAGATCAGTTTGATCCAGTGGCCAGGGAACCCTAGCGTAAGGAGGACGTCTTGTAGGAAATCCCATTGTATCCGATCATAAGCCTTATTCATGTCCACCTTTATTGCAGCTAGCTTGGACCCCTGCTTGCGGGATTTGATTGTGTGTAGCACCTCATGTGCTATTAAACAGCTGACCCCTATCAGCCTTCCTTGTATAAACGCGTTCTGCGATTCGTCAATCAGCTTTTGCAAAATTGGTCGCAGCCGGTTGACCAAGCACCCAGACAGAAGCTTATACAATACATTACACAGACTAATCGGGCGGAAGTCAGTCATAGACTGAGGAGCAGCAACCTTGGGAAAGAGGGTGATGTGTGTAAGGTTTAGTTCCTTAAGGATGACCCCAGAATTGAGCATCTGGAGCACGGCAGCGGTGATATCTTCCCCAAACTGTGGCCACATCTATTGGAAAAAGCACGCCGGTAAACCATCCAGTCCTGGTGCCTTTAGTCCCCCCATTTTTTTCAGCACTCTATGGACTTCTGTCTCCGTGAAGGGCTTGTTGAGGATGTCATGATCCAAAGTGGATAGGCGTTTCTGGTAATTTCCCAGAACTCGATTCTTAGCCCTCTCTCTGAAGTAAATACATTTTTCTGGTTGCTTAAAGAGGAGTGTAAAATAGTCGACGGCTTCGCCCATTATCGTAGCTTCATTGGTTGTCCACCTTCCTTCAGTGGTTTGCAACCCCTTGATTCTGGTTGATGCCTTGCGATGTTGGAATTGTCGGAAGAAGAATTTAGAAGCCGAATCTCCTTGCCCTAGCCAATTTATCTTGGACCGTTGGGCCCAATAAAGCTTAGAGAGGTGTAGACCTTCCTCCACTTGGGATTTTTTTGTCACATAAGGCTTTCAGGGCCAAATTATCCAGGCCTAATTCTTGGAAGATATCTTGTAACAAGTGGGTGGGTCCTTGTTGGGCCACGGAAGTGCCAGCCTCCAAAGACTCCCGAGAGGTGCTTGCTGGGCTGTCGAATGACCCTAGTTCCGCGGACACAAGGTTCTGGGCCATAAGCAAGGAGTAGACTTTATGGTTGATAGGCTCAACAGACTTGCGTTTCCAATCAAGGGTCCAGTATTTGCGTTTGGACCGCAGTTGGTAGAGGTCTCTCACCACATCAAAAACGCTCCCTGGTCGCCTGGTACTTTCAGCCCAAGCCATGCCCAGAAGATTTCGAAGTTCCTGGCAGTGAATAGCCCAAGCTTCTACCCGATATCCTTTGGGTTTTCTTCTCTCATTTTGCAATCCTAGGGTAAAAACAATGGGACCATGATCAGAAAAAAGGATTGGGAGATTGGTGAGAGTGGCGTTGGGGATCCCTTGGCGACCTGCCTGGTTAAGGTATCCTCTGTCCAGGATTTCAAAATAGCTTGTGCACCTTGTCTGCCATTAGACCAAGTGAATGTGACTCCAGTGGCAGGGATATAGAGAGAGTTGATTTTTCCAATTTTGAAAAGGGATCTGCCCTGGAATTTGCGAGGAACCCCCCACTTTCTGGTCCAGATATTCAACCTGGTTAAAGTCCCCCGGGAAAACCACTGGTGCTGTGATTGTAGCACAGACCGAACTTAGTTCTTCCCAGATTGCACCCCTTTGATGCACTTCAGGGTGACCGTAAACAAAGCAATAGAACAAGGGGGAAGACCCCATTTCATTAACTTCACATAATACTACATGAGAAGAAACATAGGAAGCAACCACAATACAAGACTACTTACAAAGAACAACAACACCCCCACTACGACCGCTTGAATCCAACCCAGCAACAACAGAAAGATTAAGCCCTAGCAACATCTTACGCACCGACTCAACAGAAGTTTTACATTCAAACAGACACAAAAGTGATGGCTGAAAATTGCGAAGAATCCATTTGAGATACGGAACTACAGAGGTCTTCGCCTCCCCCACTCCTCTGCAGTTCCAGACACAGACATTCATGGCTCTGTTAGGGGTCATTTCCGGCTGACCCCCGATGCCTCAGAAGAAGTCCCTTCACCCTCTTCATGCTCAGGTGCATCTGTTGGCGGTGTTGCTTGAGCCGCTTCCCTTAACGCATCTCCAGTGATCCACAGACGGTCCAACTCAGCCTGCTTTGCCCACTTGGCCATAGTGGAATAGACACCCCCCTTAGCCCTATCCGTATGCCGTCCTTCCTCTGTGTAGAGCTCCGGTAGAGAGGCGACCTTTCTCTTGAGGTTAAGGAAAAGTTTTATTCCTTCCTTCGTGGTTTCTGGGATGTTAAGGCTTGTCGATCTTTGGATGATAAGCTTTTTCTTCTTCTTGCATCTACCACTCCCTTCTTCCCCAGAGTTTTTCGGAGGGTTCCCCCTCTTCCAGGCTTCTTGTTCGTCGTCTGCCTTTTGCTCAACTTCCATATTCAGCTCTTCAGCATCTATTGCATTATACCGGAGATGCATTTTCATGTTCTGGCCTCCTTCAAAATTTCCGTCCTGCACCAGCTGCTCCATACACACCTCGAGTCCTACAGCTTTCCCTTTTGCACTAACAGGATCCATGTTGTTCAGGCTTTGTGGTTGAGGATTTGGGGAATTTGAGCTTTCTGCTGGAGGTTGAAGGCTAAGGTTTAGATCAATGGGTTGATCCTTGTCTAGGGATGTATAAATAGTCGAAAGAGCTGCAGTCCTGGCCCCTAACTCGCCCAAAAAACCACGCTTCTCAGACCGTTGAGTTGTCTCTGAGGTCGAGTCAATAATAATAGGTTTGTCGGAACTAAGCCCTAGGATGGTGCTTTTATAGCTTCTGAACGTATTTAAAGCAAGTGCTGTGTTGACCCTCTTTTTCTGGACTTCTTGGAATTCGATATCCAGCCTTTTCCGAATATCAGCAAAAGGGGAAAATTCTGGAATAATAGGCCCCTTCTGCCATTGAATACCACCAACCATATTTTGGCCCACAATTTCCTTGGGGCCTGGAGCAACCATATGAAAGCCTTTGCTTGTACCAATTTGGTCGCGGTAGGCCCCCTGTTGAAACTCCATTCCAAGGACTCTGAATTGACTTGTTTGCTCCTGCTGATGTCACCCTGTCGAGAGCAACCCCCTTGCATGGTTTACATGGCTTTTTTCCTGGCTGTGAATTCCTCTTCTTCAGCTTTCCTTTTCTGCGCTGCTTCTCCTGGCGGCGGAACTACCACCACCGGCCCTCTAGTGGGCGCCACTTGATTTTGTTGGCCTTGTCGCCAGTTACTAGTGTTATGACTTTCCAAGGAAATACCAACGGGATATAACGGTGCCCCCCTTGTAGCCTCGTAGTGTAGAAAGGCTCGATGGGTGGAAAGCCAATGTGTTGCGAAGAACACCTCTAATCAACTTTCTTGTTTGTTTTATGATAATTGAAATTAGGAATATGATTGAGAATAAACACACATTGACTAAAATATCCTTTTATTAATTTATGAATGTTTTAATAAATTAAAAGGGATGGAAGGCCGTAAGTGACACACATTTACTTCTACAAATCAATTACCTTATGAAAAAATTAAAAAAATTTAAGTTCATAAAGATTTTAATAAAAATTAATTAAGCATTAAATATGAATTAAAAATTAAAAACAAATATATAAACGTTCAAAGTATGAATGATTCAATAAATCAACATGATAGACCAATTGTTAACGGCTGGCGTAGGATTCAATAACTCAACTTGCGGCTACATACATACATATATATATATATATATATATATATATATATATATATATATATATATATATATATATATATATATAGGAATAGATCACATGAACATGAGTCTTATGTCAGCATGTGAGCATCAAAGCATTTCTGACGGACATCAAGTATTATTTTCCTGGACATTAGATATCCAACTTGATGTCCACCATTCATATTTGATGTCCATGACAATAATACTTGATGTCCGCTAGAAATCCTTTGATGCTCACATGCTCATATAAGGTCCATGCTCATGTGTTCTATTTCCTATATATATATATATATATCTTACAATAATAGTTGCAAAATCAGGTTGACTGTGCTAAGAGTGAATTTGGGGCATTTGACTAATTACAACCGTTGGATGATCTTTATACAATCACAGCCTTTCAAAATTAACGTAAAAGGGCCATGAAACCATCCAAAAATAACTGCTATTATCGTGTATTACGTCTTCCACTTTCAATATCTTTCTCTCTCTCATTTCATCTCTGTTATAACTGTCATGGAGAATTTCCTATTCCATGATTCCATCTCTCTCTCTCTCTCTCTCTCTCTCTCTCTCTCTCTCTCTCTCTGATTCGATCTCCAATTGGAACACTCAACTCAGCAATGGCGGATGCAATTCCCCATCAGCAAAGCATATATCCATTAAACACTGTTTGTAATATAATCCGATTTCAATCACTCATCTTCCTCCCTCTGTTAGACTATTTCAAACATTGGAATTTTTGATAACACAAACTGTATTCAATACTGAATACTAATTGTATTCAATTTTCAATTTCAAAACTAGGTGTAGAAGACAAAAAAAAATTATCAGCCAATTAAGACTCGCCACATGGAATTAAAATCATTTTAATTCGGCCAATTATAACCCGCCATGTGTCAAAATTAATTATGGTGGATCATTTAATAATAAATTAGATGATATTATATTTTGGTCAATTAAATTATGCCACGTGTCATGGATGACACATAAATATTTATTTTTTTTAAGAAATTAAATGGGCCCAAAGTCTAGCGCGTGTTCTCTATAAATAGAGACCATCCTCCTTCATTTCAAGGGGTTCAGAAAAACATTCAAATGAAACTCAAAAATCTCTCATACTCTCTCTCTCTCTCGAAGACAAGAAGCACAACAAAATTTAAGCTCGTGTCGTTCATTCGTGGGAGATCAAACCGCTTATCTTGACTGGGATCAAGTCTCAACGACCCTCATTCAAGACCAAATTCATCCAAGTTGATATTCATCCAAGATTACATTCATCCAAAGTCATATTCATTCAAGTTCATTCAAGGAGATCGAATCGGAGGAGTTACACTTACATTTTGTAATAAATACATAGAGATTGTACCCAAAATCCTTTGAAATTAATATAATTATATTTGTTCACTAATTTCTTGTGTTTAATTATTTTAGACCTGGAAATTTGTAGAAGACAAAAAATTATCAGCCAATCAAGACTCACCATATGGAATTAAAATACTTTTAATGCAACCAATTATAATCCGCCATGTGTCAAAATTAATTATGGTGGATCATTTAATTATAAATTAGATGATATTATATTTGGCCAATTAAATTATGCCACCTGTCATGGATGACACATAATTATTTATCTTTTTTTTAAGAAATTAAATGGGTTAAAGTCTAGCCCGTGTTCTCTATAAATAGAGACTATCCTCCTTCATTTCAAGGGGTTCAGAAAAACATTCAAAGGAGACTCAAAAAGCTCTCATATTCTCTCTTTCTCTCGAAGACAAGAAGCACAACAAAATTTAAGCTCGTGTCGTTCATTCGTGGGAGATCAAACCGCTTATCTTGATCGGGATCAAGTCTCAACGACCCTCGTTCAAGACCAAATTCATCCAAGTTGATATCCATCCAAGATTACATTCATCCAAAGTCATACGCATTCAAGTTCATTCAAGGAGATCGAATCGGAGGAGTTACACTTACATTTTGTAACAAATACATAGAGATTGTACACAAAATCCTTTGAAATTAATATAATTATATTTGTTCACTAATTTCTTGTGTTTAATTATTTTAGACCCGAAAATTTGTAGAAGACAAAAAATTATCAGCCAATCAAGACTCGCCACATGGAATTAAAATAATTTTAATTCGGCAAATTATAACCCGCCATGTGTCAAAATTAATTATGGTGGATCACTTAATTACAAATTAGATGATATTATGTTTTGGCCAACTAAATTATGCCACGTGTCATAGATGACATATAAATATTTATCTTTTTTTTAGAAATTAAATGGGTCCAAACTCTAGCCCGTGTTCTCTATAAATAGAGACCATCCTCCTTCATTTCAAAGGGTTCAAAAAAACATTCAAAGGAGACTCAAAAAGCTCTCATACTCTCTCTCTCTCTCTCTCTCTCGAAGACAAGAAGCACAACAAAATTTAAGCTCGTGTCGTTCATTCGTGGGAGATCAAACCGCTTATCTTGATCGGGATCAAATCTCCACGATCCTCGTTCAAGACCAAATTCATCCAAGTTAATATCCATCCAAGATTACATTCATCCAAAGTCATACTCATTCAATTTCATTCAAGGAGATCGAATTGGAGGAGTTACACTTACATTTTGTAACAAATACATAGATATTGTACCCAAAATCCTTTGAAATTAATATAATTATATTTGTTCACTAATTTCTTGTGTTTAATTACTTTAGACTCGAAAATTTGTAGAAGACAAAAAATTATCAGCCAATCAAGACTCGCCACATGGAATTAAAATAATTTTAATTCGGCAAATTATAACCCGCCATGTGTCAAAATTAATTATGGTGGATCACTTAATTACAAATTAGATGATATTATGTTTTGGCCAACTAAATTATGCCACGTGTTATTGATGACACATAAATATTTATAATTTTTTTAGAAATTAAATGGGCCCAAAGTCTAGCCCGTGTTCTCTATAAATAGAGACCATCCTCCTTCATTTCAAGGGGTTCAAAAAAAACATTCAAAAGAGACTCAAAAAGCTCTCATACTCTCTCTCGAAGACAAGAAGCACAACAAAATTTAAGCTCGTGTCGTTCATTCGTGGGAGATCAAACCGCTTATCTTGATCGGGATCAAATCTCAACGACCCTCGTTCAAGATCAAATTCATCCAGGTTAATATCCATCCAAGATTACATTCATCCAAAGTCATACTCATTCAATACTCATTCAAGTTCATTCAAGGAGATCGAATTGGAGGAGTTACACTTACATTTTGTAACAAATACATAGAGATTGTACACAAAATCCTTTGAAATTAATATAATTATATTTGCTCACTAATTTCTTGTGTTTAATTATTTTAGACCCGGAAATTTGTGTTTACAAATTTTGGCACGCTCGGTGGGACATCTCTACCTCTCATCTCTTTCTCCAAGAACTAACTACTCATCATTCAAGAAGATGGCGCCTAAGAACAACATCTCTCTTACTTCAAAGAAAGTTGTTCAATCTAAGTCACAAGGATCAACAACTAGTATGACATCCAGTGGAGTAATCACTAGAAGGATGGCCAAGATCGCCGCTAATGAGGCCAAGAAACAAAGATCTAGGGCCTCGTTGCAAATCTTTGACTCCAACTTACCGGGGGAAAACCAAACTTCTTCGACTCAAGCCGTTGACCCGAAGAAGATAGTCGCTCAATGGATGTATGAAATCCGCCATCAACCATTGAGTGAAGATGATGAAGACTATGAAGATGGCGAGGAAATGCCAAAATCACCAAGGGATTCGCTCTCCTTCGATTCTGATACCGACTCAATCGACACCGTTATTATGCCCGTCATGGTCACAGATGCTATTAACTATGAAGAAGAATTCAAGACTATGAAGGCCACACTAGCAAGACTTGAGAAAGAAAGCGAGGAAAAGACTGAGCATATTAAGCAACAAGATGAGCAGATCAAGAAATTGACAAAGAAGTTAAAAAAGTGACCCGCTCGCAAATTTGACGAAAGTTCGGGAGATGAAGATGCTGACAAAGGACCCAATCACGAAGACTCTGACGAAGAAGAGAAATATGAAGAAGGTTCCGGCTCGGGCTCATTATCTGTGGAGCAGTTCCAAAAACTAGTAGCTGATGCGATAAAAACTCAGATCGAGGGAGGCTCTCGTAAAACTCAATTGTACATGAAGCCTTACACAAAGAGGATTGATGCACTTCGCATGCCTTACGACTATCAACCGCCGAAATTCACTCAATTCGATGGTAAAGGGAATCCTAAGCAGCATATAACTCATTTCATCGAGACTTGCAATAATGTTAGGACTGAAGGAGATCAACTAGTGAAGCAGTTCGTTAGAACCCTTAAAGGAATCGTCTTTGATTGGTATACGGACTTGGAGTCGGAGTCCATCGACAATTGGGGAAAAATGGAGCAAGAGTTCCTTAATCGATTTTACAGCACTCAACGCACCGTTAGTATGACGGAGTTGACAAACACGAAGCAGTGGTATCGGGAGCCAGTCTTGGACTATATCAATCGTTGGAGGTCACTCAGCCTTGAGTATAAAGATCGATTGTCCGAAGCCTCCGCCGTCGAGATGTGTATACAAGGCATGGAATGGGATCTGCTTTATGTTTTGCACATGAGTAAGCCAACAACTTTTCAAGAATTGGCAACGCGGGCACATGACATGGAGCTTACAATTTTCAAACATGATGCGAGAAGACCAAGTATCAAGGAGAAGCAAACTTCACTTGGGGGCATGTCAAAAGGAATTCCTTCATCCATGATTTTTGGAGAGAAAGAATATCCTTTCTCCGATGGTGATACACCTGAAATACTTGATAAACTTCTTGAAAAAGGAATTATTAAACTTCCAGAGTCGAAACATCCAAGTGAAGTTGGAAGAATCAATGACCCTAAATACTACAAGTACCATAAGATCATTAGCCATCCGTTGGAGAAGTGTCAAACTTTTAAGGAGCTTGTCATGAGGCTTAAAAATGAAGGCAAGATCGTATTCGATGAAGATGAAAGCGATGAATCTAATTGAAGTTATTGCAAGTTGTCAAGTCAAGTTAAAAAAAGACTCACAAGTCATCCAAATCAAGACTTCAAAGTCATCCAAATCAAGACTTACAAGTCAAAAATTCAAGACTTTCAAGTCATCCAAATCAAGACCCACAAGTCAAAATTCAAGACTTCCAAGTCATCCAAAAAAAAAAGAAATAAACCTCACAAATCCAAAATCAAAACTTTCAAGTCATCAAAATTGAAAAACTCTCAAGTTGAAGTTCAAGACTTTCAAATCATTCAAATCAAGACTTACAAGTCCAAATTCAAAATTTTCAAATCAACGGCTCTCAAGTCATCAAGTTAAAGACTCCCAAGTCGAAATCCAAGACTTTCAAGTCATCAAAATTGAAGACTCTCAAGTCAAAGACTCCCAAGTCATTAAGAAAAAGACTCTCAAGTCACCAAAATTAAAGACTTCCAAGTCAAAACCAAGACTCCTAAGTCATCAACACCAAAGACTCACCAATCCAAATTCAGGACTTTCAAGTCAAAGACCCACAAGTCAGCAAAATTAAAGACTTTCAAGTCAAAACTAAAGACTTTCAAATCAAAGGTTCTCAAGTCATCCAAGTTAAATACTCCGAAGTCAAAATTCAAGATTTTTAAGTTTGAGACTCCCAAGTCAACAAAGTCCAAAATTCAAGTCATTAAAGAATGTTGAATTCCCAAGGTCGAGGCGTTTGCGGCATCAAAGATCAAGAGAATCAAGTGTTCAAAGGCGTGATGCAGATTCATGTAGATAAGTTGTCTTCCGATTATCAGTGATATAATTCAAGACAGGACGAATTGATGTCCCCAACTGAGGAGGACAATCAAAGGTCACCGCTTGTCTTCTGGTTGCCAAGATATGCTCAAGACGGGCTGAATTGATGTCTCCAACAGAGGAGGACAATCAAAGGTCACCACTTGTCTAGATGCATTTATTAAAGGTTACCCAACCTGCACACAAAAAAAAAAGACAAACAAAAATAATAATATAAGTAAAAGGGATCGAGGGGCATAATCATGAGGGGGCAATTCCATGAGTTTTACGCAGGAATCATCCATGTGTAATCAAGACTTTTCAAATCAAAAGCTTGAAACTTGGAGTTCAGGACAGGCATCTTCGCCTACAGACTCTACATTCCGAGACCGAGCCTCCATCATATCCCACGGCAACATAGCGAGGCACGCCGGGAACACGGTGACTTCAACCTGGCACAAGTGAGTGGCATTATTGCTACTGACGAGAAACAGCACGAGACCGCCTATACAAAGACCGTTGAGAAGCTCTTCGAGATAGACTCCGACTGGACCATCTTGGCTCTGGCTAACATGGTGAGGATGAAGGTACTGATGCCAGCTCCTTGATGTATGACGGGAAAAGGACAACCTTTTGAGCACTATGCTTCCGTTCAACATCACATTGAGGTTTACATGGTCAGAGGCTATGCTGATATTCTCAAGCCTATGTGACTATTAATATATACCAAACATTGCATCGAAAGAAACAACTGGTAGGAAATCTTCATAAATATTTTCTGGATATATTTATTTCCCACTTTGGACACTTGAAGGCTTGTGATTATGGAAAAAAAAAATCATATTAATATATTACAAGTTGGTAATTATCCCATTGCTAAAATGGATACAATTTCAGCAACACAGACCCACGATGATCATGTAGAAGATTTTTTTTTATTTTTGAAAAAAAAAATCTTTCTATGTGTATAACTGTGTTTAAATTACATTCAATCTTATCACATTCAAATTTTATGTGATTTGATAAAATGGTTTGGAAGAATCTTCACTCCCCAATCAAGTCAAAATCGGGGTGGCACATACAAAGCCAAAGCGCACATGTATCATGTTCAAATTTCGAGACCCGACCGCGACAAGTACTACCAAGTCGTCAACGCGGCCAGCTCTCGAGGGGCCATTTGTAGAAGACAAAAAATTATCAGCCAATCAAGACTCGCCACATGGAATTAAAATAATTTTATTCGGCCAATTATAACTCGCCATGTGTCAAAATTAATTATGGTGGATCATTTACTTATAAATTAGATGATATTATATTTTGGCCATTAAATTATGCCACGTGTCATGGATGACACATAAATATTTATCTTTTTTTTAAGAAATTAAATGGGCCCAAAGTCTAGCCCGTGTTCTCTATAAATAGGGACCATCCTCCTTCATTTCAAGGAGTTCAGAAAAACATTCAAAGGAGACTCAAAAAGCTCTTATACTCTCTCTCTTTCTCTCGAAGACAAGAAGCACAACAAAATTTAAACTCGTGTCGTTCATTCGTGGGAGATCAAACCGCTTATCTAGATCGGAATCAAGTCTCAACGATCCTCGTTCAAGACCAAATTCATCCAAGTTGATATCCATCCAAGATTACATTCATCCAAAGTCATACTCATTCAATACTCATTCAAGTTCATTCAAGGAGATCGAATCGGAGGAGTTACACTTACATTTTGTAACAAATACATAGAGATTGTACCCAAAATCCTTTGAAATTAATATAATTATATTTGTTCACTAATTTCTTGTATTTAATTATTTTAGACCCGGAAATTTGTGTTTACACTAGGTTGAATTATTTTCAAAAATGTACACGCTTCCTACATAGAATCGAGTACTAAGCACCCAAGTATGACTCTTCCTTGAGTGTAAAGTTTTACTGCATTAAACTGATCATAAGCCCATAACAATCTGTGAGAAAATTTAGCATCCTGATCTTGTGGGAAGAAAGGTTTTCATATATGTTCTAAATCTTTAACAGTCAGGTTTAGTGTGCGAAATTGCCGATGTGATCAGCATTATTTGTATGTTTACTGTAATCATACCACATATAATAGGATGGGAGTTGCTTAATTAGGGTACAAATACTTACATATGTGGTGGTACTAGGGATGGATTTTCATTTAAATATATTTGGGTAAATGGAGAATGCATCAGAGATTCACAGATAATACCTACTACTATTGTAGTTCTAAATACACTGTGAGAGTCATAATATGATTGAGTACTAAGGAGATTTTTGTTTGTCATAATTGCTTCCTTTAATAGTTATCAAAGTACAATAATACTTTTTTTACAATACTTATTAAATGTCTAGAATGTTGATTGGGTGTGTGGACTTGAATTGGCATTAATTCATGTGTAAAATGTAGGATGTTTGCAATTGAATTTGACAGTGCACGTTATGTATAAGCAAAGAGTAAGAGAGGAGTTGATTAAGGAGACCTAGGAGAGGATTTTATGTATGCCCTATTCCTTTGGATACTTTCTCAATCCTTTTTTGTTACAAGTAATTAGATAGAATCTTAATGTCCTACATATGTATGAGTGTATGGGTTCATTGGGTTGAGAATATTATTTATCAATTCAAGCCATAAGGTTGAATGTTGATATGTTTTCTCAGTATTTTTTTTAATATATTATAGTAGGTTTTTGTGTTCCGTATACCTTTATCTATCATAGTTATTTTATAATTTGTGTAATATATTGTTGTTTTAGATTTTTAATTAGGACTATTATTCAGGCTTCAAAACAAATTTGTACTTATATATTTTTTACTCTCGATAATTTTTGGAGTACAAGAGAGGATTAAGCTCCGAAAAGATATAACTATATTCTAATTTTCCGGAGCCATTGAGATTCAGTACAATATACAACAAATATTATTTTGTTTCCTTAAGAACATCAATATAACTCTTTTTTATTAGCTATTTTCTACTTGACCTTAAATTTGTTTATTATCTTTTCTACAAATTAACCAAACACTTAACACAAAAAAAAATTTCAATCTTATATAGTTAAACGGTGATAAGATTTGTTACCTGAAGTGGGATGTAAATACTCTAATTTGTGAAAGAATAAATTTTATCAACACACATCGATCATGATTAAAGAAATTGAGCTGATTAAACTAAGGAAATACACGTGTTGCTTTAAGTCTAAAGTTTTCCCATCTATCATACTAGTATGAGCCTATTTGTAATAGAAAGCAATTAATATTGCACCAACACATCAATTGATGAATTTTTGTCATATGTCCAAGCACTTACAAAAGTCCCTACATTTTGTCACTAAACCTCTGTCTGAAAATCAATATGAACCTTAAATGAATTAACTACATCAGTTAAGTGAAAAGAAGAATGTGTTATATAGAGACATCAAAATGATCATTAATTTATAGTTAAGCCCTTCATTTGTAACAATAATGTATTCTCCTTCAATAGGTTAGTATCTAATCAATTCAATGCAAAAAAAAAAAAAAGGTTATTCTAATAGCATGCAATACATATCTCCACTCTCTATACAAGCTTCATCTTTACATAAATACTAAGAAATCATAAGGTGTTTGTCGATCCCTTTTTACAATTTATAGTTCATGTTTGATTTTTAATTATGTGTTTTTTTTAAAAAAAAAATCTCCAACAATAATGGTTTCTACCGGATACCCGTCCTCAATAGTTTAAATCGCTTTGACATGATCACATATGAGTTATACCCTTTTTCAAGTAGTTGTACTTTGCTAATTGGAAAGTTTGTTCTAACATTTTTTTTCAACAATTCTCGAACCCGTTTTATGTATTCATATTATTTATATTGTAAACGTGTTTTCACTGGCTTGGGTGTTTGTTGTTATTGTTGTATATTTTCGATTTGCGATTGTTATTGTAGAATCTCATAATTTTTTGTTCTCCACTTTTGATTGCTCGAATTTGTTTATAAAGTTGGAATCTCAAAATATTGAATGCTTATAGGAAATTACTAGCAAATTTCAATAAATGATTGTACAAATCATTAATCCAATTGCTTATTGTCAAGATGGACTTGACAATTTCAAGTATTTTGTTATTTTTTCATTAAAAATGTATATTTAAAAACTTTTTGGGAGTTCCTTCCCCTGTTTTGGTTTGAATGATATAACCTTTTCCACGTACATATATATATATATATATATGTGTGTGTGTGTGTGTTATATATATATATATATATATATATATATATATATATATACATACATACATATATATATATATATCTATATATCTATATATATATATATATATATATTTATATATCTATATACACACACACACACACACACACACACACATATATATATATATATATATATATATATATATATATATATAATAAATGGGCTGAAAAGAAAATTCTCTCTGTGAGGGCGATTTCATGGGGTGAAAGGGGAAGAAGAAGGCGTCGAAGGCAAAATCTAGGCAATCTGATTCATGCGATAACTCTAATGTTGTTGTTTCGAATTCCCCAATTCAAGAGGGTTCAATTGATACTCTGTGAGGGCGATTTCATGGGGAGAAAGGGGAAGAAGAAAGCGTCGAAGGCAAAATCTAGGCAATCTGATTCATGCGATAACTCTAATGTTGTTGTTTCGGATTCCCCAGTTCAAGAGGGTTCAATTGATACTAATGTTGTGGTGTCTCAGCCATTATTTCTTATGAATGGGGAAGAACAAGTGGAGGAGAGTAAACAATCGGTATCGGCTTCGATTCAATCTGGTTCTATATTTGAGGATGATAGTTCGCAAGCAGAGGATAATCGTCCAACAGGTATGAAATTACATTTCGTGCAACCTATTGAAGTGAATGGTAACTTTACTCAGAAAATGGAAAAGGAGGATTCAGCTTCTGAAATTTTATACTGGGATACTGCTATTATTGGTTTTTTTTGGGTGCAAATCCACCTATTGGTGTTACGGAACGTTTTGCTCACAGAATGTGGAAGGGTTTGGACCAGGTGTATTGGAAACCTGATGGCGTGTTTCTCTTTCGTTTCCATAAAATGGAAGATAAATTGCGAGTGCTTGATAGGCACATAGTTTATTTTGATCAGAAACCTTTGGTCCTTAAGAATTGGGGAATGGATTTACCCACTGAAAGAAATAAAATCACATCTATTCCTATTTGGGTCAAACTGCCGAATTTGGATTTACATTATTGGAGTTTGGAGGGGTTGAGTAAGTTAGGGAGCTTGTTGGGGATTCCTTTGGAGGCTGATCCTTACACTGAAAAGAAATCCCTCTTAAACTTTGCCAGGATTCTTATTGAGATGGATATTAGGAGCCCTTTCCCTGAATCTATTTCTTATATTGTTCAAGAGGGTTTCATTTGCACTCAAGCTGTGGAGTATGAATGGAAGCCGATTATTTGTGGGGATTGTGAGATGTTTGGTCACAAAACGAGTGATTGTCGTAAGGAGATCTCAAAGAAGAAAGCAACTCAATGGAAGCAGAAGCTCGGCCTGACACTCCCATTACTACTCCAGTGAACAAAGCTGGAAAAAGGCTTTCTTCTATTGTAGAAAATGTAATTGGTTTTGGCAGTTTTGTTGTGAACATGGTTGATGGCTCACCTGGTCACAGTGATCATGGATAGAATGCTCTCTTGGAATGTTCGAGGTCTGAATGACCCTAATAAGCAGGAAGGGGTTAAAGCTTTCTTGCAGATGAATAAATGTCACTTGGTGGGCTTGATGGAGACTAAAGTGGCTTTTGAAAATTATGAAAAAATCAAACAAAATATAAAACCTGGTTGGAATCTTACTCACAATGCTACAGCTTCTGGGAGGAGTAGGATTTGGGTGCTTTGGGATTCTTCAAAGGTGAACTTGGCTGTTTTGAAAGTGCATAGGCAATATATACACTGTTTGATTGCTTCTTCGAATGAGCAGTTATATGTTACTTTTGTCTATGGTGCAAATGATCTTACTTCCAGAGTTGACCTGTGGACTGATCTTGGTGCTTTATTACCTGCTCACCCTTGGATTATCACAGGGGATTTTAATCATGTCGTTTACTTTGAGGATAGGATTGGAGGAAATGATATTACTGTGGAAGAAGTTGCTGATTTTAAGAATTTTCTTGATCTCTATGGTATTGTGGAAGCAAAATCTAAGGGGCTCAAATATACTTGGCATAATAATCATATTTCTTCTATTTTGGATCGGGTTCTAGTGAATGATTCTTGTCTTGATAAGTATGAGAACTTGATCTATGAGGTGTTACCAAAAAATGTGAGTGACCACTCCCCTCTTCTTATTCACATTGAGAATGAGGTAAAGAGGCCTTACAGATTCAGATTTTACAATTGTTGGGTACAACATGAAGAATATAAGCCTTTGCTTAGATCTGTTTGGCAATCTCTGGTTCAAGGATCTATTCAATACCAAGTGGTTACCAAGATGAAATTGCTTAAAATTCAGCTTAAGCTTTTTCACAAAACATATTTTGCAAAGCTGGACTCTCGGGTTCTGGAGAAATACAAACAATTAGATGAGATTCAATCTTTGGCTAGTCTGAACTGGGAGGATCGGGTTTTGAGGAGTCAAGCAGCAGCTGTGAAACAAGAATATTTTGAGACTCTTAAAAATGCCAGTTCTTTGTTGAAGCAGAGGACAAAAGCGATTTGGTTAGTCTGCAGATCAAAATTCTGCTTTCTTTTACTCTTTACTGAAGACAAGAAGATACATGAACAAGATTGTAGCTTTGCATAATCATGAGGGTGAAATGCTTAATTCTGCTAAGGAGATAGGGGACTTCTTGGTTTCTCATTATGCGGATTTCTTCAGCAAGCATCCTTGTGGCGGTAAGCCTAGAGCCTCTACATTATATATGGGGAATATTCTTAATCATGATCAAGCTTCTTCTCTAGTCACTTCTTTTACTAAGGAAGAGATTAAAGCAGCCTTTTTCTCCATTGATTAAGCCAAGAGTCCTGGGCCAGATGGTTTTAATGTCATGTTCTTCAAAGCTTCATGGGATGTTATTGGAAATGAGGTATCAAATGCAGTATTGTCTTTTTTTTTTAGAGTAATCAATTACTGGGGGAATTAAATGCTACTTATTAGCTTTGGTTCCTAAAGTCAATAACCCTACTGTTGTTTCAGAATTGAGGCCCATTTCCTGTTGCAATGTGCTATATAAGGCTGTCACTAAACTGATTCGTTCTAGGTTGAAGTTGGTCCTAGACATATTAGTTGATCCGAATCAAACTGCTGTTGTGGCTAATAGATCTATAATGCATAATATTTTGATAGCGGAGGATTTGGTCCGATTCTACAACAGAAAAGGTGTCAAACCTTCTTGTCTCTTGAAAGTAGACATACAAAAAGCATATGATACAGTTGATTGGGATTTCTTAGAGAATCTATTATCTGCTATTGGATTCCCTTTGAAATTTTTGAGATGGATTATGATTTGTGTAAGAAATGCAAAATTCTCTGTTGGTTTTAATGGGGATTCGTATGGATATTTCAAGAGTGGTATAAGGCTGAGACAGGGTGATCCAATATCTCCGTTATTATTTGTTTTAGTAATGGAGTATTTGGGAAGGTCTATCAAGGAAGCTTCGAAACAGCCTGATTTCATTCATCATCAATTTTGCAAGAATTTGGATCTGGCTCATCTTTGTTTTGCAGATGACTTGTTATTATTTTGTAATGGAGATGAAGCTAGTATCAAGAGGCTAATGGAGGCTCTAAATCACTTCTCAGCTTGTTCGGGCCTTCAAGTGAACCTGAGTAAATCTACTATTATTGTAGCTGGAGTTTCTGATGATCAAAAGTAGTTGCTGATTGGCAGTACTGGTCTTAAAGAAGAATCCCTTCCTTTCAGGTATTTAGGTGTTCCTGTTAAGCCTACTCACTTGAATAGTCATGATTGTCAAATTCTTGTGGATAAAATGTGTAGTAGATTGAAGGGTTGGGCTGTGAGAAGGCTCACTTATCCTGGAAGAGTGGAACTGATTAATAGTGTTTTGATGGCAATTCATTCCTAATGGGCACAGATCTTTATTCTTCCACAAGGAGTGATAGATACAATGATGAAAATATGTAGGAAATTCTTATGGGGGGATTCTAAATCTTGTCCAGTGGCATGGGATGCTTGTTGTCGTCCAAAGAAGTTTGGGGGTTTGAATATCCGGAATGTGGTTTTATGGAACAAGGCGGCTATTGGAAAATTGGCTTGGCAAATTGAAATCGATAAAGAGTCTTTGTGGATTAAATGGGTACACCATATTTACTTGAAGAGAACTTCTTTCCAGGAGTGTGAGGTCAAGCAAAATAGCAGCTGGTATTGGAGAAGGATAATAAAGGTTCGTAATGATCTTTATTCTATTTCTCCTTCATTACTGTCTTCTAGCAGCTACATTTTGTCCGACATATACTTTGCATTGCTTGGTCCTCAAACTCCTGTTGATTGGGCTTCGGTGATATGGAATAAATTTCGTGTCCCGAAGTTTTCTTTTATAGCTTGGTTGTGTGTCCAAGGACAACTTATGACTCTTGATCGATTCAAAAAAGTGGGGTACATGCTTGCTAATAGATGTGTCTTATGCTGTGAAGAAGAACAGTCTCATATGCACTTGTTTGAGCAATGTTTATTCAGCTTGGATGTGTGGCATTCTATTTTGAGTAATTTGGGCTGGCCTCGGGTCACTTGGCAGGGGATTCTCTCAGCTAATCCTGGGGATAATTTGTCAGCAAGGAAGAAGCATGAGTTATTTTTTATGTTTACAACGTTTATGTATTACATTTCGTTGGAAGGAATTCGAGAATTTTTAAGGAGATTACCCATAATATGGAGTTTTTAGTTAATTTCATTAGTAATGATATAATTACTAGATTAGAAAGAGGTAGGGTTTGATTCTTTTTGTGTTTTGTTTGGGCTTTTTGATTGTGCCCCTCTCGGTATGCCTAGAGTATACTTGTAAAAATGTTTTGTTAATGGAATTATCTCTCCGATTTTTCTATATATATATATATATATATATATATATATATATTTATATATATATATATTTATTTATATATATATATTCCACGTGCTTGACCCTATTATTTAGTTGTGTTCATAATAAATTATTTTTATTTCTATTTGATCAATGTAGTATATTTGTCTATAGGGCTGGCAATGAGTCGAGCCGAGCCCGAGCTTGGCCTGCTCGAGGCTTGGCTTGTGAGCTACATTGCAAGCTTGGCTTGGCTCGCGAGCTTGGTGAGCATGAAAATTTAGGCTCGCGGCTTGGCTCGCCAAGACTCGCGAGCCCTCACGAGCTTTAAGGAGCCCATATTTGTTCATTGTTAGTCATTTTGTTGACCTACAAAGTGATAATAAAGAGTAACTCTTAAAATAGAGAATAGTAAAAAAAAAAAGCACTTATAACAAAGTCAAATAATGATATAAGATTGAAAATTAATTAATTCAAAATAACAATTATAGGATATAAAATAAAGTAATCTTTTAGCGATAATGAAAATAATTTGTGATTGTGGATTTATCACACATTAAAAAAAGATGTATCAAAAGCACAAGTTTCAATTCATGTGAATAAGGTAATTTTATTTTGGAAATTGTATTATCAAACACAACATATTTCGTCCAATTTTTCATTTTCACGAGCCTTACGAGCTTCACGAGTCGAGCTTCCTTGGACTCGGCTTGGCTTGTTTATGTGACGAGCTCGAGCTCGAGTCGCCTCGAGCTTATCGAGCTTCCCGTCAAGTTGGCTCGTGAGGGCTCACGAGCCGGCTTGGCTCAGTACCAGCCATATTTGTCTATTTTCTCAATTCAGTAAAAGGTTTAGTGTAACTTTTTTGTATTTTTGGTTGACATTTAGCCTAACTTTGATACATTGCTATTTTAATCGTACTCTTCATAGGATTTTGAAGTTTTTCATTTGATATAAGGTGACCTTTAATCTTCAACGCACCATTTATATATATATATATATATATATATATATATATATATATATGCTAAAAGCTTTCAAAATACCGCGTGGGTATTTATTTTAAAATTCGGGGCAACGCCTGGGTATTTGTTAGTCTTACTTACTATTATAATATGAGAATGTCTTTCATCGAAAGGAGAGTAATTTTCAAAAAGAAACCAAATAACAATCGTTAAACACAAATCTCAATTAATCTCCACCATTAAAAAAGTAGCTAATTAATTTTTGTAAAAAAAATGAATGTTGAACGACCATCCATAACCGTGAACCGTCACAGTTATGCATTCCCACCTTTTCTATTTCAGATTAGGTAAGTTTATAGTATGTGTTTGGTTCGCATCATTGCATTGGGTGGTTGGGGGGGGGGGATATTTTTTCGTATAAATTGGTTTGTATTAATTAACTAAAATTTACTTTAACAAAAAATAAATAATTAAGATTTGCAATATATATCAATTATATGCAAGGGTATTGATAACTATATTTGAGAAAGTAAAATTATATAATACGCTTCAAATTATGTAGGCATTAAAAATGTAAAATTCATTTTTCTTTTATAATGATATTCTTTGAAAGAATGATAATTATACATTATAAGAATAAAATATTTTATAAGTATCAAATTATGTTATAGTTTTACTTTAGCAAAGTTTTTATTGAAACAAAGATATTATATGCGGTAATGTTATCAATACCCCAAAATAAATTAGGCTGCATGAGGGAGTAAATTTCCACATTAGATATTGCAATTACAACTATAGTCTATATATGTAGATGTTTATTCAATTCTTATGTTAGTTATGCAATTTATTTTAGTGAGAAATTAAAAGCTAACTAAATTATGTGTTCTATAGTAATCTTTTTGTATATAAAATATGACCCCTCTTTTTACAATATATATTAACTTTAGTATTATAATAATAGTTCTTTTTGACACCAAAAAACCAATTTCATTGCTCATTTTGAGTAATTCATTTTCGCATAAAAAAAATTAATATGCTTCCTCCTTCCAATCACCATGAGGCACATGTAACTAATACGTAAAAATTTTGACTATTAACCTCACTATGTATACAATAATCGAATGTATGAAACTCGCACAGACATAATTAGATTTGCATGAGAGTATAATTTGATAAAAATATAATCTTACTTTCTCAAGAAAATCCTGAAGGAAAACATCCAAGTATATGCTCAATTGACGACTCAAAAGAGGTTACTTACTCTTTAAGGGATTTGATGTCATTTTTCTATTATGTATCTTTATTTTCGTTAATTGTTTGAATAACCCAAAATTAACATTTCCACCTAGGACTACACAAAAATTGAAACCAATAAGAATTTTTTTTGAAAAAAAAAACTCAAAGCCAAAATAAGTAGTCTCAAGACTCACCTGAGCCATTGATTGGCATGGTTGCCGCGTGGCATGCCGTCAATTCAGTGTCTTTGGCCAGTCCAAATACTACCGTGGACAGGTTGTACCTATGCCACTGGGATATTGCATGGCATGGTTGTGCGGGGTATACACATTCTCTTTTTAATGAGTTTCATTCCAAACCTTAGGTCTCAAAATTAAAATAATGTGACGAGATTAACAAATCAAGCTAATGAAAAACAAGGAAGAGGAAAGGAAGTTGTCAATTATTTTTTAAAGAGAATTAATAAACCCAAAGAACAAAACTCCGAAATTGCGAACCATATATATGATTTAGATTCGGGAGTAAGGTTACGGAAATAAAAATAAAAAAATTTGGATTCGCCAACGGACTCTACTAGATCAATTTAAACTAAAAGAAAGAGTATAAAGAGAAACTTATTATTTCCTTTCCGATTGTTATTATCTAGGACATGCAAATTAATGGAATGGAAATGAGAAAAATAAAAGAAACAAAGTATAAGGACATTTTATATAGCTAGGCATGAACATCTTTATATATTAAACAAAAAAAGACTAATAGGTCCATAATTATTTTAAAGGTCTTATATTTTGATAAATTATTTTGGAGTGACATTATCTTTGCGGTAATTATTTATTGAGGACATTCCAACCAATTTTTCGGTCTAAAAATACGTGAAATAATGATTTTTGTATTTAAAGTTGTTTTAATTGAAGCAAACTATCATTTTAGACCTTAATATTTAGGGTTGGTCAAAGATACATTACCCTAATTAAAAACTGCACTCAATGTTTTGTTTGCCAGAAAATAGATCGGAATGTCCCCTAGAAATAATTACAACAAAGATAATGTCACCCTACAATTATTTATCAAAATACATGGTCCTTAAAATAATTACATCAAAATATGAGGACCCTTTAGTCGTTTTATGCATTGGTACACAAATAAACAAAATGAGCATTCTAACCGAGTGCTTGGATAAAATTGCCCTTCAACTTTCCAAAATGGACAAAAATGTCACTGAACTTTAAACTAATCAAAATTGTCACTGCAATTTCCAATTTGATCAAAATTTCCCTTGAAAAAAAGTTTACCCATTATAACAGGTTGCCGCAACTTTTGTTCAGGTCACCATTATTTTCCAAAAAAAAAAAGAAGAAGAAAAGGACGAAGCTTCTTAAGGAAGCCGGTCCCTTGATGAGTCCCTTCATCATCTCCACTTCACACCTAGTGTATGCAACCCCCCTTCTTTCAAAAAGCCCAGTGCCCTTCAAGATTTGTAAACCCTACTCTACCCCTAAACTTTTCAATCTCCACCTCCCTCCTGTGTCTGTTCATCTTCTTCTTCATCTCACCTTTATCCTCTGTTTCTTCTTCCTGCATGTTAACTTATTGGAATCTTGCTCAACATAACAATAAGTTAACATTGAGTTAAGCTTTAATTCATTCCAGAAACAGTTGAGAATGGAGGGAAGCAGGAAGTAAGGGATGACATCCTTTATTTTGTTTTCCCTTTTTTGTGTTTTATGTTTCAAATTTTTTCAAATTTAATTCAACATCGTAACCGGTTGTTACCAGTTAACACCATTTTGAGGGGCATTTTTGATCAAATTGGAAACTACGGTGGCAATTTTAATAAGTTTAAAAGTTTAGTGGTATTTTTGCCCATTTTGGAAAGTTGAAGGGCAGTTTTATCCAAGTACTCCATTCTAACCTCAATTGCTAATCACTTAAAATGACATAGATGCGAGGGTTAGAGGGAGAAGAGGGAGATAATTGAGTTAACTTAGTGTCAATACTCCTAGGCCAACTCGGAATACTGAAAGTGTAGTGAAATTAATTAATATTGATAGTAGAAAGTGAGAGTGAAGGTCAGGTCAAATGAGGGGGGCTTTTACCGTGTTGTGTGGTTTAGCGTCATCTGAATGCCAATTTTGTGTAATAAATGATCAAAGAATCGTCCTCCACTTATTTTGCGTGTCATTGACACTATCTCTTTTTACCTTAACAATTTTTTTTATTCGTGCATATCTTAAATATTATGGAACTTATGTTTATATTGTAGTTTTGTTTCATTTGATCAAACAGTTGCTTCTTTAGTTAAGTCTTTTGAGTTTTATCTTAATATATGATTATATTTATTTCAAGCAATGTTTGAGGATTTTTTTAATTGAAGGTGTATAGTATTTATATATGAACGCTCGGGTATTTTTTTTTATTCGGGGCAACGCCCGGGTATTTACTAGTATACGGGGCAACGCCCGGGTATTTGCTAGTATATATATACTAGCAAATACCTGGGCGTTGCCCCGAACTGTAAAATAAATACCCGAGCATTTATATATAAATACCTCATGTTTTCAATAAAAAACTACATGGGCATTGTTTGGTACAGATATGATCATACATCAAGATGAAATTCAAAAGACTTGATCAGACAGAAACAATTGTTTAATCAAATGAAATAAACTAAAATAAAAACATTAGTTCAACAATAGCTAAGATATGTACATAAAAAGAAACAAAAACACAATCTTTAAGATTAAAAGAACATTGTAAATGAATGGAGGACAATTCTTCGGTCATTTGTAATAAATATACAAGAAAATCATAATAAGATTATAAAATTCTAGATGTTCAAATAAGAAGTTGTTGAAACAATATGGCTTGGCGGCAACGTTGCTTGAATGCCGACCATTAAGTTTAAGGGACTATTCTCTTTCCGGGCAACAACAAACATATATTGTGGTATTTGACACCTAAAAGAGCATTTTCCTATGAAATAAATCCTCTTAATCAGTTGGAACCAAGGGCAAAACTATATCCTCTCTCAGCACGTATCCATCTCACTCTTTGGTGTACTTGTCGGAGTATAAGGCAGCCTTTGGAACCATTTAATTTTGGGGACAGCGGAAAAGATAGTTTAGAGATTGCCAAGATGAAACAACAAATTTCTTTCAATATTAATCAAACTTCTTTTTAACAAAATTACTTTCCGCACCATTAGAACATTCCCAATTTCGGTCTACTAATAAAAAGTTCATGGTGTACTAATAAAAAGTTCATGTAACTTGCCATAGAAATTCCAAATTTCAATATTAATTATTGACAAATGAAATATTATCTACATTGAAAGCTCTAGTGGCTGCTAAAAACAAAATAGGACCGACAGATCCACAATCAACTATTGTCAAAATTATAAGTTGTTATCTTCTCAAGTAGCACTTATCAGTATCGTATAATACTCCTCCCCACTAAAACTCCATACATGATTCATCTAGTTCCTCCAGTCCATTTCCAAAAGTTTTCAGTTGAGTAATTGGACATTAATAGAAGGTTGAGAAGGGCATATGATATTTTCTGTTGGAGCTTGGCCATGGTAGTAAATGGAACAATATATGTCGAGTCTACCTTTAGGATCTTCAGTATGATTTGTCAGTCCAACTTTGTAATAATGATCTAAAGGTAGACTGACAAATCATACCACCATGAACTTTGTTTTCCCATCACACAAAGAACACAACCCTAGATCATTATTGTTCCATTTACTAAAGGTAGACTCGACATATATTGTTCCATTTACTAAAGGTAGACTCGACATATATTGTTCCATTTACTACCATGGCCAAGCTCCAACAGAAAATACCATATGCCCTTCTCAGCCTTCTATTATTGTCCAATTACTCAACTAAAAACTTTTGGAAATGGACTGGAGGAACTAGATGAATCATGTATGGAGTTTTAGTGGGGAGGAGTATTATACGATACTGATAAGTGCTACTTGAGAAGATAACAACTTACAATTTTGACAATAGTTGATTGTGGATCTGACGGTCCTATTTTGTTTTTAGCGGCCACTAGAGCTTTCAATGTAGATAATATTTCATTTGTCAATAATTAATATTGAAATTTGGAATTTCTATGGCAAGTTACATGAACTTTTTATTAGTACACCATGAACTTTTTATTAGTAGACCGAAATTGGGAATGTTCTAATGGTGCGAAAAGTAATTTTGTTAAAAAGAAGTTTGATTAATATTGAAAGAAATTTGTTGTTTCATCTTGGCAATCTCTAAACTATCTTTTCCGTCGTCCCCAAAATTAGGGAGTATTTGGTAGGAACCCCAGAGAAATTATTCTCGGGGAAAATTTCCCATGGAAAGTTTTCCATGGGAAAGATTTCCCTGGGTAAAATTTCCATTAGCCCCCTGAAGGGAAATTTTCCCTAGGAAAATGGAGAAAATGGTGGGCCCATTGTGAAAGTTTTCCCGAAGTCAACTTGCATCCAAACATGGGGAAAATAAGTAAACTCGGGAAAATTGACCATTTCCCCGGGGTTATTGACCAACCAAACGCACCCTAAATGATTACAAAGGCTGCCTTATACTCCGACAAGTACACCAAAGAGTGAGATGGGTACGTGCTGAGAGAGGATATAGTTTTGCCCTTGTTCCAACTGATTAAGAGGATTTATTTCATAGGAAAATGCTCTTTCAGGTGTCAAATACCATAATATATGTTCGTTGTTGCCCGGAAAGAGAATAGTCCCTTAAACTCAATGGTCGGCATTCAACCATATTGTTTCAACAACTTCTTATTGGAACATCTAGAATTTTATAATCTTATTATGATTTTCCTGTATTTTTATTACAAATGACCGAAGAATTGTCCTCCATTCATTTACAATGTTCTTTTAATCTTAAAGATTGTGTTTTTTTTTCTTCTTATGTACATATCTTAGCTATTGTTTAACTAATGTTTTTATTTTAGTTTATTTTATTTGATTAAACAATTGTTTCTGTCTGATCAAGTCTTTTGAATTTCATCTTGATGTATGATCATATATGTACCAAACAATGCTCATGTATTTTAGTTTATTTTATATATAAATGCTCGGGTATTTATTTTACAGTTTGGGGCAACGCCCGGGTATTTGCTAGTATCTGTCTGATCAAGTCTTTTAAATAAGAGTTGGATTTTAATAATCTCTACTTTCACGATTTGACAACAATAATCCCAACAATCAATTTGGATTCTGGTGGTCCCAAAAAAAATTAAAATTAGATTGTAGTGGTACAAAATCCACATCCATATTCTTTTTATTTTCTTAATTCCTACCCCATATTGTTTTTGTTTTTTTCTTTCCTGCCCCTAGAAAGATAATGAATTGTAGTTTCTAAAACATTTTTTAAATTATTTTTTGAGACTTGAGTAATTGTTATGATTTTTTAAAAATAATAAAAGTGAAAAAGTCGTAAAGAATAGTAAATAAATTGAAAAAAATTGGGAGAAACGCCGTCAATTCATTAAAAATCATAGTAAAGTGTTATACAAAGTTTTGAATCAAATGCAACACAAAAATCTATGATATTGAGGGTATACTCTCGATGATATCCTACTACAATCCAGTTTTAATTTCTTTTGGACCACCAAAATTCAAATTGATAGTAGACATTATTATTGTCCAATTCACAAAAGTCGGGATTATTAGAATCCAATTCGCAAAACTTCTCTAGAGTGGTCTTGCTGACTTTGCTTCAAACTGTTCTAAGCCGTGGATTCTAGCTGGTGATTTTAATCATGTATTGGACTTTGAAGACAGAATTGGTGGAGTTCAGGTATTAGCTGAGGAAATTGTTGATTTCAGAAATTTTATGGTTGATTACTAGATCAATGATGTAAAACATTCGGGTAATAGATATACTTGGCACAATAAGAAGGTTTTTTCCTGCATTGATCGGGTTTTGGTGAACTCAGAGGGTTTGATTAAATTTGAATCTATCTCTTACTTGGCTCTTGCTCATGGTATTTCGTATCACTCTCCTTTGGTGATTCATTTGGATTCTCATTTTCAAAGGCCTGGGAGAAGATTTAAATTTTGTAGCATGTGGATTGACTCCCCTGTGTACAATGATATTATATCTAAGGGCTGGAAACAGAATTGTGCAGGCACTCCAATGTTTAAAGTTGTTTCCAAATTAAAGTTTCTGAAGGGTCCTCTTTATGCTCTCCACAAATCATCTTTTGGTGATATTTTTCAAAGGTCCCAGCAAGATTATGAAACTATGATCACGGCTCAGGATGCTTTTATGCTGAATCCATGTGACTTGGACCTTCATGAGAAAGCTGAAGCTGCTGCTTTAGATTATCAGAATACTTTGAGTGCTGCTATGAAATTGTTGAAGCAAAAGACCAAGGCTGACTGGCTTAAGAAAAGGGATAATAATACTGCTTTTTTCTATTCGATGATTTAAGCAAGGCAATATCAAAACAAAGTGTTATCCCTTGAAAATCATGAAGGTATATTACTCCAAAATGAAACTAATATTGGTCTGTTTTTGGCTAATCATTTTGAATCTTTCTTTGCCAAGCATGATTGTTTAGGGAAGGTCAAATTTGATATCATTTCTCAAGGGAAGAGAATTGACAGTGCCCTTCATAATAGCCTTTTGAGACCAGTCACTGATGCTGAAATTAAAAAGGTATTTTTTGAAATGGATGGCTCTAAAAGTCCGGGACCAGATGGGTTTGGAGCCTCTTTCTTTAAAGCATCTTGGCTTATGGTGGGTACAGAGGTGATTAATGTTATTAAGAGCTTCTTTTCTTCTGGGAAGCTTCTGGCAGAGGTGAATTCCACATTACTTACTATGGTGCCTAAAGTGAATAATCCTACTAGTGTGGGTGATCTTCGTCCTATTGCATGTTGCAATGTCATTTATAAGGCAATTACAAAGCTACTATGTATACGTCTCCAAGAGGTTCTCCCAGACATTATTGATATATCACAAGCTGCTTTTGTTGAGGGGAGGTCTATACTCCATAATATACTGGTGGCTGAAGATCTTATAAGATTTTACAATAGGAAGGGTGCTCAACCTAGTTGCATGTTTAAAGTGGATATTCAGAAAGCATATGATACTGTGGATTTTCTTCGGCATCTATTACTGGCTCTAAATTTTCCTTGGAAGTTTGTTGAACTCATTATGACTTGTGTTACCACGGCCACCTTTTCTGTGGGCTTTAATGGTTCTTCTTATGGTTTCTTCAAAAGTGGTCGAGGTCTCCGTCAAGGTGATCCGATCTCTCCACTTTTATTTGTTCTTGTAATGGATTATCTCGATAGAACCATTAAAAGTTATACAAGAGTTCATGACTTTAGATATCATCAGTTTTGTTCCGGTATGAATTTGACCCATTTATGTTTTGCTGATGATCTACTCATGTTCTTCCATGGGAATTTTGAGAGTGTGAAGACTTTATCTGATGCCTTGAGTCATTTTTCAGCAGCTTCGGGGCTATTTCCTAATTCTTCTAAGTCTGATATTATTTTTGCTAATGTGACCTCCTGGAGAAGAAGAAGATTTTGGCACATTTGAATTTCAAGGAAGGTCAGTTTCCCTTTAGATATCTTGGTGTGCCTATTAAGCCTTTTCGTTTGAATAGACATGATTGTGCTGTCCTCATTGATAAGATGACTAAGAGGATTCAAGGATGGGCTGTCAGGAAACTCAATTATGCTGGTAGAGTTGAGTTGATTAATAGCATTCTTATGTCGATACATACCTATTGGGCTCAAATCTTTATTATCCCTAAGAATGTTATTGTTTCAATTGAGAAATTATGTCGTGGTTTCCTTTGGGGTTCTAATTCTAGGAGCCCCCTATCTCCTGGAATACTTGTTGTCTTTACAAGAAAAAGGGTGGCTTAAATGTCAGAGATGCCAAAGCATGGAATATTGCTGCGTTGGGCAGTTTAATATGGCAGATATATGCTAACAAAGAAGCTTTATGGATTAGATGGATTCATCACATCTATATGAAGAGAAGTTCAATTTTTTGCTGTGAAATTAAGCAAAATGTAAGCTGGTATTGGAGGAGACTATTAAAAGCAAGAGACCAACTTCTTCCTCCTTTTTAGACTCTAATAACAGAGGGGAGGAATTATAGTATTAAACTTGGTTATGATTTTGTGAAGGAACATAATCAGGTTGTGCACTGGCATAAGTTGATTTGGAGTTCTCCTAGAATTCCTAAGTGTGCTTTTGTCGCTTGGATGGCTGTGAATGGCAGATTATCTACTTTGGACAGGCTCTAAAAGTTTGGTTTGCAGATGGCAAACAGGTGTTTCTTGTGCACATGTCAGGTTGAATCCAACTCCCATTTATTTTTTGAGTGTGAGTTTGTGATTCAGATTGGTAATTCTATTTGGCTTGATCACTTTGGCACTGTTCCTATCTGGAGGAATTGGAATAGTCAAGAATGGACTAAAGCTGGCTTCAATGGAAAAAAGGAAAAACTTGTGTTGACCTCCATCATATATCATATTTGGGGGGAGAGGAACAAGAGGGTGCACCAAAATGTTTCTCATGACCCTGTGTTTGTTTGTTTGGCTATCAAAAATGATGTCAACTTGAGGCTATATTAGTCTTTTGTTTTGAGCAAAAAGCCTTTGTTTTTGTTGAAGTTCTGTGTTTGAACTTTTTTTTGTTTTGATCCTTGGGTCGGTCCTATTGTTTGACCCCTCGGGTATGCCCGAGTATCATGTACTTGATTTTGTTAATGGAAAATCTCATTGATTTGTCTATATATATATATATATATATATATATATATATATATATATATATATATATATATATATACATATATATATATATATACATACATATATGGGATATGATCATATGAGCATGACATTATTGTGAGCATGTGAGCACTGTCAATATGGACCATAGGATCTTAGATCAAGGGTTTTGAAAAAAAGAGGATTTTAGAGTTTTTTTCCAACCTTTTTTGTACCACATCACGTGAGCCCTTAGTATTAAAAAAAAAAGGAAAAGGAGGGGTGTCTTAATTACTTCGTCGCATGATCATCAATTTCTAAAAATGATAATTGAGTTTCAAAAATCTATTTCCTTCACTAAGAACGTTCGACTTCCACAGCATACACCGCCATACACGACGGCGACTGAGGCCCGACGGAGAGATTTTAGACGGCAACTGAGGACCGACGGAGAGAGTTTGGACGGCGACCGACGACAGATCACGTGAGCGATGGAAAGAGCTTGGACGGCGACCGACGACAGCCCAGATTTTCAACATTGATTTATAGGTATGCGAATTAGGGTTTTTGCTGAAATTATGTGAAATTATGCGACCGACGACAGCCCGTATTTTCAAAAAATGTTAGGGTTTATTCCTTTCATCCATATGCGATTTTAGCCCAGAATTTTAACACATAATTTCAGTACAAAACTATCCAAAGGTTCAAACTTTCCAATCCAGAATTTTAAGTTAGCCTTTACATCTTCAGGACCTTGAAATTTCGATGAAAATGGATGAGGAAATAAGCTCGAAAGATGTATATGTGGGAGAAGGAAGCAAAAGGTTAGTGGGGTTTTTTATTTTTTTTGAGCAAAAAATGTTAGTGTTTAATACTGGGTGAATTCGATTTGCTGTGTTGTACGTGATTTGTTGCGTGGTACATTTGAAAATTTGATATTCAATTGGAAATCATATCTGCATTAGAGAGATTCTTAGTAGTTGTTGTGTTTGTTGCTATTCGATTTGCTGTGTTTGTTGATACTCAATTAGAAAATTTGTATGTGGTTTGTTGTTGTGTTGTATGTGGTTTGTTGCGTGGTACATTTGAAAATTCGATATTCTATTGATGTATATTTGATGTCCACGATGGTGCTTATGTGTTGCCCATAGAGACAGTCCTTGATGTCCTCTGATGGAAATGGTGTAGTAGACACAAACTGTCCCCAGTGGCAATAGTTGATGTCCACAATTGGCGTGTATTTTATCTGTATTTGATGCGCAAATGTTTTTGGCAGTGTGTGTTGACGTATATTTAACGTAGACAGTGGTGATTGTGTATTCTCCACAGGGACAGTACTTGATGACCACTAATGGAAAATGATGTACTAGATACATATTGTCCGCAATGGCAGTAGTTGATGCGCACAATTGACGTTGGATGTGTATTTGATGTCCAAAAGTTTTTGGTAGGGTATATTTAATGTTTAGCTTGCATGGTATGTTCGTCTGTGTTCAATTCTCAATTTTTTCGTGATATCCATTGATTTTTATGGTGATGTCCATATTGATAATGATGTCCACACTGGCGTTGACTAATGTTCACCGTTGGAAACGTTGATGTCCACACTGACGTTATATGTTTTTAATATATGAATTTGTTATGTAGCTGGTGTTTGGTTAAATAATGATTAATTGTTTTCACATAAAGTTTGAAGTCCACATTGGCATTAGTTAATGTCCACTGTCAAAGATGGTGATGTCCACACTGACATTATATATATTTCAAAATGGAAAAAAAAAGTAATGAACAATTGGTCATTTGTGGGCAGATGGCAAGATAGGTTAGTCAGTTTTGGTGACCCTAGAGAAGTTGACAGCGATAGTATTTAATGTTCACAGATGAAAAGTTTGATGTTCACAATTATTGTTTTGCTTATATTGAATAAAATGCAAGTGGTGTCCACACTGGCATTGATTAATGTTCAGTGTGAAAAATGGTGTTGTCCACACTGACATTATTTAGCTGGTGGTTGTTTAAACAATGATTAATTGTGCACAGTGAAATTACTCGATGTCCACAAATGAAAAGTTTGGGTCTACAATATGTTTCAATATGGTTGTGTTTGTGGGTGTGGGTTACACAGTATGATAGTGGGGTATTATGTACGTATTGGGCATAGTGTGGTCCACATTGTTGGTCAGTTGATTTGAATGTACGAATTTCATAAAGTCTGGCGTCCACAGTCATTGTTGTGTGTATACTCAACGAAAATGGCGATGTCCTCATTGGCATTAATTGATGTCCGCTGTGAAAAATGGTGATGTCCACACTGACATATTGTTTGTTCAAATAATGATAAATTGTTCCTTAGTGGACAGGGGTCATGATAGCCCGATTAGTTCGGGGGACCCTAGAGATGTTGTTGCTTCAGTATTGTTCGACCCAAACACATACAATAGTGGTGTGTATTGCATGAGACACATGGAGAGGTTCTTCGTTCACAGCGTTGGGAGTGTGGGCTAACAGAGGACGATGTGAGTGACCCGCCACTTGTGGCACCCTTTGTTTTCTTTTCCCCCAATATGGATTCAATCTAGATTCAATATGCGTGATGAGGGTCGACTTATTTTTTTCCACTATCATTGTAGGCGGACCGATTGGAGGCATTGAGGAAACGCTACTGTCACGACATAATTATGCATGCAGATAACAAGTTGAAATACCAAGTGTTTAGCAAAGCATCCCATTGGGATGGAACCAAAACACTTGTGGATGGTTAAGTGCCAGATTTGAATTACGTAGTAGTTTTTGTAGCATGAACTTGTGGATGGTTGACTTATGTGTGTAATGAACAAAAGTTTGATTGGTGTTGAGGGCTTTTTCTTGCACTTTATATTTCAGGAACCACTTTAACGATGTATGATACTATGTTAGTACTTGACGCATCAATGATGGATGATGTCTGCAATATTAGTTGAATATGTGCACAACAACATTATTGCAATGTCCCCAATATATAAACATGTAAACCCTCACTGTTTCCATTAGGAATGTATGCATGTCTACGCTCTAAATGCGTATTGTCTACAGTGTCACGAATAGATGTCCACAATATATACTTATACGTCCTTTTAGAAAACTCTAACAAATGTCATATAGAACTGCCAATAACATGCGTGGTGACAATGAAATTATGCAATAAAATTAAACCCCATAACAATCACATATCCCATAATGAATGCATGTCCACGGTCTAAACACTTAATGTACACAGTGTCACAAATAAATGTCCACACATATACTTATATCGTCCTACTTGATAGAATTGCCAATAAAATGAGTGTTATCAATAAAATTACCTTCTATGACAATTTTAATGCTTTCGTCCTCTATGACAATCAAACATACCAAATTAATGAATCACGTTCTACCATAACCATTTTAATGCTTTCGTCTGCTACGACAATTAAACCACATGCCAATCGCACATCCATAAATGTTCACACTCTAACTGCGTCATGTCCACAGTGTCACATGTAGATGTCTACAACTTATACTTCTGTCATCCTTCTTGACAATTTTAAAATATGTCATATAAAGTCCATGATATAACTACCAATATCATTAATTGGGCACATTACAAATGTCTGCACTCTAAATGCATAATGTCCACGATGTCACAAGTAGATGTCCACAACATATGCTTATATCGTCCTTCTTGGCAGAATTACCAATAACATAAGTGGTGACAATAAATTTACATTGCAATCACACACCAAACAAATGAATCACATTCTACTTACCATTATACCCTTACCATATTAATGCTTTCTTCTGCTATGACAATTAAACCCCATGCGAATCACACATCCATAATGAATGCATGTCCACCCTATGAATACGTAATGTCCATGGTGTCACAAACATATGTCCACAACTTATAAATAATCTGAAAAAGGTCAATTAAATTTCGTACCCTGCCACCATTGGTTTCCATTGCAATTTTATTACTTATACCATGGTGGTGCCAACCACACATCCATAATGAATCCTAAGAAAAGGCACAAATTATACAAGGCATCACTTCTAAGGAATTAATTAACATATATCAGGTGCATGCCACTTAATATGATTTTAGAAAATATACATGCGTGATGAATGAATGTCCACACTCTAAATGCGTAAAGCCTACTCTAAAGCCCACGGTGTCACAAATAGATGTCCACTCTAAGCCCGTACTACTCTTCGTGTGGCTAGAACTCCGCACACTAAAGCCCACTGCTGCAGCATATCGTTCATAAAAACTCTTGCTCTCGTCAATGTTGTCAAACTTCTTCCCTTCCTCTGGTACCCACGATTGGTTGTCACAAATTAGGACGCACTCGACGTTATCATTCAGTTGGTAGTTCGTCGAGACAGACGGGGGCAGAACTGTAGGTGTAACTTCGTCGACCATAACGTCGGGAACATCACTATATCAATAGAGACACAAAAATATTAAAAATGTCTAAATATTATACATCACTACAATGTGTCAGTGTGGACATCAAATACTATACATTATTGACATCGTTTATATATTATACGACATCATTTAAATTGCATCACACACCATCATTCACACTGTGGACATCCCCACAGCTTGCAGTTGACAATCAAGTATGACAATATCAAATATGCATGTCACGCCATCACACTGTGGACATTCAGCAATCACACTATGAACAATGCCTTTACACTGTGAACATTCATCAATCACATTGTGGGTCACAGTCATATTTGATTGTCCACTATAAGCAGTAAGGAAGTCTACAATTCTGATATATTTGGAGACAATCAAAGTATGATTTTTCTATCATTAATCCCTTTGATGAATGTCAACATTGTAAGTATGTGAATATTTGTTACTTGCATGTCTACAATCAATAATGATCAACCATCACGCCATAAATCACATTGTGGACATTCATTAATCACATTGTGGACATTCATTAATCACATTGTGAACCACACCTTTACTGTCTGTGAACATCGATCACCACATACATGTAGAACTATAATCAATCATGATAACTCATCACGCCATAACAATCAAGAAAAAACAAGAACCACAATTACCATTTGTTATATGCATGTCTACAACCAATAATGATCAATCACCGTGCCATAAAATACACTGTGGACATTCATCAATCACACTGTGGAACACACCTTTATTGTCTGTGAACATTGATCACCACATATATGTATAATCACCTACGATCAATCATCACTCCATACATCACACTATGAACATTCATTAATCACACTGTGGACATTCATTAATCATACTGTGGACCACGCCATTAATGTTTGTCAACATTGATCACAACATATATCTATATCTATAATCAATCATGATCAATCATCATGCCAAAGGATGACCAATTGTTCATTACTTTTTTTTTCCATTTTGAAATATATATAATGTCAGTGTGGACATCACCGTCTTTGACAGTGGACATTAACTAATGCCAATGTGGACTTTAAACTTTATGTGAAAACAATCAATCATTAATTTTGTGTCTCAATTTTTTTTCATGATATCCATTGATTTTTATGGTGATGTCCATATTGATAATGATGTCCACACTACATTAGGAACATCACTACATCAATGGAGACACAAAAATATTAAAAATGTCTACATATTATACATCACTACAATGTGTCAGTGTGGACATCAAATACTATACATTACTTGACATCGTTTATATATTACATGACATCATTTAAATTGTATCACACACCATCATTCACACTGTGGACATCCCCACAGCTTGCAGTTGACAATCAAATATGACTATATCAAATATGCATGTCACGCCATCACACTGTGGACATTCAGCAATCACACTATGAACAATGCCTTTACACTGTGAACATTCATCAATCACACTGTGGGTCATAGTCATATTTGATTGTCCTCTATAAGCAGTAAGGAAGTCTACAATTCTGATATATTTGGAGACAATCAAAGTATGATTTTTCTATCATTAATCCCTTTGATGAATGTCAACATTGTAAGTATGTGAATATTTGTTATTTGCATGTCTACAATTAATAATGATCAACCATCACGCCATAAATCACATTGTGGACATTCATTAATCACATTGTGGACATTCATTAATCACATTGTGGACATTCATCAATCACATTGTGAACCACACCTTTACTGTCTGTGAACATCGATCACCACATACATGTAGAACTATAATCAATCATGATAACTCATCACGCCATAACAATCAAGAAAAAACAAGAACCACAATTACCATTTGTTATGTGCATGTCTACAACCAATAATGATCAATCACTGGCCATAAAATACATTGTGGACATTCATCAATCACACTGTGGAACACACCTTTATTGTTTGTGAACATCGATCACCACATATATGTATAATCACCTACGATCAATCATCACGCCATACATCACACTATGAACATTCATTAATCACACTGTGGACATTCATCAATCATACTGTGGACCACACCATTAATGTCTGTCAACATCGATCACAACATATATCTATATCTATAATTAATCATGATCAATCATCATGCCATAGGATGACCAATTGTTCATTTCTTTTTCTTTCCATTTTGAAATATATATAATGTAAATGTGGACATCACCATCTTTGACAATGGACATTAACTAATGTCAATGTGGACTTTAAACTTTATGTGAAAACAATTAATCATTATTTAACCAAACACCAGCTACATAACAAATTCATATATTAAAAACATATAACGTCAGTGTGAACATCAACGTTTCCAACAGTGAACATTAGTCAATGCCAGTGTGGACATCATTATCAATATGGACATCACCATAAAAATCAATGGATATCACGAAAAAAAATTGAGAATTGAACACAAACGAACATCACCATTCAAGCTAAACGTTAAATATACCCTACCAAAAACTTTTGGACATCAAATACACATCCAACACACGTCAATTGTGCACATCAACTACTGCCATTGTGGACAATATGTATCTAGTACATCATTTTTCATTAGTGGTCATCAAGTATTGTCCCTGTGGACAATACACAATCACTACTGTGTACATTAAATATACGTCAACACACTGCCAAAAAACATTTGCGCATCAAATACAGATAAAACACACGCCAATTGTGGACATCAACTATTGCCACTGGGGACAGTTTGTGGCTACTACACCATTTCCATCAGTGAACATCAAGGACTGTCTCTGTGGGCAACACATAAGCACCACCGTGGACATCAAATATACATCAATAGAATATCAAATTTTCAAATGTACTACGCAACAAACCACATACAACACAGCAACAAACCACATACAAATTTTCCAATTGAGTATCAACAAACACAACAAATCGAATAGCAACAAACACAGCAACTATTAAAAATCTCTCAAATGCAGATATGATTTCCAATTGAATATCAAATTTTCAAATGTACCACGCAACAAACCACATAAAACACAACAAATCGAATTCATCTAGTATTAAACACTAACATTTTTTGCTAAAAAAAAAATTAAAAAAACCCCACTAACCTTTTGCTTCCTTCTCCTACACATACATCTTTCGAGCTTCTTTCCTCATCCATTTTCATCGAAATTTCAAGGTCTTGAAGATGTAAAGGCTAACTTAAAATTCTAGACTGGAAAGTTTGAACCTTTGGATAGTTTTGTACTGAAATTATGTGTTAAAATTCTGGGCTAAAATCGCATATGAATGAAAGGAATAAACCCTAACATTTTTTGAAAATCTGGGCTGTCGCCGGACGCATAATTTCACATAATTTCAGCAAAAACCCTAACTCGCATACCTATAAATCAATGTTGAAAATCTGGGCTGTCGTCGGTCGCCGTCCAAGCTCTTTCCGTCGCTCGCGTGATCTGTCGTCGGTCACCGTCCAAACTCTCTCCGTCGGTCCTCAGTCGCCGTCTAAAATCTCTCCGTCGGGCCTCAATCGCCGTCGTGTATGGCAGTGTATGCTGTGGAAGTCGAGCGTTCTTAGTGAAGGAAGGATTTTTGAAAACTCAATTATCAGTTTTAGAAACTGATGATGATGCGCCGAAGTAATTAAGACACCCCTCCTTTTCCTTTTTTTTTTTTTACTAAGGGCTCACGTGATTTGGTACAAAAAAGGCTAAAAAAAAAACTCTAAAATCCTCCTTTTTTTTTCCATCCCTTGATCTAAGATCCTATGGTCCATATTGATAGTGCTCACATGCTCACAATAATGTCATGCTCATATGATCATATCCCTATATATATATATATGGGTTTATTAATATATTAATTATAATTAATATTTAATTAATAGAAGGAAAACGCTTAAATCCTACTGCATTAATAACATCTTCACTGAAGGAAACGTAATAACAATAATATTTAATTAATATAAACAAAAGTTTTAGGTGACGGTAACCAACAAGATTGACAATAATTGTGAGTTTTTATTTAATATAAGCAAATGAATGAATAAATGTGAGTTTTTAATTTTTTAACAGGGGTAATTTTGATATTTAATAGTGACTAACGAATTTCCAATGTGTATTACCATACCCTCCATGGTAATACTCCCTCCGTTCCTCAATAATTGTCGTTTTGGAGGAAGGATAGAATATCAAGAAACTGTGTTAAAATTATAAAAACAACTGCCACCACAATAAATGATGTGGGCCTACATTAAATGAAGAGTACTTTTCTCTTTTTTCATTTCTTTTTCTTCCATGTATTGCATTCCCTTTTCTCATTTCTATCTCTCTTCCCCTCTCTCTCTCTCCTCCCTAACTACATTAAATGAAGAGTACTTTTCTCTTTCTTCATTTCTTTTTCTTTCACCGTACTTCATTCCCTTTTCTCATTTCTCTCACTCTTTCTCTCTCTCTCTCTCTCCTCCCTAACTCCATTGATGAAAATTTTTGCTCATTTTCTCAGCTTCTTTCTGATAACAATGAAAATTTATTTCAACTCTTCAAATTCTACAAATAATAACTTTCACAAAACACCCAAATTACTCCCAATTCCGCCAAAAAATTCTATGAAAATTTTTGATTTCCCTCCAAAATTTAGCTATAAAACTACTATAATCCACAATTACAAGTACTTTCAACAGATCTTTCAATTAAGATGGTGAGTGCTACTGCATTTTTTAGTTATTTTTTTGTTAATTTTTTTTATCCCATTATATTTAGTTGAATCTAATTGATGTTAACATCTTTCCTTGGGTTTTTTGTGAAGGAAAATTTTGCTAATGGAGAAGCTATTTTGCTAGACTTGAATATGGATCCTATACTGGAGTATGAAATTCCTGATTTGAATGTCGCAGTTGCTCCTCCAGTTTTTGAAAATGGTGACTTTATTATGGGAGAATTTGAGATCCCTGATCTGAATGTCACCCCTACTACACCCATAATTGAAAATGATGAGTTGATTATGGAAGGAGGGCATGAGGATGAAGAGAACTCCAATCCAGGTTAGTTTCCTTGAGGATTAATATGCATTTGTCATTACTATAATTTAGATTTAAATATGTTGGATACTTTATTGTAGAACTTCACTATCTGCTTTGTATGTTTGCATGATTACTTTTCGTTTTTTATTCTTTATGATTAATCTGCATTTTTCATGAGTAAAATTTGAATGATATGTGTGTTTATAATCAAATTCAAGCCTAATAAAGCAAGTGGTGCAAGAAATACAGAGTACTCATTTGTGTTTGTTCATAATTAAAATTTTCACTATCAATTGCGATCGGATAAATTTGAATGATTAATATACTTAAATTAGTTGATATTTCTTGTTTATCTAATATTCTAATCACTAGCAATCATGTAGAAATTACGGTTGAGTACCAACAATTTGAACAATAAGGTATTTAAATTTTCATTAATTTGGTCTAAGTAATACTCCATGAATGTCATATTGAATTTTCTTTGGTCTAAAAATTTTACAAAAGCAATGGGCAATCTATTGGTTTTGTTGTTGTGTTTTAGGAGTAATTTTTTTTTTTGGTTTATATAGATGAAAATGCAAGGGAAACGGGCAAACTAAAAAACTTAAATAACAATGAACGTCAAGCTATTTATATTGTGCTATTGGGAAAAAGTGTCAATGGCAAATTGGAAAAAGATGTTACTAGAAGTGTCGCCATTCAATTTTCCGTTTCGAGGCGAACTATACAACGCATTTGGAAACGGGCAATGGTAGATGGTGATGTATCTCATAGGCGTACCAAGAATTGTGGACGCAAGAAAATTGAACGTGACTTGAGTGTAATAGGTGACATTCCTTTGCATAAGCGAACCACTCTTGATTCAGTAGCTTCTTCGATTGGGGTTAGTAGGACAACATTATGGAGACTTTTTAAGGTAGGAGAAATAAGGCGTCATTCAAGTCCCGTAAAAACTCACTTGACGGATGAAAATAAAAGGTCTCCAGTGGAATTTTGTTTGTCGATGTTTGATACGGCTAGCATACCACATAACCCGATTTTCGTTGGCATGTACAATGTTGTGCATATTGACGAGAAATGGTTTGAAATGACAAAGAAAGCTCAAAATTACTACATATTGCCCAATGAAGAGGATCCTCACCGCACTTACAAGAATAAGAACTTCATCAAGAAGGTCATGTTCTTAGCGGCCATAGCTAAGCCAAGGTTTGATTCTCAAGGGAGGGGGACTTTTTCTGGAAAAATTGGCATCTTTCCTTTAGTTACTCAAGTGTCTGCTAGGAGAACTAGTGTGAATAGAGTGGCAGGAACGCTTGAGACAAAACCTATTGCTTCGGTAACTAGAGAAGTTATCAAAACATTTTTGCTAGAGAAAGTCTTGCCTGCCATAAAAGAACGGTGGCCAAGAGAGGATGCACACTTGCCTATCATAATTCAGCAAGACAATGCTAGGACCCATATTAATGATGATGATCCTGATTTTCGTCGAGCGGCTAGAGCAGGTGGATTTGATATTCGATTAAAATACCAACCACCTAACTCTCCGGATCTAAATGTGTTGGACTTGGGTTTTTTTAATGCTATTCAAGCAATTCAACGACGAGCATGCCCTAGAACTGTTGACCAACTGGTTAGTGTCGTGGAGGACGCGTATGAAGCTTTCCCATTGGATAAATCAAATCGTATATTCTTGACATTACAATTATGTATGAAAGAAATTATGCGAGAGAAGGGTTCCAACAAGTACAAGACTCCTCATATCAACAAAATAAGGTTAGAGTGGCTTGGTCAACTTCCTAAGCAAATAAAATGTGATCCTCAATTAGTTCAAGAAGTGCTTGCTTATCTAAATTAGTTAGTTCAACTATCTTATGCCTATGGTGCCCGGGATGTGGTCACCAATTAGATTTCAATGAACTTATTTTTGTTTGTCTTAGATTCATATCTGTATGTTTTATATGTTTCTAAATGAACCTATTTGTTCAAATTATTTATTTGTCTTCTTTTTATAAATTACGCATGTTAATATTATTGAAGACAAATTTCTACTTGCAACAGTAGAAAATTTCATGGATTCGGAAAATTTTCGGGTCGTTGAAGACTCCATGGATAATGATTGGGTAGTACCAGATTCTATTGATGATGATCCCATTGATGATGATTCCGTAGATGATGTAAGTACCATGCGTGAGAACAACTCAAGGGAGATTGAACAACAACAGGAAATTAAGCAAACAATTAAAATTATGTTAGATTTTTATCTTCCTAATCTTTTATGAGTGTTTCTTTTTTTTTTTTCCGGCAACATCAGAAAAAACAAACATGGATATGTTTAATGTTTTTATTTTATTTTTCCTTATTGCTCCTTAATGGGTCGAAAGAGAATTTGATAGACTTAAAAAAATTATTGCATTCATCTTCTTATGATCATATTTGTATCAGCTAGATGGCATCTAAAAAATATAGAATATATGAGTAAGGAAAGAACAGGAATTAGAGGTTGAAGATTGGAGCACCAAGAGGAATCGAGCAAAGGAAAAGGGCATTTGAATGGAGCTATGAAATGTCGTAAATGGGCAAAATTAGTGGGGGGGGGGGGTGGGATGATTTAGCTTTAGAACGTTGTATGGTGGGGGGACACAATGACTTGTCCTTTTATCAATTTTGTATGTATTCTGCAACAACATGACATGCAGATGGGTGCATCACTTTTGGTTGCTGTGTCACAACATTGTTTGCTGAAATTTTTGGGCTTTGTGCCCTTACTGATCAAATAAAATGAGTAAAGAAATGTTGAAAAATATTTTTATATAAAAAAACTGGAAGTTATCAGATGGCGAAAAAATACTCTAACTTAAAATTAAAAAATAAGGTTGTCATTAAGAATGATTATAGAACATTAATTAATACATTGGAATTATAAGATGGTAGTTGTGTTGGAATTGAAAAGTGACAAATATTGTGGAAAGTGAAAAATTAGTTGAAGTGACAAATATTAAGGAATGGAGGGAGTAGATTATTGAGAATAGACCCATTCTATTCCCATTCTCATTTCCTTTTTTAATTATCATAAAACAAATATGATAATTCTACTCTCCATCCCTCTATTCCCATTTCCAACCTTTATTCCCTCTTATCAATGGGGCCGTTCATTAAATAATGTGCTGACCTAACACGACCAGACCTCGCCTGTTGCCCCCATGCCTAACTACGAAGCACTGGCCCAATTCATCAGTATGTTTATGTTAGCCGCTTTGAGGGAATCTGATCTCAAAACGACCAAGGATCAAAACCAGCCCGCTCTTCTTTCCGGTAAGCTTTCTTTTCATGATTCTGGGGTTTTTTTTTTGTTTACTTCAAAGATTACCTTAGGGCAGTGAGACAGCCATTATTCTTGTTTATCTAGGTTTTTGATGGAGTAATATTGGTCGTTTAGAGTCTTGCAGTTTAAATTTATGAGAAAAAAATTTCGAATTTAAGTGTAGAAAGATAATGGGTTTGCTTACATGTTCCCGGATTTGAATTTGCGGTCGTCGGGCAACTTTTTGAGTTTTTGTGTTGATATGGGGCAAGTGACTTTTGTGCTGATTAAATTGGAAAAATAATGCGTAGCTTATCAGGCACTTGAGCTTGTTTGCATCTTGGAATAATGTTGTGCAGTTATTGTTGTCCCGTTGATGAGTGTTGCGTGGCTGGGATTGGAGTTAGAACCTTCCATAGGAATAGACTCGACCCATTTGGTTTCAATGAATGATTGATTCATGTTTCCATGTTTTAAGAGTTTTGGGATGATTGCTGCAAACCTGCAACTGAATGGCTGGGATGATTCTTTGGTGTTTGGTTCAATGTGGACATCAACCTTGTTGAATTGACAAATTGTAGATGGTGTAGTAAACCAAAACCGTGTTGAGTGCATTTCTGTACTTACAGGACTAGATACAATCAAGCAGCTTCAGCAGTATGTTGACATGCTCATTAAAGTATGTGTATAGTGCTTTTGCTGTATCTCAGTTTGCTAAGCTTTAAGCTTCCACAAGTATATGAAGTGAATTGCTTTTACACCGTTATTCATATCCATGTCCATTTTCTTACCTTGAGAGTCCTGCTTTGGCAAGATATGGGGCCTCGTATATGCTTTTACATGTAATGCATTACACTTGGGGCTTGGGAGTTGGAGCAATTTTGGTTTTGTCATGCTTTCATGGTCTGCAGCTTTCGAAACCCTGCATTGCAACCATGAGTATTCATTGTTGTATCCACATGACTTGTCATTTCTGAAATCCTTGCAACCTTGTTGTACTATGAAATAATTCAATTTGATTCGCCCGTTTTCTTTCTGAGCCCTCATGTTTGCAAATTTGGTACTATTCTGATCTTTTCCTATTTTTCTGTCATTGTCTTCGGACTTGTGTAATACCCTGGGTGCTTTACAGAGATTGAAATGACTACTTATATCACAAAGGTGCACCTTTCTAAAAGGAAGCCTATCCCTTAAAAACTCCATAGTTAACCGTGCGTACTGCTTGGCCTTGAGTAGTAGAGGGTTGAGTGACCTCTTGAGAATTTTCCTAGGTAGCGTGTGAGTAAGGACAAACCATATTGAAATGACCCGTGGCGATTCGTGGAGTTGTCAATCTTTAAAGTCGTTCACAGTAATGTTTGTGGTCTGTGAGGGTCTAGGGTATTACAACCTGGGAAACTATGTCACTTGTCACAATAAAAGCAGTACTAATGATCTGTGATCACCCAATTGGGAAAGATAAACCCTCAAATCTATAATTTGGAAATGTTAACTTTGCATTGTTTTTGAATATGATTTGTGCTTCTAACTTCTGTGGTCTTCATTTTTGAGTTATACATTTTACAGTCTAGGCAGCATCGTGTTTGCTCTTTGGTTGTCCAGTGAGCCTCCCTCCCCCCTACACAATAAGGGTATGGATTGTTGGTCTATGAACTTGATTTATCTGTTGTCTTAAATGTTGATTGATTGATCATCTTTTGTACTTCTATTGATTCTACTGTAAATGCTCTTTTGCTCTGCCTCATTTTCCGTCATTGCATTACCCTGAAAACTCACTATGTTGAAAAGCCAAAATGGCATATTTGAACAACATTTCTCAGCAAAGACTGCATTTTTATGAAGTGGGTATTTGTATGTTGGGCAGACAATGACATTCACATTGAAAGTGCCAATGAACACTTATTCACAAGGAAAATTTGGAGCATCTTTTAATGGAGGTGGAATGAAGAAAAATGGTGTTTTTACTGTGACAAGATCATTGGTCTCTGTGTCTGCAGCAATGTCAAGCACACCAGCACAGAATGTGGAGAATCTTTCAATTAAGTCTAAGGATATTGGATTGCCCATTATGGTATTAATCCTTTAATCTTTCTTTCCCTAGTCTCTTGCTCATTGGTTTTAAATGCTATTGTCCTTAGCATTGCCCTTTTTCGTACTGCTTTGTATGTTTGTAAAATATAGTTAATGTTTTCTTTATATGATAATTTGCATAAACAATGTGTAATCATGCTCTTTCTGTTTTCTCTTTTTGGGGGCTTATATGTGGTTTGATTTCAATTATTTGTTCATCATGGAAATGTGGTCTAATAGTGTTATTTTGGAGTTAAAAATTGGCTATTCTATGTGTCAGTGGACAAGAAAAAAAAAAGAAGGGGGGGGGGTCCTACGTTTATAAACATGGGTACTGCATCCTCTATCAAGATGTCTTTTTTGAGAGAGTAATGGCCTCATGACATATGAGTATATGACACAATTCAAATGTTTGAGGTGTATTTTTGGAATCTTTGCCTTCTGGAATTTCCACTCATTGTTTGTAGCTCGATGGTCAAGAAAACAACTTGTGTGGATGATGCCTTTGCCTTGAGTTTGGTTTTTCAAATCTCATAAGTTGTTTCGCATTTACTTCTCTTCATGTAAGTATGGCGGTGTGGTGAACTGGAATCTGCTGGTAAAGGCACAATGGAAAAGAATAGCAGTACTCCATTTGTTCCAGCAATTGTGCTAACATTACTGGTCATTGATTGTTCTTGTACATGGTGTTATCTCAGTGCTTATGGATGGTCTTAAACGTTCTGCTTTGGGATGATGATCGTTACTGAAGTTATATGTAAATTTTTTATTATAGGTCAATAGTTGTACGGGCAAAATGGGAAAGGCTGTTATAGAAGCAGCAGCTAATGCAGGCTTAAACATTATTCCTCTATCATTTGGTGCTGCAGAGGAGAGTGGGCAGTCCATCCAAGTAGCCGGAAAAGACATTAAGATCCACAGTCAGTCTGAAAGGGAAGATATCCTTGCCTCTGTATATGATGAATATCCAGATCTGATTGTGGTGGACTACACAGTGCCTGCTGCTGTAAATGGTAAGTTATGTTTGATCCACAATGCAAAATTGGTTGATTTTTTGCTTTAATCTAAAAAGATGGCATCATCGCAATACTTACTCAATTTATCATGCAATAAAATAGGTACCACTCTTGAGTTAAATTCACTGCAATGAAGAGCGAGGATCTGTTGGTGGTTAACTGTTTATAATTTTTCTCTCATCTTCTTGCTCTCTAGTAGTACTGCATTCTGCATAAATGGGGCTGAATTGCTTTCGTCTTTCATTTTTCTCTAAGGAATGATTCACCTTGAGATGTACTTATCAAGTTTTGTATTTTTTTTTTGTTGGGGGGGGGGGGGCAGGGGGGATGGAGGGGTCTTCTGAAAGAATAATGGAAGAAGGTACTTTTAGATGTTGACATTAAGTTTGAAAAGCTGCTCTGGATCTAGCCTTTTGCTTGTACTACATGCTTTACAACAATTGCAAGTTTAATAATTTCTTTAAATGTATGCATAACTGTTGTTGGATGCTTGCCTACTTGCTAAAATCGGCCATTCAGACCTAAGTCAGACCTGAAGCTGCTGATGTTTTTGTGCGTCTTCTATTGAAGTTTAGGGAATTAGCAAAGAGGGCTGTCCATCTTTGATTTATTTTGTACATACAAAAGGTTGCATCTCCAACAATTGGGTCAAGGCTGCATCCATCTAAACCGTTCAGTCCACTGTAGGTGGGATTGCAGGGTCATGGCTTGTTTGCCCAACTGTTGGTTTCCTTTGGTCTTCTAGTAGGGTGTAATGATCGTTTGGGTGACTTAATTTGCAGATAATGCTGAGTTATATTGCAAAGTTGGCGTGCCATTTGTGATTGGAACCACAGGTGGAGATAGAGAGAAGCTCTACAAGACTGTTGAAGATTCAAATGTTTATGCTGTCATATCCCCCCAAATGGGAAAGCAGGTGATCTTGTATATTGTTTTGTTAGACTATACTAGTTGCAAGTGGCTATAACAGTGCCTTACTGAATAACAAACCTTTGGCCTTACGTAGGTTGTGGCATTTCTTGCAGCCATGGAAATCATGGCTGAGCAGTTCCCTGGAGCATTTTCTGGGTATTCTCTCCAGGTAACCCTTCTCTAAATCAAAAAGGAAAAAGGAAAAAAGGAAAAGTTGAAGCCTCTCTTTGCATTTGTCTTTGTTATAACATTAGTGGCTGGAAAAGTTCTTATGGTTGTCCATAAAGGTTGTTTGTTGATGTGGTTGACCTATTGTTTATGGCAGTTAGGTAGCTCGCTAATCTTGTCTCTAGCTATATTTGAATGATTGAATATAGACTAATCATTGCCTTGAATAACTGTGACCGAAGTGGCATGATGAGTGATGACTTGAGCAATACTCCCAAGTGATACCTGGATTACTACGCATTTGTTTTCTTCTCAAAGTGATTTTTTTAAAAATCAAGTATTATTACTTTCGTGGTTGTTGCTTAAATTTTGTTGGTCTGCAATATCTGACTATTATTTTGAAGTGTTGGATTCATCAAATGTTGTATTAACTGATGCCTTTGTCTTTCAAAGGTAATGGAATCCCACCAAGCTGGCAAAAAGGATGCATCCGGAACTGCTAAAGCTGTCATTCAATGTTTTCAAAAACTCGGAGTAGCATTTGATATGGATCAGGTGGGTGTTCCTTGTGCACATTGAAAGTTCAACTACCTTGTTTTCCTGATCCCTATAGCATAGCCAAACCCATTATTATTTTGCATGGGGAAAGGGCATTGTTCCCTTGAACATATTAAATGACACTGTTGAATATATCTTAAAGATATCGGCTCTATCACCAAGGCATGGGCTTCTTTGGAGAATCCTGATTATGCTTTTTATAATTTTATGTTCTGTTTGTATGGAGGCTCTTATTCTTTGAATCGTGAATTCGTGATACATTTAGCCATTGAGACCAACTCTTTTTTTTTGTTGTTTTTGTTTTTGTGGGTTTTACTAGGTTAGGGTAAACAAATTGTAGTTTTGTCTCCTTTGTGCTCTTATTTGATTTTGTCAGGCATATTTAAAGTTTGATAATTTGCTCTAGTCCTCTGATAAAAATATCCTTAACCAGATACAACTAATCCGGGATCCCAAACAGCAAGTTGAGATGGTTGGTGTCCCACAAGAACACCTTGCTGGTCATGCCTTCCACATGTACCATCTGACATCACCTGATCAGACGTAAATTGCTCCTTGTATATCCAACCAATCTCTGGTATTTTTAACCAACAATCAGGAATCTTCTCGTTTCACCGAATGTCTTGTGTTGTTTCAGGGTATCATTTGAATTTCAGCATAATGTGTGTGGAAGATCTATATATGCAGAGGGTACTGTCGATGCTGTGCTTTTCCTAGCAAAAAAGGTGATTGTGTTACCTTCTTTCCTTCTCCCCCTCCCCCTCTTGTTTTATCTCCTTCCCTGCTGGGTCTTAATGACTCATTAGAAGATTTCCACTCTTCATCTCTAGGTTATTTCCACTTGCAAATTTTGAAGTTTTTAAGTGCAACCTCTCTAGTTGCTATGACTTGTAAAGTTACAATGCTCCATAAATGTGAATGTCTTTTCCCCCTCCAGAGTGACCGAACAATAGAACGAAACAACTTAAAACCAGTCAAGGATATGTCCTTCCAAGGCTCGCTTCGCTACTGAATGTGCAAATTGAACTCTATCTCGTGTCACTTTCTGGATTCTTTACTTGTTGACTTGGAGCATAAGCTGTCTGCACCTCACGACCAGCGCGTGACACTCTATGGAGGCCTTGCCAGGACTCTTCAAGAATGATACCACCAGCACGCTATCCCTGAGAATGAGAACATTCTTTAAGTGACGCTCTTTAGCAATAAAAGGGCAAGAGCTATAGCCTCCAGGTCCGCGAGGAGTGCATGTGAGCAGTTCAGCCATTCAGGTTTCTTACAAAAGGAAGGATTAGAATTTTCTTAATCTAGCCACACACACGCTAGTGCAGCTCGTCCAGTACCTTATATCGAGAAAAGATTCTTGCCCCCTCTGATCATTGGTGACGATCGTATCCCCTCTCTCGTTCACTTTTCGATCTGTACTTAAGTTCTCAGTCTCCTCTTTCAGCCATTGTTCTACTTCTTGACTGACTACTTCCGGGGCTTTTCTAATGTAGCTAGTATCTCTTTGGAGCAATAGGTGGTTTCTGGCCTTCCAGATATGCCAAATTGTCCCCAGGAACATAAAAGACACAAGGTTTAAAGAAAAAGGCCTGCTTTATATCAGAATTGAGCATAAGAAACCTGCCGAACGCTGACGTGTCTTGGTTCATATCCTTTATACACTGTTGAAGCTTTGTTCGCTCCTCAATTAGTGCATTTACCCCATGGATATCACGATTCTTCCATCCTACAACCACCTCCTTTCCTTTTAACCATGTGTCTTTAAGAAGCTTGTTTAGAACAAACATTGAGTGCCATTACAATCTTGAGAGAAAATTCGTTGCACTCTAACTCGAAATTCATCAATTGGAAACACCCAAGCAGGCAACTGGAAAACTCTGGGCCCTTGGACCTGACCTGCTCTGTACGCAAAAGGATTGGGGAGTGATTGGATTTGACCATAGGGAGGACTTGTATATAGGCATGCTCAAAAAGGCCAAACCAATCCGTTGTTGCATAACCTCGATCAAGCCTTTCCCAAATTGTATGTGGGTGATCCCTCATATTGCACCATGTAAACTCACTTCTTGTGAAGGGGTAATTCATCGGATCCTCCCCATTTTTGGTCAGGTGATGAAACTTGGTTCAAATCACCTAACAGCACAACTGCCCCTGCAATATGGATACTTATGATTCCCAACCAGTCGTCTCTCCTCTAAATACGGTGATCCATACACAAACACCCCATACCGCAAACTACAATTCACATTACTGAAACTGCAAATTACATAATTTGGGTGGACTTTTACAATACTAATATTTGGTAGTTTCTTCCACAAAACCAAAATGCCACCCCTTGAACCATCAACATCTACTCCCACCCCTCCTTCAAGGCCCAAACTCCTAAGCCTATTACGAGCTTCTGCAACAGACTACTTAGTTTCAAATAAACATAACACATCAGGTCGAACATGTGAAGTCAACCATCGCAAGTATGGAACTGCAGATGACTCTCCTTCACTCACACACCTCTGCAGTTCCATGTGCAAATCTTCATGTTGGTGGAGAGGGCTTGTTCTGGGATGCCCCCACTGCCCCTGAAAGGCGGCAACTCTGCACTACACCTTGTTTTGATCTTCATCCCCTGCTATTAACAGATTTCCCTTTTCCGTGATTCCACACACAAAGCTTTCCTGGGCTTTGCTGCTTTTGTTTCATTCTGCTCGCCCTGAAGCCATTCCACTTTCCGTCTGATGTAACCTCCTCTTCCTCCAGAAGGCCCTATCCTTGAAACAGGTTCTTTACCAGGATCCCTGGTGAGGAGGAGGCCTTCTGTTTTGTACCATAGGAAAGGGATACATTGGTTGGGTCTTTACTGGGTGGTTATTCCCTTGCAGTTGGGGTTGCGGTTGTTGCGCCGTATTTGCATTGACGTAATGGCCTTCCCTTCAGGGTTGCATTCGAACATTGAAAACCTTTCAGTTCCGAACATTGTAACCGGACTCGCATAATCCTTGCCTTCTAGATGGCTCTTGTGGACTGGCGGCCACTCTTCCTCCTCTGGGACAGGCTCAGTAGCTGTGGGTGTGTCTGGAGGGTGAGAGATTCTCTGTTGGAGTCTTGGAGAAGACGGCCCTTCACTGCTTTCCAGTTGTAGGTTGAAAAACGGGCCCTGATGAGCTTCTCTGTGCTGGCATTGACCCAGTTGGTCAATTGATCTTGAGACATGGGCCGAAACACATTTCCTTACAGGGCTATCGAGCTCTCCCTCGTTTAGTTTTCTAGGATCATGCCATCCTCCAGTCTTCGAGAATTTTGGGCCTCAACAGAATTGTAGATGCCTGCTTGTCCAGCCCCAAAAGGGCTTGGCATTTGCTGTTCCACTTCGATTTGGGCCAAAAAGGCAGAAGGGGACCGATGGATCTGGAAACATCCCACTTCAGAATTGTAAATAACATGGATCTGATTTTCGTGGCCCAAGATTTGAGATACCCCCCTTCGAAAAGAGCCCTGCTCTTTGGCCCACACTTGGTTCCTGCTGCCCTTCTTCTTGCTGCTGGCTTTGTTCGAAATTCTGCAAGCGGCGAATAGCTTCCCGCAAGATACCTGGGGGAGATTCAGGAGAAGATTCTAGTGAGAACTCTTCCCTGTGCAGCGGTCTTCTCAAGGGGTCACCATGGTCCGCTAGGGAGGGGCTGGTGCTGGGGGTGGTTCCATATCCATAGACTGATGAGATACTCCCTCCTTCTGATTCAGAATTCAGAAACGTCCATCAGTTGGGGCCCTGGATGAACACCCTGCTCGGGACTCTTGCTCGCTTTGCCTTGCAGGAAATCTTGGAGGGGCAGGTGAGCCTCGTCCTGGTTTGTTACTTGGGCCAGGATCAATGTGCATATCTCCATGTTGTTGATGTCCCCTCTAGCCACCTTGATCCTACGGATAACTATCCCGACCTCCTTGCTTTAACTACACCATTGGACCCCAAAAGCCATCCTCCTTCACATCATCCTCATCATCTGTATCATCCACCATGTCTGTGTCTAAATCTTCTTCCTCTGACATATAATGTGGTAAGGGTTGTCTCGCCCCGAAGTGCAACCTGGTTGTCAAGAAAAAGTCGATGGGGGGAAAGCTTTGATTTTGTTCGGATAATACTTGTCAAGTCCCTCCCAAATGATATTCCCTCGAGATTGAAGTTCACAAATTCTTGCTCGGACCAATCTCCGTATCTTCATGGGATGAAGTTTGCACTCATCAGTGCGGTGAGACGACAGACCACAACTTTTACAAAAAATAAACAGATTCTCATACCTGAAGCAAACCCAGAACCATTTACCCTTCTCATCTTTGACAAAAATCCCGCCAGCAGGGTTTTTGTTTTTTGAGATTAACTTTCACCTTGACTCTAGGATTGAACTCACTGTAGTTGAAGCCTCCTTGAAACCCCACATCTATAACCGGACCAATGATTGAGCACAGCTGCAGTACTGTAGTGGACCATTGATGTCTAAAAGGAAGGCCTTCTAGTTGGACCCACATGTTTGCTTCTGAAAAATTAATATCCCTTGTAGTCATGTTTGGGTTGCACCTTTGGAGCACCATGAGGGATCCTCCAAATGACACCGTGTTGTTTGGTGCCATCTCTACTGTGTCCAAATGATTGAGAAAATGGAAGGAAAACCAGGACCCCAGCTTGCGAAATTCCACATCCACCCTGGTTCTCCATCGCAAGTTCATCCATTCCTGCACGCTCATGTCATCTTCTATTGTCAACTTCTCACCTAGATAGGTATCAAACCAGAACACTTCATTTTGCAATGGAGTTTGGAGCTCCACCTCTGGCCCTGTGGTAGGGGAACATGACCAGATGCCATCTCTCCCCACGTGACTCTTCTTCCTTTTTGGGGATGAGGATGGCTGACAGGATTCCTCTTAACAGGTTTGCTTGATTTTGGGGATTTAGAAGACTTGGATGTGGAATTACCAGAAGAACGAGAATTTTTGGAGGGATATCTAGGGTTTTTGCATGGGGAGTTATCAACTTGGTGAAAAGATGAGTTAATTTAAGAGAGGAGGGGGGGGGGGGGTTGCACATACTTACCTCTTGCTCTGCTCCCCAGGGGATGAAAAGACTTCCACAGATCTAATCTCCTCGGTGCAGACTACTGCAATTACACTCCACTTACCACCATTCCACTTACCACCATTACTCTTCATCATCAGGAGAACCTTACTCTTCTGTGCTGACCATCAACACCTCTAATCACTGGAAACTTGGATTTTCCATTGCAACCTTTGACGAGGCCACCAAAAAAACCTCTCTTCTGCGAACTACATTGCACCCTTCAGTTACTACTTCACCTTTGACCAAACTTCACTTGTCGGTATGGCTATCCTTCCGTTTCCATGGACTGCTATCCCAACAATATGGAAGCAATCAGGATTCAGGATGGATGGGGCTTAAAATGAGAGGTTTTTCTAAACTTAATTTTCTTTTTCTTGCTTAAGCAATGTTTTAGTAGATTGTCGTGTTTTCTCTACACCACATATGATATGAAAACACCGTCCATTTTGGTTTGACAATTTAGTTAAGGTTGGTTGCCTTTAGAAAAACTCAATTCTCGCATGTGAATTGAAAAGTCAATACCCAATGCAGGTTCAAGCCAAGGCGGGGAAACGTATCTACAATATGATCGATGTCTTGCGTGAGGGAAACATGCGATGATGAGTGAGGCATTTGCACATTTCCAGGATAGTTTTGTTTCGGGGAAAGCAAATGCACAAACAGAAGGAATGAATGCAGCCATAACTGGCTCAGTTTTGCCTGATTGGAGCTTATTAGAGAGTTGGGTCTTCTATTTAGTAATATGAATACCCCATTTGTCTTGTTTTAGAGGTGTTTTAGTTAGTGGCCTATGTACCTTGTATGGTGTAACTTTAGTTTGTGAAGAAGTAATTGGTAATCTTATTTGAACAATAGTTTCTTTTTTATTGGATTGGGCTAGAGGGCTTACCTTTACCTATCCTGTGAATTTTCTGGTCTATTTCAAGTCTTAACTATTTCCACTTCAGACAAAGCATGAAAACAGGAAGACAAAGTCTTTGGTTTCAGCAGGTTTGAGGCATATTCTTTAGTTGGTAGGATAGATTTATCCTTAACTTATCTAATCTATATTTTTAGATAATTTATATTTAAAATTCTTTATTCAACTCATAAAATTTATTTTCAAAAATAAAACAGATATAGGTGATTTAACATTTATCTACATCCACTACTTTCCTTTCTTTACTTTATCGTCTTTACCTAACTTAATCAGTTAGGCCTTGTTCTTTTCTGCAGTATTTTGCGGAATGGTGTGGTATGGTGTGGTGGAATTATGGTGGATGTAGTGGAATTGTGGTAGGTTATTGATATTTGGGGTAGTTGAGAAGAGAGAATGTAAAAAGTAGAGGAGAAAAGTAGGAGAGAGAAAAGTAATAATTTGTGGTAAAGTGTGGTAAAGTGTGGTGCGTTGTGGCAAATTGCGGTGCCACAGCATACCGCAGTTTGCCAACCGCAGAAAAGAATAGAGCCTTAATCTTATATCCTTAAAGAACAAGGTTTGAGTTTTTCATTTTCAGAGAAATAGGCTTTGAGTAATTTTCAGCTTCACTATTGAATTTAAGGAAAATTACATTATAGTCTTGAAGATGTTATATTGAGGAACTTAATGAACCCCAAAAGTTTAAAAAAAGAAGAAAAAGATTTCGATCATGTGGAAGAAGATCATTTGGAAAAGCTCAATTTAAGTGGAAGTAAATACATATGTATTTTTGGGAAAGTATGATTTAATTCTCAATTAGTGGCCCCAGTCAATTAAATTCACCGTAACTGCAATCATAATACTCCCAATTACTATGGGGTGTTTAGCTACCCAATTTTTTGGGTAGTTTTTAGCTTTTTGGATAATTTTTAGTTTTTTGACCAAGGTTAAAAAGCTATTTGAGGTGTTTGGTAAGTAATTTTTTATTTTAACTTTTTGGACCCAATAAGCTAATTTCCAAAAAGCTACTTGTTGAAACTTTTTGTGTTAACTTTTCACAAAAAGCTACTTTACCAAACACTTTTCTTACAAATAGCTAATCCAAACAGCTAACAGCTACAAGCTAATAGCTAACAACTGATTGCCAAACAGGGCGATAACTTATCCAGTAAAGCTAGTAAGTACCAATCAATCTATTTTAAAAATCACCAAATCATTTGTTTTTCTCAAATCAAAACAAGACAAACATGTGAAGGAGAATCCCTTGATTTATGTATATAAGACAATCTACTACAAAGTTGCAGCCCCAAGATGGCAATCACACAATGTTACAAATCCATCATCCAACTCATACTGATGCTGCTACTCCTACATAACAACAATAAATATGGCCCCCAACAGCGGACAAATGCCAACTGCCTGGAATTTGATATTTACATATACCTGCATTCACAAGAATGTTGTGAGCCCATCAAATCTTTAATTATTAGCTTCTACCTCTTGCTATTCCCTTGATTGCCACTCCTTTAGATAAACAACATGAGGTGAGCATCAACTCTTCTAAACCATCTTTGCTTATAAAACCTGTTATATCTCTGACAAAACAAGACCAACCAACCAGCAAAAACCTTAATCCACTTCGACATACAGACCTACGAGCTCAGACTGCAGATATCAATCATGGCTGCAAAAGCTCCGGTTGAAATCGGAACCAAAGGGACTATTGGGTCACTTGTGATGCGAGAAATTGCCCAAAAACCTAACCCTCTGAGGTCAGAATTAGTCTATCAGAACACCAAAAAAAGAGGCAGAAGTAAGTTCCTATCCATCATGTGCTCGATGGTTGAAGTTTCGCACATTAAAAGTTCAAGCGGGTCAGGCATGTTCAGCTACAGAAATCTGAAAACTGTTGGAAGTCCGATGTTTTAGTTACATGAAGCTCTGGGAAAGCTTTGAGAAACCAAGCTTCTTCAACCTGTTGCTCAGCGATGCGGTTGAGCTCCCACAATGTATGTCAACCACATGGGAGAGATTAGTCGCTCTCCTTGTGGGTTTTTCCCGGGTAGGCGTTTTATCCAAGTGGATGTTCTCAGAGCCAAGCAAGGGGATCTGAGAGCTCTGTTTTGGGGGTCGGGTTCCTTTGCAGAGAGAAGTAGTTACTAAATCATCCATTGATCCCTTTTGCTTTTGTCTTTTAGGAGTTGTAGCAGTTACAACTGAGATTCTATGTTGGCTTCTAGTTCTTCCCCCAACCTCAGGATTCCTATGCTTAGTACTTATTCTTGTGTTGCTACTACACCCTCCACCCATTGATGTCCTTGGCTTAAGAGTTGCACGGGATGTTGACGTGGAAGCTTCTAATTCCCGTGTCATCAGAGAGCCAATTGTCCCAACAGTGCCCACCCTGACAGAGCCTCCACCTCCTTTAATGGCTTCTAGTTTCTGAACCATCTCTAATTCTCTCAGGTGAGAACAACTCTGCATGCACACAATGTCAGTTGTATTGTAAATTTACTAGTTGGAAAGATGTTGAACTAGGGAATAATATTCAACACAACATCTGCATCATCCTGCAGATGGATATTCTAGATGTTAATTGGATTTTTACAATTTATTTAGGTATACAGAGATTGCTGCTGTTTTGATCTAAAACTCTTCCAATTCTCATGTGTCATTCATTTCAATAAGACAAAAGTTGACCATTAATGTGTAATTCCTTTGTAATGATTATTCATAGCAGGGATCCACTTTATCATTCCTGCCATGGGTTGGTTTGACTTTTGCATGTGCTGAGACAGACAGTGGGCACTAATTATATACATTAGGTTGGGTCTAACCACTAATTTTCAGATGATTTGTGTTTAATTGGGTAAATCAGTTTTAGGTTGAAATGTTGAGCTTGCATGTACAGGTATTATTGCTCTATAAAAACTCAATTACAGGACTTATTATCATCCAATGATCACAAGTCATAACTATGAACTTAACTGCATGATAAAAGGCTTGGATTTGATTTTTTTTGGGGAGAGATCAAAGCAATATATGTCATGATCCGGTCTGTAGACAGATAATCAATAGGCTGTTCTGGGTATTAAACAGCAAACTTGAATTCTACAGTGCATCTAAAAACAAATCAATCAATCTTCACGATGACAATCGACAAACCAAAACAGTTAAAGTTTGTTGATTGATAGAACAAAAAGTCCCAAATTTGATTCAAGCCCAATTTACTTCACAAAAAAACGAAAACCCATAAGCTTCAAAAGCCATAATGATAACCCAAACAGGAAAAGAAATAGGGTTTTCAATATATATAATGAAAACAACGGACCAAATCAAACAGGTGGCCACAAAGAGTAAGCATGAAATCTCAGCAACCATACGATCATTACAATCAAATAGACAAAAACTGTTCATGGCAGATAAAACCTCGCCCATAATTGCTAATCCAACAACTAAATATTCTTAGAAAACAAGATCTGAAAAGCCCAAAAAGAATCTTGGCTAAAAACGAAGATAAAACAATCTGAAACAATGACATCTTAATGAAATCTCCAGGAAACTTACCCCCAGAGAGCGTCCCAGTAAGTTGAATTTGGGGTCGGAAAATGGGTAAGAACTCGTCTCGCGTGAAAGATGGGTGCCTGCTATACGAAATTTTAAAAATACCATACTAGGCTACGCAGAGTTAAATAGTGACAAAGAAGATGAATTAATAAACAAAAGTAGTAGTATGAATGATTGTTCAATTGCCGGGAAATGAGGGTGATTGATTAGACGGAAATTGTCAAAGAGATGGTAATAATAAATAACGTGGGGGGTACAGAGACCAATTAAAGAGGGAATTTGGGACGGCTGAGAGAGGGAGAGAATAATGAGATCAGAGAAACAGAACTAAGGACAATGGCATAGTGTGATTGAAAATTTAAAAAATGTGGTGAGCTGTGGTGGAAGTTTTGATACATGTGGTAGAGTAGAAGAGATTATGGCCCCGTTCTTTTATACGGTACCCCGCGGTACCGTATCAAACCGCACTACTCAATATTTTACCACACTTCACCACACTCCACCACACTTTACCACAAATCATTATCAAAATATTTTCTTACTTTTCTCTGTCATCATTTTTCTCCTCTACTTTTTACATTCTCTCTCCTCACCTACCCCACATACTATGTCTTCCACCATAACTTACCATAACCCACCACATTTCACCATACTTTTTCAAATTCCACCACACCGCAACCGCACCGCACCGCACCGCAACACAACGGTACCATATAAAAGAACGAGGCCATAATGTGAAAAATAGAGGAGAAAAGTGAAAAGAAAAAAAAAGAAAAAATATATTAATAATAATTGTGGCGTGATGTGGTGGAAAACTAAAAAATGCGTTGCAGTACCATACCACACTGCAACTTACCGCATAAAAAAAGTGCCTATGATTTGAGGATCTACAAAGAGAAAAAAAAGGAGGTGCTTTTGCCATGCAAAAAAGACGTGGTTTGCACATGCATTAACTGAAGTGGCCCCTCCACCTCTTAGTGGTGTGGGGAAAACATACATACGTCCAACGACCCCAAGCTTTGAATTCCACTTTTGTTGTTGTCATGGATAACACAAAATGGACCTAAAGATTTGAATTCTCATTCAATGATTTTCATTTTGCTACCTTCTATTATTGGAATTTAAATTATAATACAATATGGTTCAATGATTTTGAGACATTTCCTAAAGCTTAAGCAACGAAGTAGTTTAAAAAGAAAAAAACAGAACTAAAAAAAGTATGTGTATGATCGGTTGATTGGTACCACAATGATGTTTTTTAAACGAACAAATTAGGATTTTGCCTAATGAGGTTTGGTGAAAGTGGAATTTTACCTTCAAGGTTTGGGAAATTAAGTTTATCCTACATGAAGTTTGAACTTTTTATTATTTACTTCTTTTTGGTGAATGACAATTTTACCCTTGTAGGATGGTGTGAAAAGTCTAAAATAACCCTAATAAAAAATATGAAAAGACAACTTTACCCCTCCAAAAAATTAATCAATTTAGTTTCACTGTGTGTTGCCACCTCCTTTATGTTCAAGCTACGTTTCCCTTGTTGCGGAAATTTTCCTCTACAGAACTCCAAGTACCAGGAGAGAAGATAGGTATGGGTTGTGTTCTGGGTTTTTATAAGTCATTGTTTTCTATTTGGTACGCCTTTTTTGTTGATTTCGTTTTCTATTTGTATCATCATGACCCCATATAAATCTGCCCTCCTCTTCCCCTATATCATCATGACCATATAAAGGCAGAGTGAAGGAATCTCAATGGGTTAGATCATTTCTAATGTGAGTCTTTATGTTAAGGGCAATTTTGTCAATTAACATTAATCTTATCAATAATTCGATATGAAAAGGTTGTATTTAATATTTAATACAAAGTTACAGATGGGTTAATTATTAGTTGATCCAAACTTAAGGTAGGATAAAACTAATTTTCAAAACCTTAGGGCTAAAATCCTAGTTTCACAAAACCTCAATGAGTAAAAACCTAATAAAACCTTGGGGCTAAATTATTGATAGTCTATTTGGGATCAATTTGGAGAGAAGACTAGAATGGGGGAGAAGGGAAGGGAGGGAGATCGAGGGAAAGGAAAATGAATTAGGATTAGTGTGATTTGGATATATTAATGAGGGAAATTGATGGGAAGTATTAAATTCTTCTTTCCCCATCTTTCTTTCTCATTCTAAGCAAAAAATTACTTAAAGGTACTGTAACATCTCGGATATGTGGTCAAAATGTGGTTTAAAGGGTTTGAAATGACTACTCATATCACCAATGTGCACCTTTTTTTATGGTAGCTCATCCATTGAATTCTTCAGTTAATCGTGCTCGGCTGGGAGTAGTCTTAGGATGGGTGACCTCCTGGGAAGTTTTCCTAGACAGCGTGTGAATCAGCGAGCTTTGAAGTCGTTATCGGTAATGAGTTTTGAAAAGTTGGGGGACCGAAAAATAGTTACCATAAATGTTGGGTTACCTCCGAGCAATTTTTTGCATTCTAAGGGTTAAAAAATAAAGGGGAAAAAAGGTGAAGTGTTCCTCTCATTTTCCTCAATCATGGCCTATTTGTTTTCCAAAAAAAAAAGAACTTCCTCTCGCGTCCCTCTCTTCCCTCAATACAAATAGACTGTAAAAGTAAACATAAAGGGAAAGACATATATATTTATGGCAGAATTTTGTAGAATTAAATGACAATTTTATGTGATAGCTCCTACTAAAGGAAATGTCGTAACAAGGAATACATATTTGAAAGTCATTTATTAAAGCTTTACAATTATTGCTCAACATAAGAGATGAGATATAGGCATGGAGCGACATAGATGGTTTTTTTAAGATATTTCCAAATTTTGGAGGATTAACTAGTGATTCAAGCTTGAAGGCGTTAAATTAAATTAGGGATACTTACTTTCCATTTATCTTTTCAATCAAATATAATTGATTTAGAAGACACAATGATTCTTGAAAAGAGAAAATTAAGATTGACCTAAGATTCAAGTAGCATCTCTAATCAACTTATAGCAATAGATAGCCATTAAACAAAGAACATGATTTGCAGGAGTTAGCGAGCCAATTATAGCATAATAGAACTTGGAAATTTACATTTGTTGACTATCTACAATTTGCTTGTCCTTAAAATTTTAAGGCATAAGTAGCGTCTCTAATCAAATCTCAATGGCAAATGTCATCAACATCATGTCTGTAAATGTTCAAGACATGCCACACTTGTCGCCACACTTGCTGAGAAAATCTTTACTTCAAGCGTTGCAAAAATACAAAAAGTTGAAGTTCGTAGTAAAATATACCAAAATTGAATTTCATTTCTTTTATTCTCATACCTAACAAGAATTTTGTTACAATATTGGTGAACCTGCTCAGTAATGAGGCCAAAAAAAAAAACAAAAAGATTAGAAGGCCCGTCCACTTCAGGCATTTAGAAATGCCAGAATAGGGAAAATGGCTGGAAATCCTCACTGGTACATATTATCTTTTTTTGGGAGTTATGAAACAAATTTAGTAACACAAAAATGTTAGATGATACTGATGGAGTTGAAGCCATACCCAAAACCTAAGAATTGTGAACCGAGTCCTATACTAAATTAGAAGCCTAGCCTTGAAGCTTCTATTCATACCCCAACGTATGTACCATTACCCCATCTATTGTCTCCTTTTTTTCTTCTTCCTTCCCTTTTTCACTACATATGTGCTCTTGTTTCTTCTCATTCATTGTTGTTGCTTGGCTTGCTTTTTCCTCCTCCTTCTCGTCTTCTTGTTCTTGATCTTTGTCGTCATCTTCCTCTTTCTCTTCCTCTTCCTCTTCCTCACCCTCACCCTCATCATCTTCATCATCATATTCGTCTCCCTCTTCTTCAACATCATCAGACTCAGTTCGCGAAGATAAATACTCAAGGGCAGTTACAACATCACTAATCAAAGGCCGCGAGTTGGCATCTTCTTGCAGACACATACCTGCAACTGCTAATGCCTGGTAGAGGCCTTTGGTTGGGTACCTTCCCTCTAGTTTTGGGTCAGCCATCAAGTGGAATTTACTCTTATCCCTGAACAATGGTTGTGCCTGCAGTATATATCAAGATACATGCTATTTAATATTTATAAATTTATTCACCTTCATGCTAGACAGAATTAGTCACTCAACTAGAGTAAGTATAATCATGTGTGTGGAGGTAGTACTGGCAACATCTGTCAGTGCATAAATAGGGTTTGTACTGGAAGAAGTTGTTTCTTCATGCTAAACATACTAAGTAGGCATTCATAGAAGAGCTTTGAGTAAGGCATACCCATCTTATCAAATTCTGCTCCTCGCTTGGTCTAGTCATATCAAGAACTCTCCTTCCAGTTATGATCTCTAGGAGCACAACTCCAAAGCTATATACATCAGATTTTGCTGTTAAATGGCGGTTCTTTGTCACAGACTCAGTGCAGTGATGAGTCAGATGTACCCATCACCCTAGTGAGGACATGGGTTTCGTCTCCCGTAGGACCCAACTTCGCCAAGCCAAAATCTGACAGCTTTGGGTGGAAGTTCTCATCTAACAATATATTAGATGCTTTGAAGTCCCTGTAAATCACAGGTGGATTGGCAGTTATATGCAAGTATTCAAGTCCTCTTGCCGCTCCCTCTGCAATTTTCATCCTTGTCGTCCAATCTAGAGGCTTTCTGTGTGCAGGCAAATCTAGGAGGGAAAAGAAAGAAGGGTTTAGATGGAAAAAAATGACAAAATAAAAGCCAATTAATATAAATATTAGTGGTTGGATTTTGTTTAGTTGGGATTTAGGATCATATAACTTGGTCATGGAGAAAACCATTAGAACGGATGGAGTATTACCAAGAAGGTGATCCTCAAGGGAACCATTCGCCATGTACTCGTAGACCAGGAGCCTTTGTTGGCCTTCAGCACAATATCCCACCAAATTGACAAGGTTTGAATGATGAAGAAGGCTCAACATCAGAACTTCTACAAGAAACTCCTTGTTCCCCTGAAAACCATTTCTATCTAGCTGCTTTACAGCAACAGCCTGAACCAAAAACATCCATGTATCAATCACTTTGGCTCTCGTCATCCTTCTTCATTTTGAAACATCCATTTTAGTTCCTTGTGTTCCCAGAAAAACAAGAAGAGTTGTTATTATTACCTTATGTGAATCTGGCATGAATCCTTTGTACACCCTACCAAAACCACCTTCGCCTATCAAATTTTGTGGTGCGAAATTCTTAGTCGAATCACATAACTCGCGATATGTGAAGATCTTAGATGTAATGTTCCCCTTCCCATATTTGGCAATCTCTTCCTGAATAAATCTGTGTCTGCTGCTATCTAAATCCATAAAGAGAGAATTTCATTTTTGTGTTTGATCCCGCCAATATATTTCTCAATTATTTAACAAGTTAAAGCGGAAAAAGGAAATGAAAAGAACCTGTTTTGAATGAGACGCTAGCAAAGGAGGGCTTAGATTTCATATGGAGTAGATCTTTGATGCTAGCCCTCAAGGATGCCCTTAATGATACCCTCCTAGGAGTTTTACTGCTAGCCTTTTTGCGCATTTGTACTTTGTTCTTCTTCTTGTCCTTTCCTTTCTCTTCTGGTGACCCACAAGTACAACACCCGATTGTTGCCATGATTCAGTTCCTTGTTTTATATGTTTATCTTACTTTACCTTTCCAAAGAACGCGTACCTTCTGAAAAGTCTCGAAATCCTGAAAATGTGATTTGTGTATAAGATTCGTGAAATGCCAAGACCTTGAGGATCCGGAAAATTTATGTCTATATATTTTATCTTGAGTGCACAATGACGTGGAGGCCGGGGTTGGTGGAGATCCTTGGGGAACCTTTACGGGGAAGAAAGAGAAAGGTAGAATGAAAAGGTACTTTTCTCTTGATTTATGAAAAAAATTAAGAGAGAAGTTTATTGATATGTTTTGTTCATATTTTCCCCTTTCACGCTCTCTTCCCCTTGATTTGTGTCCCTCTTGGCATTCGTCCCAAGTTGACAAATGCATAGGAGGTTCTTTGTAATTAATCACTTTGGAATGCAAAACCAAGGTGCCTAAAATTTCTCTTGTTACCTCATCTTTCTCTGACTCTCCTTTTTCTCCCTTTTTAACGGCTTTTCAAAGAATTGATTATATTAGAGGTTAAGCTAAAACAACTCAAACAAAATTAATCATTGCAGCTTTTCCTTTTTTGTTGGAAACTTATCCAATAACCATCCCTGTTATAGCCTTTAAATAAGTAAAAGCTATATATATGTCAAAACTAGGACAAAGTTTTGACATCTATATTTAGACTTCTTTTGGTTTTGTGTACAATTGACCTTTATTACTCATTTATCATTGTTTTCATATAGTGATAAAAAATGACAATGATTTACTCCTATTACTTATTATCTGTCACTAGGGGCGCATGCACTCAAATTCTACAAAGATTGATTACTAATTATTTAATAATTTAAAATATAAAATCAACGTAAAATATGAATATATTTTCTTATATTTTCAAATATATTATCTTTGAAATCGAAGGTTACAATTTCTGGGATTACAGGCGAATGCAGAGGAGGAGGCGAATTAGGGTTTGTGAAGTGAATTTCTGGGTTCTTCAACCCTAGAAATGGGAGAGTGAAGTGGGAAGAAGAAGAAGAAGAATGACGAAGAGAAGAGAGAGAAAGAGAGAGAGAGAGGAAAGAGAGAGGAGAGAGAAAGAGAGGGGGTGCTGACGTGGCAATTTTTTTAGGTCAATGGGTGACATGGCATGGTCAAACATAAAAAAAAACGTGCCGCCACCGCCAGCTCATTTCTCCGACGAGTCAAGAAAAGGGTAACTCGGTGGTGTGTTACTGGGGGCAACAGGGGGTCAAAGTTCATATTATTCAGAACCTAATCGAAAGTTCATATTATTAAGTCTTATATTGCCAAACGTTCGTATTATTAGAATCCAATTTCCCTTATAATAATCCCATGTTTTGCAAATTGGATGGCGATAATCCCTACTTTCACTTTGTATTCTGGTGGTCCAAAAAAAAAAATGGATTGTAGTGGTACCAAATCCACCTCTACATTCTTCTTATTTTTTTCATTCCTACCCTATATTGTTTTTGTATTTTTCGTTCATGGCCCTAGAAAGTTAATGAATTTTAATTTTTAAAATATTTAAATTAGATTATACTAATCCCATGTTTTGTAAATTGGATGGCGATAATCTCTACTTTTACTTTGTATTCTGGTGGTCCAAAAAAAAAAAATGGATTGTAGTGGTACCAAATCCACCTCTACATTCTTCTTATTTTTTTCATTCCTACCCTATATTGTTTTTATTTTTTTTCGTTCCTGCCCCTAGAAAGTTAATGAATTTTAATTTCTAAAACATTTTTTAAATTATTTTTTTGATACTTCGAGTAATTATTATGATTTTTTAAAAATAATAATAGTGAAAAGATCGTAAAAAATTGAAAAGCAATTGAAAAAATTTGGGAGAAACGTCGTAAATTCATTAAAAATCATGGTAAAGTGTTATATTAAGTTTTGAATCAAATGCAACACAAAATCTATGATATTTAGGGCATACTCTCGAAAATGTCCCACTACAGTCCAATTTTTTTTGGACCACCCGAATACAAAGTGAAAGTGGAAATTATCGTCATCGAATTTGCAAAACATAGGATTATTATAATCCGATTTTCATATATATATATATATATATATATATATATATATATATATATATATATATATATATATATAGTAGGAGAATCACTTTAACTCTCATCTTCTTAATTGTAGGGTCTTGACTTGCATTTTTTTGGGGGAAAAAAAAACTATTGCTCTTCCCCTTTGGAATTTCTCTTGTAGCTTCTTTTTTTCCCTTCATGAAATTTTTAATGTCAATGTCAAAATTTCGGGTCGGTCAAATTCAGTCAAAGTCAAATTTGGATTAGAAATTAATGTGCAAACCCGGTTGTTGTCAGACAATTCGGAAGAAGATTCGGGTTAGAATCGGATTCGGACAATAGAAAAAAGAAAAAAATTATGTCCGAATATTTAGTCAATTTAGTCAATATCAAAATTCGGACGACAAATCTATGTATGGACCCGATTTTTTTGAGTCATACAATTCATATTTTTCGGGTCGAATAAATTTTTTTCCAACTCTATAATGTATTTTTAAAAAAAAATATTATTTGAGAAATTATTGATTATAGATGTATCTAAAAAACTTAAATGACAAGTAAAAAAATAGAGCAAGTACATGTGTTGCAAAAAATTGGGTCCGATTAAATCCGGGTCGGTCAAATTCAATCAATGTCAAATTTGGATGAGAAATTCATGTGCAAACCCTGTTTTTGTCGTTCAATTCGAACGAAGATTCGGGTCATGATCGGATTCAGACAATAGAAAAAAGTGAAAAATTATGTCCGAATATTTAGTTAATTCGGTCAATATCAAAATTCGGACGACAAATCTATTTATGGACCCAAGTTTTTTGGGGTCATACAATTCAGATTTTTAGGTCGGAAAAAAAATTTCCAACTCTATAATGTATTTTTTAAAACATATCTATTGAATATAGATATATCTAAAAACGTTAAATGACAAATACAAAAAGAGCAAGTAGGTATGTTCCCATAAAAAATACTACATATGACTTAATTGGTTAATTAATTATACCATTAACTATTTTTTTTGTAATTATCATTGATGACCACTTGATCTATGAATAAAATATTTCTTGATTATATAAATAATAATAATATTTCTTGAATATTTTAAATTTTAATTTTTTTAAAGAAAAATTATTTCTAAATAATAAGTATTTCCCCAATATTACATGCACCTGCAGCATGTGCTCCAAAATATTGCGAGTGAACAATCATAATAATAAAATTGAACAATCATAGCAACAAGAGTGAGCAATTGTAATATTTGAAGCGCAGGTTCCAGGTAATTATGATGGTGTGCATAGGTAATTACTCCCTCTATTTCATACTAATTGTTGTATTTGGAGGTTGTATAGTCAAATTCTCAATTTTTGACCATAAATTTTTTCAATATATATAATGATATTTTACATACAATTAATACCATTAAGTTTGTAGCGATGACTTATTATCCAAAAAGTATAATATTCAGTTAACTGACAACCAATATCGAACAGAGGGGATATATTTCATGCAGTACGCCCTCCATTTTATATTATTTGTCTTTTTATTGACTATAAAGATTGACTATAAAGGTCTCCAGTAATATTATCATTTTTCAAACAAAAGACTTTCCATAGTTTTATGGTTATTATACTCATAGGATGCAGGGGGTGAGGTAGTGGTTAGCAAGACCGAAATTTCGATAATTTTTGGAGGTCCCAGTCTCGATTGTGACCGTAAGCAAAATTTTACTCTTAGTCCCGGTCCCGGTCCCAATTCACCGCAGGCGGGAAATGAACCAGTAAATTTTTAGTCCCAGTTTCATAATTTTTGACACATATAATTTGATTTATTTCCATAAACAACCAACACAAATAATACAAATTTTCTCAAAGTTGAAAAAAATCGCCAGTTTGTTTACATAGCCATTGTTTCCCAGATTAAAATTACACAATGTCTAATACATAACGTCTTTTTCCAGAGTGATTTAGGTTGCTTCTATGGTGATTTAATATTATAATTTCCTTCTGTTTAATTGACTATGTCTACGTTTGAAATAATTAGCATTCCTACCTTTCATCCCATATTGCAAGAAGCACTATGTACGTTATGTGCCATATTACTCGAGTACTTACAACAATCATGATTTTTTGTCCGTAAATCTCATTTTAATTGTCAATATAACCCTTGATTGAGTTAATCACATAAGTTAATTGGAAATAAGTTATATGTCGAAGCATCAAAATGCTAGAAATTCCACGACGACATTCACTTAATTTCGCATGTTCATATTTCGCAATCTTATTGTGATTTTCCATCATTTTTTCACATATAACCGTCCTCCACTCATTTGGCATCTCATTTATAATATTCCCTTTTGTCTTAACGATTGTTTTTTTTTAATTCGTCCCCATCTTAACTATTGTTGAACTTATATTATTATTGTTATTTTGTTTTACTTGATCAAACAATTGTTTCTCTCAGGTTAAGTCTTTTGAATTTCATATTAATGTATCATCATATTCGTACCAAGCAACGCTCTAATATTTTTTAATGTATTTATAATTTTATATATGAACACTCGAGTATTTATTTTTTGTTCGGGGCAGCGCCCGGGTATTTACTAGTATTAATTTACATTTTAACTAACTTCTTTTGTTCCAAAATAATTGTTACTTTTTATTTTTCAATACCTAATTTAATTATTTTAATCTTAGTAATTATGTTACCTTTTTACATTTTCATTCAATAAAAAGTACTCTTACTCACATTCTCTCACCACTCATGCCTTGGTGTGCGAAAAAAAAGCCTTGAAAAACAATGTTACTCAATTTGGGAAGAGAAAAATAAATGTGTTGGTAGTTTTTTAGGTTAAACATTGATACTTGAGAAATGAACTACTATACGTCGATTAATTTGGAACGGAGGGAGTAGTAATCTTACTATAATAGTTGGAGAATAGAGTTGACTACTCTCTCCTTAATTGTGGGGCTAAAAGAGTTGTTCACCGTTGGATATAATCTATCATCCAATCACAGCCACAAAAATTACAATTACAATTAGATGAAATAACTTTAATAGATATTTTGTATTGACCAAGGGAAACTGCTAATGACATGTCTCCCAAACCAATTTACATGTTTTCTTATGGGTAGTTTCAACTTTTAACTCACTCTCTCCACACTTTCCTTATTATGGCTCCCTTCTACTATCATCTTTGCAACTATTCTTCCTTCACCCAAACCATTTGTTAATAAGTTTTTTTTTAAAAAAAATCCATTTAATTAAGTTTCTAAGTTGATTTTTAGGTCTGAAGAATCATACCAATGTTGGCTTTCGTTGGGACAATGCATGTTAATCTTGATTTGGATATCTGGATTAAATTGTTTTAGGAGATGTATGTTATTTTTCATTTTGATTATCATGTGGTTTACAAAATCTCCAAAGTCTTGAATCTAAAATTAAATTTTGATTTTAATTTTAAATTTACAAATCAATGAATCAAATTGTGGAGAAGAGTTATATCGACCCAAATTTGGTTATATTTAAAAGTGTTTGGTGATGACTATCCAAAAGCTTTGGGTATGATGCTTAAGAAGGATTAATAGCTATTGTCGGGTTAGTATAGACATAATTTCTTTTCAATCTCTCATAATCATTTTACTGTAATTGTCATTCAAATTTTTTTGTAGCATTTTGGAATTGTTCAAACTTATGAATTTTGAATTTAACCATTGGTTAGTTGCATATTTCATTCGAGAGAGGCTCTCAATACTCTCTTTAATTCCTTTGCCTCGAGCACATTTGCCAGAGAATGTGTATTTTGTTTCCGGGGGAACACTTAGGCCCTGTTCTTTATACGGTTGGTTGCAGTGCGGTGTGGTGGAAATTTGAAAATTATGGTGGGTTGGAGAAAGTTGTGGCGGAATGTGGAAGACTGTGGTGGATTGTGGAACTTTTTATTGGAAAAAGTGAGATGGAATGTTTTATATTGAAATGGTAGATCGTGGTGGAATATGGAAAGTTGTGGGATGGTGTGAAACCGAAACCAACGAACCGCATAAAAAAGGGGCCAAAACTAAGAAGTCCTAAATTTTAGAATAAAGTAGATAATTATAATTCCACCTCACTATTTTAAAGTTTACAATTTCAAATTTAGTCACTAGTCATGCTTATTGTGATGTGGCTTAATTTTTTAATTTAATTGTACAGTAAAAATTTGAAGTCATAATTTTGGCATACGAGGACAACCATGACGAAAGAACATCTAACCATATTAATACTAGCGAATCCCTGGGCGTTGCCCTGAATTTTAAAATAAATACCCTAACGTTATTTTGAAGTTTTTAGAATATATAAATGGTACGTTGAAGATTAAAGGACACCACATGAAAAGCTTCAAAAACCTATGATGAGTATAAGTAAAAAGCAATGTATCAAAGTTATGTTAAATGTCAAACAAAAATATAAAAAGTTAACCTTTTATCGATTTTAAAAAATAAATATGCTAAAGCCATAAAATAGGATTAAACATAGTTTGTTATGAACACAAACAAATAATTGGGCCAGACACTTTTAGATGAATATGTAACTTAAAATACATTTTTATAATACTCACCTACGTTTCTTTTTGTTGTCATTTAGATTTTCAGTTAAAAACTTTAACTGTTAATATCTTAATTTATAGAATGATTCATCATATAAATTTGATATAATTAGAAGTTCCGACTGGGTGGCTTGGCTCGAAGTTAGGCCGGGTCAAATTCGGGGCAATAGGCTAGAAACTACTGACTGACTGACCCAACCCGACATATAAACGAGTATAGGTATAATATGATCTTTGAGCTTCAACATACCATCTATTTGTATATATTCTAAAAGCTTTACGAATAACGCGTTGATAGTTTAAAATGGTGGATGTTATTAGTAATATGAAAATACACTGAAATTAGTGCAAGTGATATATGGAGGTTGGATCGCTATTTCACAGTATCTGATCAATGCAGCACAAAAACAAATAAAGGTAATTCTAACTGCATCTATTACATATCTCCACCCTCTACCCAAGCTTCAGCCAACTTTGGAGTTGGATATGAAGAAACTTTTAGAAACTATAAACCCATACTTTTACGTCTTTTCATTCAAATGAGGTTTGACAGATATCAACTTTACCATACGAAAAATCTTGTGTGTTTTAGCTATTTATAGTTTCATGTTTGGTTTTTAATTGTGATTTTTTTAAAATTCTTATTTTTGTAAGTCCTACAATGATTTCTATCAGATACCCGTCCTTAATACTTTAAATTCTTCTAACTTGAAAATTTGAGTTAATGCTCCCTTTCAAGTAGTAGTACTTTGCTAATTGGAAAGATTTGTTCTAACATTTATTTTCAACAGTTCATGCACCATTTTTATGTATTTATATTGTTGATATTACAGATGTATTCCCCCTGAAAGTTTGTTGGTGTATATTGTTGATATTGTATAATCTCATTTTTTTTATTCTTCACTTTGATTATGCTTGAATTCGTTTATAAATTTGGAATCTCAAAATATTAAATGCTTACAGGAAACTACTAGCAAATTTAAATTAAATAAAATCGCTCATTGTCAAGATTGACATGACAAATTCAATTAATTTGTAGTTTTTTTCCTTAAAAATGTATTTTAAGTTACATATTCATCTAAAAGTGTTTGGCCCAATTATTTGTTTGTGTTCATAACAAACTATGTTTAATCCTATTTTATGGCTTTAGCATATTTATTTTTTAAAATCGATAAAAGGTTAACTTTTTATATTTTTGTTTGACATTTAACATAACTTTAATACATTGCTTTTTACTTATACTCATCATAGGTTTTTGAAGTTTTTCATGTGGTGTCCTTTAATCTTCAACGTACCATTTATATATTCTAAAAACTTTCAAAATAACGTTAGGGTATTTATTTTAAAGTTCGGGGCAACGCCCGGGTATTCGCTAGTATTACTGGGTTGCGTAATGATCACCAAACTTCGAATTTGGGTAACTTTTGTTATAGATGTATATAAGTATATTATCCTTATCTAACCTTACCTTAGATTACCTTATCCTACTCAATTCTTCAATAAACATTCAATTTAAAGTCAAAATTTTATTCTTACCTTTCCTTTCCTTACTTTACCAAACTTAACTTGATCCTACCACTTTAAAGAACAGGGTCTTGGTAAGCGAATACAGGTAATACTACCACCAATATTCTTCGGATTGAATAAAATGAGGTTTGGATGGATTGGATTGGATAAGTTATGATGCTTTTTTGGGAAATTGTGTTTTTAGAGAGGATGTTTTTTCGAGAAATTGTGTAAGGTGTTGGTTTTTAAGGTCTTGGTAATGGCTACAATGTAGTTGGTTTCCTTTGTTTTATATATTTCCTTGTCCCACATAGGAAGAAAAGGGAGTTGAGAGTGGGTTTTTATATTACACTCTCTCTCCTAGTGTTGTATTGAGTTGGAAGTGGGTTTTATGGAGAAGAGTGTGGTTTGGACCTCCACACGCGCGCGCGCCGCCGCCGCCGTCCGTCCGTTCGGTCCGGGCAGGGCTGAGGGCGGCGCGTGCCGCGGGTCGTGGGTCGTGGGGTTTTTGAACCCGGTTTATTTTTTTATCGCGTTTTTAATGTGCGCAACTAGCCGTTTTAAACAGATTTTATTATCCTTATTTAATCAGTCAAAATTTTTGATTCCCCTCTTTATTTCTCTTATTTAGTTCCTGATTTTCTGCTTTCTGTTTAAAACGGTTGCTTGATTCTCGCCTTTGTTATGATCTTATTCCTTCCAGTTTCTCCTATAAATAGGAGCCTCTGGTGGACTGTGTTTATCATCACCTACAATTCCCTTCTCCTCTCCTCTTCTTTCCTGGGCACACAGTTTTGCACACTCCATATCCTTGGCCACGAGTGCACGTGTCCCGGGATAATCTGAGTTAACCTTGGGGAGCGACCGGCAATTTCGATTGGCACCGAGGTCGGGCTGTGATCGCTTTCAAGGCAGTGGTTCTTCCACGGCTCAGTTTTCTTGTGTTCTCCACAGCCTTGATTTGTTTCTTTCCCAGCAGTCTTGGTTTTTTTTTTCCCCTAAAATTTGAAAGCGATTACTGTCAATGGTTGCTCCTCCTAAAACCCTCGCTGAGATCTACAAAATTGAGCCTTTCGATGGAACCAACTACAAACGATGGTCCCAAAAGTTATTGCTCTATCTTGAACAATTATAGATTGATTATGTGTTGTCCTCGCCTCATCTTGAAGATCCAGAAGCACCAGCACCACCTCCTCAGAACGATCTTGAGCAAACCCCTACTATTCCAAGAACCCCTGTTGTTCCACTAGATGAGAATGCCAAAAAGAAACTAGAGAAAGACAACAAAGTCGCAAGGAGTTATCTTCTCAACAACATGTCGAACGCTTTGTTTGATTTGTTCGTCAATTTCAAATCTGCGAAGACTATATGGAACAAGCTCGAGATCAAGTATGGCGCTGATGATGCTGGAAAGAAGAAGTATGTCGTTGGCAAATGGTTGCAATTCCAGATTGTAGATGACAAACCTATTATGGAGCAAGTTCATGTATATGAGAACATGTGTGCTGAAGTCTTGAATGAAGGGATGAAGATGTGCGAGATATTACAAGCAAATGTGCTGATTGAGAAGTTTCCACCATCCTGGAGTGACTATAGGAATCATCTCAAGCACAAGAAGAAGGATCTGACCCTTCTAGAATTAATCAGCCACATGAGAACTGAGGAAGCAAATCGTTTGAAAGATAAGATGTCTTCTCTCTCTTTGAATTCTGTTAAAGCTAACCTGGTTGAATCTTCTATTCCCGCTAATAGGGACAGGTTCAAGGGAAAGAATAAAAAGGATCAGAAGCAATCCAAGCATCAAAAACAATTGAACAAGCCTAATACCAAAATCCAGAAGCAGAAGGTTCTCTGTTATGTCTGTGGCAAACCTGGCCACAAGGCATATCAATACAATCAGCGCAAAGGAGCAATTCAAACTCACCAGAAACCCACTGGACAGAATGGTAATCAGAATCAAGCTAATTTGACTGAGGATACTGAAGTATTCTGTGTAGTAACTGTGGAAGCTAATCTCGTGATTAACAACAACGAGTGGATTCTGGACAATGGAGCAACTAGACATTTCTGCACCAACAAGGATCTGATGCATGACTTTGAGGAGGTTCCTGATGGTGAACATGTCTTCATGGGCAATTCTTCCGCTGCTGCGGTACTGGGTAAAGGGAAAGTTCTCCTTAAATTTATTTCTGGAAAATCTTTATGCTTGAACAATGAGTTGTATGTCCCTTCCCTTCGTAGAAATCTAGTTTCTAGTAGCCTCCTTGATGTTGTTGGTTTTGAGATAAACCAAAAGGCTGGAAAATTGTTATTCTTCGTAATGGGGTATTTGTTGGGAAGGGGTATCGTAGTGATGGCTTATATGTTCTGAATGTTGCATCTGAATGGAAATGCTTCTACTTCTACTTATATTGCTGAGTTTGTTAATCTTTGGCATGGTAGAGTTGGACATGTGAATTATGCTTCCGTAAACAGACTAAAGAACATGAAATTAATTCCAAATGTTAGCACAGAAAGTTGTCCTAAATGTGATGTTTGTATTGGGGCGAAATTTGCCAAGAAACCTTTTAAATCAGTAACTACGAGATCAACTCAGTTGCTTGAACTAGTCCATTCAGACCTAGCCGACTTTAAGAACACAATGAGCACAGGAGGAAAGAAATGGTATATTACCTTTGTAGATGACTTCTCTAGATATACAAAAGTTTACCTTTTGAAGTCTAAAGACGAGGCTGAAGAAGTGTTCTTAAAATATAAAGCAGAAGTTGAGAATCAACTAGACCGGAAAATCAAGAGGCTTAGGTCTGATAGGGGTGGTGAATATGATTCAACCTCTTTAGCTGTTTTTTGTGAGAAAAATGGTATTATTCAAGAGACTACCGCCTGATAACTGCGTTTCATGACTATGTTTTTGGGGGTTTTCAATAGTGAATTAGGGATAATTTTGTGTGTGAACCTTGATTTTTATTCCAATTTCCCTACTACACTTGGTGTTGTTGTTTTTGATGTGAATTTGTAGGTTTTGAGGCCAAAACACAACCTTTCTCTCAACTTCAGGCAAGAGTGAATATACCACGAACCTCTAAATGTCAAACCCAAACCGTGGTACAAATTTGGGATAGAAAGGAGCGAGGAATGGCCGGGCAGTGGCAACCTCGGGCAGCCCGTGGTGGTGGCCACGGTCCGTGGTGTACGGACTGTACGGACCGAGGCGAACTGCCTATGCATGTCGGTTATTTTCGCGAGTAGAAAAGGGAGGAAGCGACGGTTTTTCGAGATTGATTCATTATCTATCAGTTTTCCTTTGTTCTTTGGCCGTCAAGAAGAGAAAAGAGAGCCCTAATACTTCCATTCTACTCCTCTTCCCTACCATCAAGATTCAAGACCGAATCGATTCAAGAGAAACCAAGATCAAGATTCGCAAAGGAAAGGAGCGACGTTCGCGGAGAAGGTTCTACCCCGGGATCGAAAGGCTCGACGGGTTGTATTCTTCGCAATTCTATTCTTTCTTTTTGATTTCCTTCTTAGTTTTGAGATTCGATTATGATGTTTGGAACTTGTTTTGTGTTTTCATTGAATATGAGCGAGTAGATTTCTTGAATTCTAGGGTTTTGCAACCCGAAACAATGTAGTTTGATTGTTTGTTATTAGTTTGTGCATGAATTCTTGATTAGAATCAATAGAAGGTTGTGTTTTCCATGTTTATGAGTATTCTTAAGGCCTTGAATATTTGTAAGTTTGAGATTAACCTGAGAAATACTGAAAGGTGAATTAGGGTAATCTGATTACCAACCTGTCTACCTAGGCTTATGAAAGTTGAAAAGGAGTAGTAAATAGGAATCATTAGATAACTGACTTTTAAGACCTTCATTCTGTTTAACCTAAAAGGCATTTAAAGTTGTTGATTAGGTTGTTTAGAATAATTCTATTTAGCATCGAAAGGGCGATAGAATTAAGAGGTTATCGATTCTTGATTCATTCTTGAATGTATGATTGTGCAGGCTAGGTTTTAGTAATCGAACTCGTTGTTAGGTTAGCATCTCCCTAGAAGTCTTTCTCTCTTGATATAATTTTTGATTGATTTTCTTTTTCCTGCTTTATTAGTTTTAATTATTTTTTAAAGTCTTCCAAAACCAAAACCTGATTAGCTTAGCAATCGAGATAGAGATTAGTTTTTTGTGCTGCTAATTGAGTCCCTGTGAGATCGACCTTGACGTGCTACTACGTACACCGTACGCTTGCGGTTCTGTCAAGTTTTTGGCGCCGTTGCCGGGGACTCTGTCCCTAGCGTCGGTAAACGAATTCTCTTAGGTTGACTAGGCTGTTTTCTTTTTCTTTCTTTTTCTTTTCTTTTTATCTTTGATTTTTTTTTCTTTCTTTCAAAAAAAAATACAAAAAAATGGCAATTCTTGATTTTCACCAATTTGAGCAGGAATTATTTTGGCACTATTTTGAGAGATTACTTGCATGTCCTGTTCCATGTGGTATTGTGCATGGGAAATCAGATGTTCTTGACGTTGTTGCTTTGGGGGTGAATAGTGAGACACGTACTCTATTAGAGTATTTTTGGTTTCTATGATACTCAAACTGTTGATGAATCTTGGAGTTTGCTTGAGTGGCTTGCACGTGATACTCGTGATTTTGAAAATTATTATGGTGCATCCTCTTTCCCCAATCTTTGTGCATCTCATGCTAGATTATGTACTCAACCCCATTGTTTGCCTCATTGTCATTTGTGTAATTCTTTTGACCATGATGAATCTGCATGCCCTGTTTTAGCCAAACTTGATTTTTTGATGACGGTAATGCAAGAGCAACAAGATAAGGTTGAAGCTTGTCTAGAAAAAATAGATGAAATAGTTGACCCTTCTAAGTCATCTTTGCCAACTGTTGCTCCTTCTTATCCTAGCTTACCTAGAGACACTACTGATGGTGTCTTGACTTTTCCTAATGCATCCTTACCTTTTTCTCAGTCGACGGGGTTTGAGGTGAGTGATTCTCATAGGTTTGATGGTAGGTATGATGTTGATGTTTGTCATGAGTCAATTGGTGCTATTGATGAGGAGTCTTGTGAGGGGTTTGTGGGTGGATTAGATCCTTCAAGCGAGGAATTTGATGATGTGTTCCATGCTTCTACACTTTGTTCACCACCTTCTCTTGCCCCTAAGAACCTTGACGAGCCCATTCCCTGTGAAAAAACCATTGATGTTCATGCTGTTGTGGAATGTATGGTTAACTCTTGTGATGTGATTGTGATTGAGGGGACCAACAATGTTTTTGACTTGTCCTTAAGCACTTTAGAAGGGTTTCATCCCTATCTTGATCCATATTGTAAATGCTTAGAGGACTCAGCTAGAAAAATCATGTGGACAACTCATTTTGATTCTTTTGATTTTTCTAGTGCTTTTGACTTATTTGAGAGAGTGCAACTAACATTTTTTGCCATGAGTATTTTGTTGCTCTCTTATATGCAGGCTTGTGAACCATATGCTGCGGAATTTGACAAGCTTCTAAGGGCTTTGACTGCATCTGAGGTAAGTTTCGTCTAGCTAAAGACGTTAAACTAGCGCTTCTTGGGAGGCAACACAAGCGTTTAATTGCTTTATTAGGTTTTATTTCGTTCCTTTAATTTTCTTCGTTTTTTTTAGAGGGTGACGCATTATATCGTTTCCTTCTTGTGCATGCTACCCTTATTCGAAATGCGTTGTGGATACTGCTTTGTCCAAGCATGGGGGGGTTTGGGTTGATTGTCTTAAAATCATATGCTAGAGTGAGACTGACGTTTATAGTTGCATATTTGTTAGTTTCTTTTTGTGTTTGTTAGGCATTGAATTTGCATCTAGGTTGCATATAGGAGTAGTTTTCTTGCTTTCTTGCTAAAAAAAAGAAAAAAAATTAGGATAGTCTTTCGCCTTTAAGGGGTGTGTGTTTGGATTGTCATTGCAAGTGTATACTCATGGGATTTTTGGCTTGATGTGGATGATGAAAGAGACTTTGTTGTTTGTTTGACTTAGGTTGCTTGTCTTGTTTGTAATTCAGCTAGTCTTGATCAATTCATGTGTATGATAGTAAAATTCCTATGTTTGGTACATCAAATGAACTAGTTGCTTGTGATTGTGGTAGCTTAACCCGTGAGACTTCTTGAGCCTAAAAGACTATTATTTTTATAGTCTCATTTTCTTTTGAGTGTGACCTTACCATGTTTGCATCTCTAGAACTTGATTTGACTCTCTTTGAAACTGCATTTGACTTGTGCATTGTGTTAATATGATTGAGGCCCATTTTGAAGCTACATAGCCAAAAAGCCACCTAACAATATGACCCCTACTTGCTAGCCCTTTACTAACCATTTTTCCTGTCTTGTTGTTTACCCTATTCGTGCGCACCCTTGGCCTGTTCTTAATTCCATACCCTTTTAGCCAAGTTAGTGGAGCAACAATTCAGTTGGGGGCAGTTTTGTAGTCTAATTGTTGGTGACTTCGTTGGTTGGTTTACTTGATGAGGGAAACATTGTTCATAATCGTTATTTATCCCCTCTTTTCATTCGAGGTTGAAATTGGTTCGATGGGAAATGAGTCGTTTCTATATTTATCTATGCTATTCACCACAAAGTAAAAAAAAAAAAAAAAGAATGAAAACTACAAAAAAAAAAAGAGAGAAGTTTTGAGGAATAAGGTGAATAGCATGGTGGTTTTCTTGTTTATATTGACTCTTCCGTTATTTTGCTTCGATGGGGAAGATATTTATGCTTCATTGCGGTGTGAAGTAAGAGGTGTTGAGTTTTATGTTATGGGAATGTTGCTCTTTAGGTCCTTGGCTCTTAGCTCCACATTACCCAAATGAATTCCCTCCTTACCCTACACCTAAGCACCATTATAACCCTTGAAAAGTCCTCATGATTAACATTTATGCATATTGTTTATAGCGGTAGGGAATTGAGAGTCTTGTCAAGCTTATGGTAGGTTGCTTACATTGGTTGAAGGTTTTGAGTGAACCGTCATATCTATTTAAAACACACGAGGGGAGTGATTTACATACCCTAAAGTGAGGTCCTACCGATCCCAACTAGTTCGCCAAACATGTGAATGAATTTTGATTACATTTGAGTTGTGATAGACTAGTTGTGTTGCTTCCTGGCTTGTGATTCTATTTCGAACTACAATTTTTGTTTCAATTTGATTCTTAATCTCGCTAGGGAGTCTCTTTGTGTATGCTTGTTTTGGCTTTCTAATATGTCCTTTTTATTAGAGGAGGTGTGAGTAGATTTCTTTTCCTTTTTAAGTCTTTTCATCTTGTTTTGAGTCTTGTACTTGCTTGGGGACAAGCAAGGAGTAAGCATGGGGGGATTTGATAACTGCGTTTCATGACTATGTTTTTGGGAGTTTTCAATAGTGAATTAGGGATAATTTTGTGTGTGAACCTTGATTTTTATTCCAATTTCCCTACTACACTTGGTGTTGTTGTTTTTGATGTGAATTTGTAGGTTTTGAGGCCAAAACACCAACTTTCTCTCAACTTCAGGCAAGAGTGAATATACCACGGACCTCTACATGTCAAACCCAAACCGTGGCACAAATTTGGGATAGAAAGGAGCAAGGAATGGCGGGGCAGTGGCAACCTCGGGCAGCCCGAGGTGGTGGCCACGGTCCGTGGCGGTTCAGCTCCTTGTGCCCAACTCATTTTTTGCGAAGGAAAGAAGAAAGAAAGAACGATGGCAACCTCGGCAGTGGTGATCACCACGATGCATGTGGTGTCTGATCAGACGGACCGAGGCGAACTGCCTATGCATGTCGGTTATTTTCGCGAGTAGAAAAGGGAGGAAGCGACGGTTTTTCGAGATTGATTCATTATCTATCAGTTTTCCTTTGTTCTTTGGCCGTCAAGAAGAGAAAAGAGAGCCCTAATACTTCCATTCTACTCCTCTTCCCTACCATCAAGATTCAAGACCGAATCGATTCAAGAGAAACCAAGATCAAGATTCGCAAAGGAAAGGAGCAACGTTCACGGAGAAGGTTCTACCCCGGGATCGAAAGGCTCGACGGGTTGTATTCTTCGCAATTCAATTCTTTCTTTTTGATTTCCTTCTTAGTTTTGAGATTCGATTATGATGTTTGGAGCTTGTTTTGTGTTTTCATTGAATATGAGCGAGTAGATTTCTTGAATTCTAGGGTTTTGCAACCCGAAACAATGTAGTTTGATTGTTTGTTATTAGTTTGTGCATGAATTCTTGATTAGAATCAATAGAAGGTTGTGTTTTCCATGTTTATGAGTATTCTTAAGGCCTTGAATATTTGTAAGTTTGAGATTAACCTGAGAAGTACTGAAAGGTGAATTAGGGTAATCTGACTACCAACCTGTCTACCTAGGCTTATGAAAGTTGAAAAAGGAGTAGTAAATAGGGAATCATTAGATAACCTGACTTTTAAGACCTTCAATTCTGTTTAACCTAAAAGGCAGACGAAAGTTGTTGATTAGGTTGTTTAGAATAATTCTATTTAGCATCGAAAGGGCGATAGAATTAAGATGTTATCGATTCTTGATTCATTCTTGAATGTATGATTATGCAGGCTAGGTTTTAGTAATCGAACTCGTTGTTAGGTTAGCATCTCCCTAGAAGTCTTTCTCTCTTGATATAATTTTTGATTGATTTTCTTTTTCCTGCTTTATTAGTTTTAATTATTTTTTAAAGTCTTTCAAAACCAAAACCTGATTAGCTTAGCAATCGAGATAGAGATTAGTTTTCTGTGCTGCTAATTGAGTCCCTGTGGGATCGACCTTGACGTGCTACTACGTACATCGTGCGCTTGCGGTTCTGTCACCGCCCCTTACACACCACAACAAAATGGTATTGCTGAACGTAAGAATCGTACCCTTAAAGAGATGATGAATGCTATGCTTCTAAGTTCTGGGTTGCCATATAACATGTGGGGGGAAGCTGTTTTAACTGCATGTTTTATACTCAACAGAGTTCCCAATCAGAAGAGGGACCATACCCCATATGAACTCTGGAAAGGATATGCCCCGAACCTGAATTATTTGAAAGTGTGGGGGTGTTTGGCTAAAGTTGCTTTACCTAGTCATAAGCGTACCAACATAGGCCCAAAGACCTTTGATGCTATTTTTATGGATATGGTCAAAATAGTGCTGCCTATCGTTTCATGTCTTTGAGTGATTATTCAATTTCTGAATATAGAGATGCTGAATTTTTTGAGCATGTATTTCCGTTGAAAAACAATGTGCGTAATGTGGTAACTGATGTTGTGTCTGATGTTGTACCTGAAAATGTGAGCTTGCCTGTTGCTAGTTCTAGTACTAGAAATGTGGAAATTGAGCCTAGAAGAAGTAAAAGCTAGGCAAAGAACTACAACTGATTTTGGACCTGATTTTGTTACTGCTTTTCTAGTTGAAGTTTTTAATCTTTATGATGTGGATGCTTTGACTGAGGATTTTGTGTCTTTATTTCTAATTGATGAAGATCCAAAAACATATGCTGAGGCTATTAGGTCTATTGATGCAACCTTTTGGAAGGAAGCCATTAGAAGTGAAATAGATTCCCTAGTGTCTAATAAAACTTGGGAATTAACTGATTTGCCTAAGGGTTGTAGACCTATTAGTAGTAAATGAATTTTCAAAAAGAATTGAGTTTTGATGGTTCAATTGATAAATATAAGGCCAGACTTGTCACTAGAAGTTTTGATCAAAAGAAAGGGATAGATTATTTTGACACTTATTCTCTTGTTACGAAAATAAGCACCATTAGAACGTTGATTGCTTTAGCTGCGATTTTTGATCTTGTTGTGCATCAAATGGATGTAAAGACAACTTTTCTTAATGGTGACTTAGAGGAAGAAATCTATATGAACCAACCTGAGGGTTGTGAAGTACCAGGTTAGGAGGATAAAGTATGCAGATTGAGAAAATCTCTTTATGGCGTAAAGCAAGCTCCTAAACAGTGGTTTGAGAAGTTTGATAGTTCTCTTGTGAAAAATGGATTTGTTGCAAATTTGTCTGATTCTTGTGTCTATTCCAAGATGATAGGATCAGATTGTGTGCTCATATGCTTATATGTTGATGATATGCTGATCTTTGGTACAAATTTGCTTGTAGTCAATGAGACTAAAATGTTGTTGTCTTCTTTGTTTAAAATGAAAGATATGGGTGAAGCTGATGTGATCTTAGGGATTAAAATTCGAAAAACCAACTCTGGTTATGCTTTGTGTCAGTCACACTATATTGAGAAAGTGTTAAAGAAATTTAACATGTTTGATGTGACACCTGTTAGAACTCCCTACGATCTCAGTATACCTTTAAAGAAAACAACGGTCATAGTGTGTCTCAATCTGAGTATGCTAAAATTATAGGGAGTGTAATGTTTTTGATGAACTTTACTCGTCTTGATATAGCTTATGTTGTGAGTAGATTGAGTCGCTGCACTCATAATCCTAGTCAAGAACATTGGAATGCACTTCATCGTTTGCTTAAGTATCTTAAAGGTACAATGGATCAGTGTTTGCACTTTAATAAATTTCCTGCTGTTGTAGAAGGATATTGTGATGTAAACTGGATTTCTGATAATGATGAAGTTAGTTCTACTAGTGGTTATGTTTTTACCTTGGGTGGAGGGGCTATCTCGTGGAAGTCTGCAAAACAGACTTGCATAGCCCGCTCTACCATGGAATCTGAGTTTATTGCTCTTGAGTTGGCAGGTCAAGAAGCAGAGTGGCTTAGAGGTCTCTTAGCAGACGTGCCACTATGGGAGAAACAAGAGACACCTATTTCTATATACTGTGACTCATAGGCAGCAATTGGAGTGGCTCATAACAGTGTCTACAACGAGAAAAGGAGACATATCCGTGTTAGACACAGTGAAGTGAGACAATTGCTAAAGTATGGTGTAATATCCTTGCAGTATGTGAGATCCGAGAAGAATTTGGCGGATCCTCTTACTAAGGGATTGACCAGGCGGGTTGTTCTCGAGGCATCAAGGGGGATAGGGCTTAAGCCTATGGCTTGAAGAGGTATGGTGGATACCAATCATTTGGTCCAACGAAACCATACTAATCTTTGAGGTGAACTACATCCTTATCCCTATGGTGCAAAGTAGTGCTTCTGAGGTTGAGATTATTCTCTTAATGAATCCAAGCCCTTTGTAGGGGGTGCTTGTGAGACGTACTGAAGGATTCACTGATTGTTTATTGTAAGGATGAACTAATTGCTCTTAATAATTCCATAGTCACATTTGTGGTGGTCTATGTTGAGATAGACTTGATGGAATTACCTACGTAAGTGTGAAGGTTTGGCCGCCTTCTATGAGAAATTTCGGCTATCTCTCTAGAGCATTTATGAGTCCTAAGGTGTGCGCATGGCCATAAAGGCACAAGTGTTGTTATTGCGGAGTATGCTTTTTGTAGGTTGATACGTGTTGTGGGGGTCTCAATCAAAGTCTTCCAAGTTCAAGGCCTAGTCCACTTGTTAGATTATTGACTGTTGCCTCACATCACTAATGTGTCAATTCAAATCGAAAGATATTGACACCTAAGTATCTCACCTATTTTGCCCAATTTTTCCTTTTCTTTTCCTGACTACTTTGTAAGCCATTAGTGGGGGATTGTTGGTTTTTAAGGTCTTGGTAATGGCTACAATGTAGTTGGTTTCCTTTGTTTTCTATCTTTCCTTGACCCACATAGGAAGAAAAGGGAGTTGAGAGTGGGTTTTTATATTACACCCTCTCTCTCCTAGTGTTGTATTGAGTTGAAAGTGGGTTTTATGGAGGAGGGTGTGGTTTGGACCTCCACACGCGCGCGCGCGCCGCCGCCGTCGTCCGGTCCGGGCGCGGCGCGACGCCGGTCGGGGGTCGTGGGTCGGGTGGTTTTTGGAGCCGATTTATTTTTTTTATCGCGTTTTTAATGTGCGCAACTAGCCGTTTTAAACAGATTTTATTATCCGTATTTAATCAGTCAAAGTTTTTGATTCCCCTCTTTATTTCTCTTATTTAGTTCCTGATTTTCTGCTTTCTGTTTAAAACGGTTGCTTGATTCTCGCCTTTGTTATGATCTTATTCCTTCCAGTTCCTCTTATAAATTGGAGCCTCAGGTGGATAGTGTTTATCATCACCTACAATTCCCTTCTCCTCTCCTCTTCTTTCCTGGGCACACAGTTTTGCATACTCCATATCCTTGGCCACGAGTGCACGTATCCCGAGATAATCTGAGTTAATCCTGGGGAGCGACCGACAATTCCAATTGGCACCGAGGTCGGGCGGTAATCGCTTTCAAGGCAGTGGTTCTTCCACAACTCATTTTTCTTGTGTTCTCCACAACCTTGATTCGTTTCTTTCCCAGTAGCCTTGATTTTTTTTTCCTACATAAGGTTTGGATTGGATTCGAAAGAGTTCTAATTTTGAATTTGACCCCAAAGAAAAACAAGTTCCACTGTACGCTATCATGCTAGAGACAAAAGAGATGAGATTACATCATTTGCAAAATTTAAAATGACTTGACTTTATCTGGTTTTAGTCTATTTAGATTGAAAGCAAAACACTGCAACCGATAATCACTTGATACTTGATTCATATTAGTGGTTGCCAACTTCATTCTTACGACTCCATCATGACTAGAGCATATAGACTAGACTAAACATTCAGGAAGAAAGAATAAAGAAGTGAATGCAAAATCCAACTACTGGTACAACTCTATAAAGATTAAAGAGGTTCAACACAGTAGGATCGATCAAAGTGCTTGTCTAAATCTATATTTCATTATCTTAAATAAAACTGCTGCCACTGAAATTCAGATTACAAATTATTAACAAATTGCATTAGGCAGTCCTTGGACAACTAGATTGAAAAGCCCCCATCCAACTGAACCCAGGGTTAACTGGGCAGCAGGGTACACCATCATCATGCATTAATGCAAGAAATTAGAATCATCTGACTACAGGGTAGCTAAATCCAACTTTTGAACACATTTGGAATACTCAAGAGGAAAAATGTGTATCCTATTTTGGCTGGCTACAAGATTCAACTGTCGCACTTGTCCAAGGTCTAGACTTTACCAAAACATTATTCAGAACCTGTACAGGAATTTATCAATTAAACACGGGGAAAAAACAATTTATTAAGGTTAATTGTTCAAGAAATCTTCATCATATATATTAATCTCAAATGCAACTACCATTCCCATTTACAACCAAGAAAAACAGGGCCCTGGTGATGCTTAAGCAACATTGTCACCTACAAAACAAGGGCTTGTAGCACATATGTCTCATCGCATGTCGAGCACTGTTACACCAAGCAAAATTATCTGTCCTGTCCATAGTAAATTATAACTAGAACTTTAGATAAAGTAATTGGTCTCCTTACATTGAATTTTTGACAATCACAAATAGTAACTCTCCACATCAATGGGGTTCTGCAGAGAAATCCCAGCTGTTCTTGGTCTTGGTCTTTTGCTGAGCTGCCTGCACTGATCAGAAATGTACAGAGGTCTATCAACACTTCCTCCAGCCCTTCTTTTCACCTCCTTTCTACTCTTACTTGACTGATCACCATACTTTTCCCTTAATTTCTCAACTTCATCTTCATCTAAGTCAACAAGGACAATGCTTTCTGACTTCCAGTCTCTTTTCGCTGCACAGTGCTCCCTTTTTGTTTGATTCACATCCACCAAAACTTGAAGAATTTCACTAGATGGATTACTAGTTACTGCTCCATTAGCAAGACAGTCACCTTCACAGTTGGAGTCCGATTTCATCCCTGGTTCATCTGTTAACATAAGTTGGTTACTACCACTACCCTCTTGCTCCAACCCTTTTGAGATAAATTCAGATTCACAGTTCGAGTCTGGCATCTCAAGATCATTTGTTAGTGTTGACTTTGTACGATCGATGCCTTCTTGCTTCAGCTCTATAGAAGCCATGTCCCAATAATTATTCATTGATTCTTTCCACCATTTTGTGTATCTTTGAGACATCCTCGGTTGAGAAAACCTTGAAGCTACAAACAAGCCACCCTTGTCTTTTTCCAGGGAATGAAAATTTACCAAATCTGTAGGAATGTCTTGATCATACCCGAGTTGCATTGCGACCCTTTGAGGGTAATACATTTCAGCACAGTCAATCCCAATTAGCCTCTGAGGTTGCAAACATACAAAAAAGGACTTGAGCTCCTCATCATCAATAGCAGCATAATCCGATAATACCACCTCATTCACAGGGTAAAATGATGGATATCGCCAATTCTCCAAGTCTAAAGCATAGGGACGCCATTTAAAACCATCCCCTGACATCAGATATGATCTTACATCAACCAAACTGTTGTTCAAAACCAACTTATCCCACCGTGCAGGCCGAGGCTGCCCTAAACTCAAGGGCTTTGCGAGCTTAGATCCCAACAAAGGGAACCGCTCCAAAGCCCACATTTGCAGAATCCAGAAAGGACCAGAAACAGAAATTTCCCTCTTCAAAGAACAACAATCAGCAGCATTTTGAGCAAGAAATGTGAGGTTCTGATACAAACAAGCAAGAACAGCAGGAGCAAGAGCAAGCTTTACACCAAGAGCAAGTGGAACTGCTATTGGAAACACATGTTTTCCAACAGACCTTGCATTAAGTTCTGGGAACACAAACCTGGAAAGCCAATATGCTAAGAACCCAACATGCTCTAGCGATTCAATACCCTCCCCACCCTGATTCAGGTACTTAAGCCATGCCAAATACGATGCCCTTTTTGTATTCTTTGATAACTCACTTCTTACCCCGTTCAATCTCCTTTCCATAAGTTTCATTGAATCCTCCAAAAGAGGCACATTTACAGGTTGACCCAGTACGGGCAACCCTGCTAAAATCATGACGTCCTCAAGGGTGATTGTTGCTTCGCCCCATGGAAAAATAAAGGTGTTGGTTTGGGGGCACCAAAACTCACACAAAGCAAGAATGATTTCAGGGTTGGGTTTAATTTCAGACAAGGAAGAAAGGATTGCATCACAAATACCTGTTTGCTCCCAGATTTGTGCATGTTGGAGTGACAATTTCTCGACCCAATCGAACCATTCAGTCTGAAGTTTTCTCCAACAGGGGAAAGTGACTTTGATGGGCCAGTGAAGAGGGTTTTTGAGAGAGAAATGGGGAGACAAAAGGGGGGTTTGAATTTTGGCAGTGGAAGTCGTTTGGGTAAGGGGATTCAGAAATGTCATAATTGGTGGGGTTTACGTTTACGTTTCAAGGAGGGTCGACTTCTTGTTGCTCATAAATCTTCCGCCATTGATGGTGATTGAAATATAGGCCAAGTGTGGGAGAGGGAGAGCTTCGTGAATACTGAATAGTGGAAGTCGTAGAAGTAGTGCGGAATGTTAGGATTAGTAAATCTTGTATTTCCAATTTGTTATAAATAACCTACCTTTCCCTCTTGTATCTTTGAGTTGAGATTCATCAATAATAACATTTCTCAAATCTCTCTTCCTCTTCTCTCTTTAGTTTCCCCAAATTGGGTGAAACTTAACATGGTATCAGAGGAGGTGTAATTCCTGCGGTGTGTTTCCTTCTTCTTCCTCCTCCCCTGATTCACTTATTCTTCCTCCATTTTGTTAGAGTTATATCGAGAAAATTAATTTGCGGAAGCGGAAAATAAGATGGCTACTTGATATCGAGAAAAATAAATGAGTGCAAGATAAAGGGGACACAAAGATTTTTACGTGGAAACTCAAATCGGGAAAAAACCACGGGCGGCACAACCTCAAACAAATCCACTATTGGTAGAGATTACAACGAACGATCTCACCCTGAGATCAACAGAAAGAGAGTATAACAACTCACATAAACTCTCACAACTTCTCTCACCAATGGGAATACGAAATCTTAGAATATCTGAATACACCTCCTCCCACAGGAGGTGCCCCTGAAATTGGCCACACCAAACAAGGCGAACAAGACTCACTATTTATAGGGAAAACTCCCTATAAACCTACCTTGACTCCCACTCCAATTAGATTTAGAATCTAAGACAATTAGGAAACCTAACATGATAAGGAAACCTAAATAATATCCTAATACAATTAGGAAAAAAATAATTGTGGGATCAAGAGACTGAGTGATTTTAGGACACTTTCCTAACAATCTCCACCTTGGACTAAAATCAACGAAAGATCCAAAATTTCTTCATCGCCAATGAACCTCTGAAAGGTAGAACTACGATGGGTAGCCAAACCGCTGAATGGTCACAAACTGGATCCAACAGAAATCTTCAGATCCAAAATTTCTTCATCGCCAATGAACCTCTAAAAGGTAGAACTGCGATGGATAGACAAACCATTGAGCGGTCACAAACTGGATCCTTCAGAAATCTTCACAACCCCCACATCTGATCTTGCCAATGAATTCTCGATATCCTTGAGCGAATTTTCTGAATGTAGTCTTCTCATAACCGAAACTCTTACATGAACCCCAAGTCCACGAAATTCGAACAACCATGGCTCTGATACCACTTGTTAGAGTTATATCGAGAAAATTAATTTGCGGAAGCGGAAAATAAGATGACTACTTGATATCGAGAAAAATAAATGAGTGCAAGATAAAGGGGACACAAAGATTTTTACGTGGAAACCCAAATCGGGAAAAAACCACGGGCATTTCAATATCTTCCATCATATTCTTCTACCTCTCTCTCGTCTCTCCAGCGACCACTGCCGGCAACTCCGCCACTCCATCTCTTCCGCCATCGTCATCGGCGACAGCCTCATCAAACTCTCCGCCGCTACAAAGCTCCACTCCAAGAGAATCCCCTTCCTCCTTCCCTCACTTTCTCTCTCTATCTCCTTTCTACGGTTGTTCCTCATCACCATCATCATCATCATCATGCATCCCAATTTTTAGATTTTCTTGCACCGCAAACCCTAAAACCTATCTTCAGATCTACAACCCCCGCTCCAAATTCTTCTCTCTTTCAATCGGACATCGATCGGAACATTGAAATCAAAGGAATTCCCCAATTTCTTTCGTTTTCTTGTCCAGATCGATTCGATTTTATTTAAATCGAATTGGATCATGCAATACTATCCTAAAGGACGATGTACATGAGGGAATGTTGAATCTTTATGGGGATTTCAGCCAGAAGACTGATTATGTGTTCAAGGTGGTGTTGATTGGGGATTACGCAGTCGGTAAATCGCAGCTTTTAGCGCGATTTGCCAGAAATGAGTTTAGCGTCAATTCTAAGGCTACGATTGGGGTTGAATTTCAGACCAAAACTCTTGTCATTGATCAGAAGGTTGTCAAGGCTCAGATTTGGGATACCGCCAGTCGAGAAAGGTACAGGGTAGTTACAAACGCATACTCCTCGCTGGCGACCCAGTCATACTCCTCCAATTCCGTTGCGTTTCCAAAGAATGGCGGTCTTTCATCGACTTCTCTGATTCCTCCTTGTCGGCGTTCTGGTTGTCATCGAGCCACTCTAGTGCCTCCTTCAGAGCGGCCTCGATTTTTTTCTTGTCTTCCGACTCAATCTTGTTGGCCAGTTTGTCCTTGTTCTCGATCGTGCTCCTCATGTTGTAGATGTACGTCTCCAGCTTGTTCCTCGCATATGCTCTTTCCTTCACCTTCGTGTCCTCCTCAGCAAACTCCTCGGCCTTCCTCACCATTCAGTCGATCCATTCGGTCGATCTCTTCTTGGCTCAGACGACCCTTGTCGTTCGTTATGGTTATGGTCTGTTTGTTCTTGGCCGCCTTGTCCTCCGCTGTCACGTGGAGGATGCCGTTGGCGTCTACTTCGAAGGTCACCTCGATTTGTGGCACACCCCTTGGGGCAGGTGGAATGCCAAACAACTGAAATTTTATCTGGGTAGGTTTCCATTTGCAGTTGGAAGGCAAGGAGATTTGGCTAGCTTGATGTGTGCAATTTGGTGAAGATTTCCCTTTCATTCACTATGTTTGGTAAAAAGGATTATGATTGATCCTCTTTTCGTTATCTTGTCCGATCAACCGGGGATAGTTTCTCATGGCCAATGTATTCGCCGGAGACAATTTCAATACCTGGAAAAGTTCGGCAATCTATCTTTCTTTCGTCATTTGACTCCACGAAGTTCTTCCGTGTTTATGTCCATTTCACCCGTTATTACGAGTTGTGGTGATGGCGAGGAAGCTGTTTGGAGTTAAAGTTCAAGATTTCCATTGTTGGTAAATTGGAGTTTTGACACCCTCCAATTTGAGGGGGGGTGTTAGGATTAGTAAATCTTGTATTTCCAATTTGTTCACAATTTTATTTCTTTGTTTTCTTTTACCTTGTTTCTTGGTTAGTTAGGGAGGTTGGTTATAAATAACCTACCTCTCCCCCTTGTATCTTTGAGTTGAGATTCATCAATAATAACATTTCTCAAATCTCTCTCCCTCTTCTCTCTTTAGTTTCCCCAAATTGGGTGAAACTTAACATGGTATCTTGTATTTCCAATTTGTTCACAATTTTATTTCTTTGTTTTCTTTTACCTTGTTTCTTGGTTAGTTAGGGAGGTTGGTTATAAATAACCTACCTCTCCCCCTTGTATCTTTGAGTTGAGATTCATCAATAATAACATTTCTTAAATCTCTCTCCCTCTTCTCTCTTTAGTTTCCCCAAATTGGGTGAAACTTAACACGGAAGGAGGCGTACTGCACAAGTTGAGGAGTGGCGCCAAAATCAGAATGCCAAAAGACCTGCGATTTGAATACGCTTTTTCCTTTTTCATGGAAACCCTTTTTCGGTCGCTTCATTTCATTTCGTTCAACTAGTCAAGGCCCTCTTATATATTTTCCTTCCTTCATAATCCATATTAATTATCGTTTTTAAAATTGTTCAGTCAGATTCTAAAAATTTTAACCATAAATTTCTTAAAATATACAATGAATTACTATATAAAATTATTATTATTAGATTTATAACAAAAAATATTATCATTTAAACATAATATTGTAATTGTTAATAACATATTATGCAAGAAATTATCAATCAAAGAGTAATATTAGAGATCGTAAAAGTCAAAATTGTGACAATTAATATGGAACGGAGGGAGTAACTATAATATTCAATTTTTAATAATCTATATATTATATTAAAACAAAACAATTTGATCTAGAAAGTGCCACCTGTCATTCAATCATCTTAGTTTAACACTATCATTTAATTGGAAGTAATAACATTTACCCTCCCTCAACTTTTTTGATAAGAGGATTTTACCCCTCACTTTTGAGAAATTACATGTATCCTACTTCATCTTTACTATTAGTTATAAATATGTTATATTGATTATAGTGTAAATAATTTGACGTACTTTTTCCGATATCCCCATGTATCATTTGCCCAAAAATTCCCAACATACCCCCACCTTTTTCATCAATTCTTTCCTTCCAGTCACATGCTCCTTCCTCTTCTTCCATTGTTATTGAAGTTCACAAATGTTGCTAAAAATTATAGGTCTAACTTCACAATACAAAAATAAATTAGTATTTTTATTGATCAAAATTAGGAGCAATAATTCTATTTTTTTTTGTTTTGCGATCAAAACTCAGAAATCAATTTCATTAATGCATCTAAATGAATTACATCTTCCCGCAACACATCAATTAAAAAGGGGGAGAGAGAGCTCCAGAAGCATTCATATGAGAAATTTAGACACCACCTAACTAGTCTCTTTGCCACCTCATTTCCTTTCCTACTAATCCAGTAAATCTCCTTGACATTTGTCTTATCCAAATTTTCTAAGATATCCATCATGATAAACATTAGGAGGCCTCTTCCCATAGACCCTATTTAGAACATTTTGAGCATTAGATTCAATGGCGGCATCATATTTTATTGTCACTCCGCCCAAAATTGGGAGCAATAGTTAGTTCATCAACACTGGGGTTTCTTGTTATATCAAAATTGGAATATCTTACAAATCCATGGGTAAATATGAAGGTATTATTACTTATGCAAGTTGAATTTTTTTTAATTCAATGGTCTAGTTTTCTAATTTATTTTCTCTCCCCTGTGATTTTAAAGGTTTTGCAAAATCTGAAATATGGGATGGTTTTCGTGAATTTTGACTCATGTGAATCAACATTGGGGGTATTGTTATGTGTTGGTGAAGTTAGAAGCCCGACTTCCATTGTTATTGAAATTCATGGACAAACCTAAAGCTTTGACTTTTGAGTATTGACACAGTATTTTGGGAATGTTGTGCAATTCTTGTTGGAATTTACTGGTGATTTGGATTGAAGAATAAATCTGCAAGTAAAATAATTTCAAATTGATTGAATTTCCTTGCCTTTATTCAATAACAATTGAAGACCAGATAATGAGACGATGGAGAAGACATGGAGGAAGCAAGAAGATGAAGGGGAGGACATTTTGTCTTTCCTTTACAAATTGCTAGGGTATTTTCGTCTATTCCGTACTCTTGCTCAGATTTGGTAGGTATTTATTCTAAGTAAAAAGGTGAGGTAGGGTGTATCTATTTTTTAAAACGTGAAGGGTAAAATTCTATTATCAAAAAAATTGGGGGGAGATAAATGTTATTAGTTCCATTTAATTGTTTAAATTTATTTGATTTAAATGTTTAGGTTTGTAACAATAAGCTCACAACCTTTTATATGCCTAATCTTTATACTTTCTTTATTTTGTAATCAATCAAAGAAATACAGGTTACCACTTACTTCATAATTTTAATACTGCCATTTACAATATGTAATTAATTAATTTTAATTGGTTTAAATGTTTGTAACTGATAACTTTTTAAGTCTTATTAGCATAACTTTTATTAGTGAATAGAAAAATATTGTTTGATTATAAATACAGATCCTCCGTATATGCGCACAATTGCCATTTCAGTAACGTCATTGAACATCTCTCTTTTATAAACACATAAATTATTTTTTTAAAGGCTGAACACATAAACTACATATCAACTAGGAACAAATTTTTTGGAGTGGCTGATGTTGATTGGCAAGTGGAAACCCAGGTCATAACATAAAATTTCTTCATTGTTTATATAATTCTTATATTGTAAATTTATTTTATTTTTATTTTATTTTTAATTTTAAAAGAATGGCCAAACTTTGACAAAGAAATGTTATTAGTAGACTTATGTGATATATTATTGCAGGAAATGAGAGTCATCATTTTTATCTAAGAGCAGGTTCAACTAATATTTTATCAAATCATTTTTTTCTATCTTTAAATAATATATATATATATATATATATATATATATATATATATATATATATATATATTAGTCTGATTCTTTAAAATTGTGCATTCAGACTTGATTGTATTTTGTTAATGTATTTGATTTGATATAAAATATGTGTATATCTCTCCACGTTTCCTAGAAAATGAAGAATTTAAATTATTTCACATTTTACTTTCTTGCATAATATCTCCAATCTATCAATAATAATCAGTTTTAAAAAAAGATAATTATTTTGATTTTTATTGTTTTTAAATTTTGTAAATAATCTTTATGTATATATTTTTTATTTATTTATTTTTTTAAATAAGGGTAAGATATAAGGATTAGGCAGACATTCTCGCAAGGAATCTGCCTAATAAATCTTCTTGAAGAATACAATTCAGCTCTCTATCATCAAGACTACCATCCCATCTTACATAATCTTCAATACCTAACCCGAATTTAATCTTTATGTATATATGCTGATATATGTTTATTATTAAATTTAATTAATATTTGTGTGAGGCAAGGACCTAAATATCATACTAGAACTAACTTACCATTTAGGCAACATTTTCAACGGGTGTTTAACTAGATAAAATAATGAAAATTCACACAAATTGAGTATTGTAGAAAGGAAGAAAAACATACTAAAAATTAATCATAAATAAATAAAAAATAGACAGATAATTCGTGCATCGCACGAGCCCACGAGCTAGTTTGTAGTTTAAATAGATTTAGGCTTCGTTCTTTTATGCGGTGAATTTACGGTGTGGTAAGTTGCGGTGTATTGCGGTAAGTTGTAGTAGAAATAATAAATGGGTGTTGAAATATTTTCATTAGGAAATATATTAAATAATAAATGAATTATAGTGGATTGCGTAAGTTGCGGTGGAAATAATTTTTTGGAAATATACTTAATAAAAGGGTAAATGGTAATTTGAGGTGAGTTGTGGACCTTGTGGTAGGTTGCAGTAAGTTGCGGTAACTTGCAGTACGGTAAGTTGCGGTACCGCATATATGTACACTTTTGCAATTAGTTTCAGTAATTTGTTTAAATCCAAACTACAAATTTTGCTAAAAATGTAATTTTAATAATCTCTACTTGGTCCACAAAAAATAAAAATTGTATTTTGTTGCGATACCATCGAGTGTATATCCTAAATATCTTAGATTTAACTAGCATTTGATTCCTAATTTTTTTTTCTTTTGATTTTTTTCATTTTTATTCCTTAAACAAAATCAAAATCATTGTTCGAATTCTCAAAAAACAATTTAAAAATTCTTTTAAGTTGTGTTTGGTTGGAAGGAAAATGATTTCGGAGGAAATCGTTTTTTAGAAGAAATGATTTTCCAAAGAAAATTGTTTCCATATTAAATGCTCCCTTGTTTAGTAGGAGACAAATCATTTTTCGAAAAATGATCATATATGTTGACATAGTAATGATATATGTTACAAATAAAAATATTTGAAGCTCAAAATTCATATTTAAGTTTTTTTAATCATTTCTATCGTATTGTAGAGTTTCGAAACAAACCGATGAAAATGAATATAGTTCTTATGTTCCAGTCATATTTAACAGTCCTAGAAATGTCGACAAAAGTGACGATATGTGTTACAATGAAAATATTTGAAGCTCAAAATTCATAATTCAGTTTTTTATAGTCCATACTATCAAATCATAAAGTTTCAATTCAAACAGTTAAGTTTGAATTTTTTAAAGTTTCAGTTAATTTTAGCGGCAAAAAATTCTAGTATATGTTGCGATAAATATTATTAGTGTAAAACCCTGAAAATTCTAATATGTTTACTGTTACGTGTTACGTTTGACTCCGTTACTCTGTGAAGTTTTATGTGATTAATTATTTTATCTTACACTTGAGCTCGTAGGACCGTGGAGAGACTAACAGGGATAAAAGAGTCATTGTGTGCATGGCGATGTTGCATGGGAGGAAGGGTAGATTGGTAATTTTATATGACTAACCTTATGATTATTGTGATTGCTAGTACTATTATTATTATTATTATTATTATTATTATTATTATTATTATTATTATTATGGTTATTATTATTATCATGGTTATTATTATTATTATTATTATTATTATTCTTGTTTCTAAATGGTAATTATGGTTTTTATTGTATTATTGTTATTATGGTAGGATTATTATTATTAGTAGTAATAATATTGTTAACCCTCGGTAATCCAAGATTAACCATCCCCTAACCCAAATTAAGCCCTAATCTAATCCCTACCATAACTGCAAACTCTTTCTCTTCTTTCCTCTTCCCCGACCCTTCTTTTCTTTTTTTTTTTTTTGGTTCTATTTCACTTCTTCTTTTCTCTCTCCCGTACTCCACATCAACCACCACAGTAACCGCCATAATAACCGCTAACAACCTCCGCACCACCATTCCCCACCACCGTGCCACCAGCAGGACCACCACAGACCACCGCCCTGCCATTGCTGCCGCTAAGTTTCTGCCACCATCCCACTGCCATTCTTTTGTAGCAGTAAACCCTAAACTTTGTTCTACTTGTGTTATGATTATTTCCATGCAAAGCCACTATTAGGACTAGGTTGTTGATTTTCCATGGGCGATATTGAGGTTTTGGGTAGTGGTCCAGTAAGAGTGAACATAAGGGATTATTTAGGTTCATACGTGGTACAACAAAATGATCATATGGATACGTTGTTATGTAAGTTTGATAACCACTTGTGTGAATTGTTTCTTGGGTATTAGAAGTAGTGTAGTGATATGTTGGATTGGTTAAGAATTAAGGGGTTCTTTTCATGCATAGATGCATGGGGTGTATGTATTGTGGTACGTTGGAGTTGGAAGCAGTAGTGGGTACGTGGAGTTGGAGGTAACAACACCACAAAATGAAATTGGAATTGAAAAAAAAAAAAGGTAGAATGAAATGAGATAAATTTTTGTCTTTTATTGTATGGTCAAATTAAGTTATCTTGGGGTTTGTTGTATGAAGTAACTGTATCCATTTTTTTCTTATTGTATCTAGTTTTGAGGAGTTCTTTTAACATTGGTTACGCGTATATATGTCAAATTGGGAACACTTGGATTAATTAATTATAGTTGAACTTGGTGATAGAAAATAAGAACTGAGCCGAATTGGGGCTATTGTGATGCGTCATACTTAACCATACACCATTAATTTTGTAGTCGGTTTTTAACCGAGATTTTTGGAGTGGACGTACCCTAGATGTTAGCTTTCATAGGAATTTTACGGTTTAAAGTTTCGAGGTGTGTAGCCCCGGTTATGGGTCTTTTACCAGGAGCATGTCAGAACTAGACCCATTTTATATTTTGCTAATTTTAGGCCTCTTCAAGGTTGATTTAGGTTTCATGTTTAAAATAGAAGTTATAGTAGACATCCCAAAGATTCCAGAAAGTAAGAATTTAGTTTCATAGGAGGTCGGTAAGTCAAGTTATGGACCGAACAATGAGGATGTAGCGAGCTGTCCAATTATTGTTGGGTTTTACGGTTTTGATTTGAGTGCAATTATTTTAGTGTATTATTTGTGTGATTTTATAAAATTAGGGGCCCTAGTATATGTTCCTAGGGTTGGGTAAATTAGAGGGGATTTCGTGTACTAACTTCGTTAGATCGTTATTAATATTTAGGACCTATTTTCTTTATAGGTTCGGGTTAGGTACGTACGTATCGAGTAGTGAGCTCAAGTGATCGTTTATTAACCTAAAGTGAAGATCAACAGGTAATGTCTACGCCCTAATTTCCCTTTGGATGTACTTTACTTATTTTATTGTATTTAAGCTGTTTTGGAAATTGCATCCCGAAGGGGACTTTGTGTGAAGTTGACTGTCTATTTTGAGAGTTGTGTTATAATGTTTGATTTTGGTTAAATAAGGACAGTTATTTTATGAAGTTGTTTGATGCCTTTTGGGAAATTGGGTTGGTGGATTGAAACTTGAAACTAGGAACTTGTTGAGTATTAAAGTGGTTAATAAATCAAGTAAGACTAAATACGGGTTCAGGTAGCGTTCCCCGAGACCAGCGCGGATCCCTGTAGGGACGTTATCAAGAGATCAGGAAAACCCTAATAGATTGTGCTAAAAAAAAAGTCTTCCCTGAGGTTAAGCGAGCACATGTTGTAAATATTGGATGACCATCCAGTGTATCGAAATTGAAAGAAAAGTTGTGATGAGATTGTGAAAATATTGGTTTGCTGGGAGTCTGTGACTCCGTGTTGAAGGGAGGTTTGTAAACCCCGCTCGCTTAATAAAACTGGAATTTATATGTTGTGTTTGGGTTGGGTGTAGACTATTTTTAAAACGGTTTGAATTATTTCCTTTCTCCCCCCTAAAGGAATTTGAACTGGTTTTTAACCTGTTTTAACAGTTAGGGTAATACATTATTGAGTTCCATCTCATGTTTTTAAATGTTTTGTTTTCAGGTGAAGAGTTCTGAGATAGGAACGTGAACTAGAAGTGAGGTCGATAGATCGAAGTCAGAATTTCTATGAATAAGTTTAGTTTATGTTTTAGAATTGAAGTTAGTAATGCTTAGTTTGTGTTGTTCTAGAATTTGAAAGTTCTTTTGTTTATTAAATTAAAGTAAAAATGATTAATTGTTAGTTTTCCTTTCTTGCCTTGTATTCCTTCGGGGATATGGCAGTAACGCCCAATAAAAAAAAAGAGTCTTCCACTGTTACCATTAGTCAACATTTGACTTTGACCGTTAGTTTGACTGTTAGAATTTTATAATTGAATTTCCAGGGCGTGACAGAATGGTATCAGAGCTCTAGGTTCGAACCTAGTAGCTTCTAATGTCTTTTAAGTGTATAGCTTAGGACTTAAGTAGCTAAGTTCGGAGTGCTGAGTGTAGGAATGGGAAAAAAGGGTATTTTGTGATAGTATTCCTGGATGTGTACAAAATATGTACTCATTTCTTGGTTTTGTTTTATTAGGATGGATCACCAGCTTCTACACAGCTATGAGATCGATGAGTCTGATTTTCACCTCTACTTTTGGAGAGATCCCGAGGAACCCTTAGCAGATTATTTTATTCGATTGAGGGAGGAGGTCGAGATCCAGCTGGACGTGGATATACAATTCACTTGTTTGAAGCACAAGGAGGCCTTTGGGAGCCTTTTCCTACTTACCTTAGCCGGAGATCGGAAATGGACATACCGGGTCCCCCAGCTTTTGCCACCGCTTCATCCGCCAGACCCTGAGCTCCCGGAACACCCAGTGTGTCTCTGGTGTGGGAGAGCCTCAACGGGAGCCGATGTGTTCGATATTATACACCAGATGCATGAACAGACACCAGCGAATGTGATCAACATCGACACGGACCCAGAAAACCTACCCCCGCCTCCAGACTCAGAGACTGATGAGGATGAGGACCCAGAAGGTCAACCAGAGGACCCTGCATAGGAGGAGGATCAGGAGGAAGACCCAGTGGAGAACCCGAGAGGAGATCCTAACCCTGAGGGGGATCAGGAACCAAATGGAGATGTGGGTGTGGGAATGTTGAGGAGGAAGAGGATCCTGAGCTTGATGAGGAGTCAGACCTGTCCGAGGACTCTGAGTCTGAGGAAGACTTAGGGGACGAGTCTGACGACCCGAGTTGGGATCCAGAAGCAGCTCGGGTGAACAAGAGATGTAGGCGTATAGTTTTAATTTTCTTCTATATATATTCTCTTGTTGTCATGCATAACTGATGTAATGCAATGGTCTCTCTTTATATAACCTTATAGTGTAGTTATGTGTGTTGTTTCCTTTCTTGTAACAACCCTACTAAGGGTATGAACTAAGAATGTGTAGTTTTCTTTTTATTGAATAAGATGAGATTTTTAGAAAGTGTTGTCCATCTGTGATTGTAACGCCCCCAGATTCATAAACATTATATTAAGACTAAACATTTCATAACCCAAGGATTAGCGCAGCGGAAAACCATATCCAGAGGCATTACCGCCGTCCCCATAACAAAGGACAAGGCTTTAGAAACCTACCAACACGATACCATACATAACCATACATATAACTTAATTAAATACACACCACACTTATAGCTCCTTCACATCATAATCGACACCTCCAAAATAAAATACAACTAAAACCTTCCTATTTCCAAAAGGGAGATATTCATCATCACCATCCAGGTGGAAGAGTTCTTATTCTCGTTACTGAAGGCCTACCTTAACTGGGAATGGACACCTCACTTACTTCTTCGGACCTGGGAGCTTGTTGCCCTTGGAGGAGTACTTCCTAAAACAAAAACAGAAAACTTCGCAAATGAGTTGGCTAAACTCAGTACGCATACCTCTACAATGTAAACTTTAGTAGTTCATTTTATTTCGCGCATTGCTAAAATCTTTTGAAATAGAAAAATGCAGTCACGTCGTAAAAATCACGAATAGCCAAAGAAAAAGAAAATAAACATAACATCATACACATCGTCATCATCATCATCATAGACCTCATCATAAATAGACCTCATCATAGATGTCATCATAGACATTGGCCAGGTAGCATGACAGATGCCCGTCGACATCGAAAGTACCTCAGTACGATTAGCACCATATAACAACAGACCTCATTATTGAAAGAACAACATCATAAACTTTTCTTGCGTTAAACATCATGAAGTCATCAGCTTAAAACATTAGCATAAAACATCAGAATAAATAAAACATTCTTGGAAAAGGTAGGCAATTTGCGTACCTGAACACCTGAAACTTAAACACCAACTTGGACCTGCACGGACTTGAACAGGTGGGCGCAATGACCTCTTGAAAACTTTTAAGAAAGAACAACAATCATGAATTAGAACCTAACTTGGATGAGAGAAATGAAGAATATCCTAGTGGAATCCTAGGATTACTTGATAATTAAACTTGCTTCTTAAGGCTCACTCGGAAGGCCATAACTTCCCCCACAGGTATCGCATCATTATGCATAAGGACTTTCTGGAAAGCTAAGCTCATGTACTACAACTCTCTAGTTAATCATGAAGGTCAAAAACGTGGTTAAGGAGGGTAAAAATCCCTAACACAGAAGGCTGTCCAGAACAAACAAGAATGGATACTGATTTTCGGAAAATCATAACTCGGGTTGTAGACCTCGGTTAGGGACGGGTAATGTAACACCCCGTATTTTAAAACTAGATTTATTATGCTAATTAAAATTTTTAATACAAATTATGGTGTATTATTTGATTTAGTTAGCTAAATTTCTTTATTTTTCAATTTATTATATTTACTCTAATATGAGTGATTTCAATAATTAAACTATAGCTCTTACTAATTTTGAATTTTTTTTACAAATGATTATGTTTCACGCTTTTTTTTCATATTTGACTTATTAATTTGAGATATGATATTAGTACATTACACTTCACACATTTTTCATACTTCATTTATTTTATTTGATAGTAATATTTTATATAATTCACACATTTTCTTTTCATGTTTATAAATCAATGTTTTTATACACATTTTTCTTACTTTGAACAAAATAATATTTATAAATATATTCCTTTTACTTACTTTTATTAATATAATCAAAGTAGTAATACTATTTTATACTTCATACATTTTCCACATTCTATTTATTCATTTACAAAATAATAATAGTATTTTATATATATTCTCACATTTTCCATATTTTACTTAATAGTTATAGTAAATATATTTCTTTTACTTGGATTTTGGTGAAAGCTAAAGTTCCACCACCACCATCTCATCCTATCATCTTCACCATCTTCTTCTTCAAGCCTTTGATCTCTTCTTTTCATGACTTCCTTTTCAATTATAGAAGCAAAGTTAGATTTTTCTTTTCTTCTCCATTTGACACCAAAGCATTCCCTCATGACTCATCAAAGTTATACAACCTACAAAAATTACTATAAATAACAATCCAATCAACATCAAACACCACCACCACCACCATTACCATCATCTTCATCCTTCTTCCCGGCCACCAACACACCACCATTCAACCACCAAACACCATATTCTCCATCATCATCTTCTTCTCGGTTTCTCTCTACTGCTACGAACACCATCACCACCGCCATCACCTACCATCCCGCCAGCCACCACTACCGCCACCAGTCAACACCAAGTAAACTCAAATCCATTCACACCCAACTCTCTCATTCATCTTAATTTCAAAACAATACCCAACCAAAATCAAATCCAAACTCACACCCATAACCCAAATTCATCAATATAAATTTGTATTTACCTTTTTTTAGTCAAAACCTCGCCGGAAACCGCCCCAAACCGCCGCCAGAAAACACCCAAAACACCTCCTGTCCTCTCCTGTTCCGTGGCGCCAACCCCCACAGCCACCACCACGGTGGTCTTCTTCATCGCCGGTATACTCTCCGGCCTCCTCTGGATTTTCCAACCACCTTCCACCGCCCTTCACCACCACTCTCACCGCCCGAAACCACCATTGACACCTCTCTGTTTCTCCCTCTGCCTGTGTTATACGTTGGATTGAATATAAAAGAGAGGGAGAGGCTTAGGCCTCTTTAAGATCTTTTTAACCTAATCAAATTCTCACACTCCTTGGGCCTCCAAAAACCTAGCAGCCAACACTCTATTGGGTAATTTTTCCAATCACATTTCACAATCCCATTCCTACTAATCATTTCAATTAATTACTCCTAATATTAACATTGTTACTATCTATTTATATTTTATAATTATATAATCAGATTTATTCAAAGTGAAAGGGGACAATTTATTCGTTCTATCTGCAAACTCAGGTATATTTCGATGACTGTAACCTTCGAAACTATTTAAATGTAAAAACATAAACTACTTTACTAAAAGTGAAATAATTATTATTTCATTGTTTTTAAATATTGTTTTATGACTAATACATGTGGATCGATCCATTAATTTGTTTATCTATTTTACTAATTAATTTTAGTGTGATTGCTTACCTTTCATTTATGTGGTTTTCATTATTGTCTTTTACTCCTTATTATTGTCTTTTGTGAATTATCCATTGACGCTGGTATACCGGTTCATGTGGGTTGATCGACCCGCGTGCGCGCATTGTCGGGATTGCGGTATTCTATAGAGTACTGCAATCTCAGATCAAGTCTTTGTCCCCGGGTCATTGATGTTGGTATACCGGTTCATGTGGGTTGATCGGCCCGCGTGCGTGCATTGTTGGGATTACAGTATGCTGCAGAGTACTGAATCTCAGATCAAATCATTGTTCATTGACTTATTGATGTTCATTGTCCTTTGACTGTTTTGTTGTTCATTGTTCATTAATAATTTTTATTTATTATTTATTGATTGTCGTTTATTGTTCATTGTCATTGTTATCGCTACTTTAATTGTTTTACTGTCGTCTTTACTGTTTATTTTATTGAAATATGATAAGGGCCACATTCAGATAATAACCTGCAACTGTTTGAGCATATTTTCCTCTCCCTCATTTCAAAATGAATTTACACTAGGCCCCAATAAAACTATTTGTTTTCAAATTGTTTTTACATTATAGTGTCGAATATGTTGAGCTCCGTCTCATTTTTCTCCATGTTTTTGAAATGTTTTGTTTTTAGGTATCAGCGGGACATTTTGGGCAGATTCGTGGCAAGGATATCTCACATAGCATATCAGGCCGTCACATAGTTTATTAGTTTTAAGTTTCGCACTAATAGTTGGCTCACCTTTTTAATTTGACCGCCCGTTTTAATATTTTCATAGTAGTGAACAATCTTTTTATTTGTCTAAAATTTTCCCTTATGAAATATATTTCTATTTTCAGTTATTTTCATAGTGAAAGCCTTGCTTTTCCTCTTGGGAAAGCGGCGTAGCGTTTTCGGCTTTTTAATACGCTTCCGCTAAATCAAGACTAATTGGATTAAAATATTGCTAAGTAATACCCTAAAAGTCGGGGCGTTACAGATAAGCTGTCTATAGAATGCTTGAAAGACCTACTAAAACTTTCATGTTGATCATAATCTCACATAAGTCCTAAAAAGCTTCAAAAAGTGTCTAGAATATGCCATGATCACCAACATTTTCTGGGCAGAACCTCATCACATAGCTGAAAAAGAAATGCTCATAACTTTCTCTCCCGATATCCAATGAATGCATAAGACCCCATTTCGGAAAGCTTGCAGAACACACTACAACTTACATTTTATCCACAAGTTGATTTGATCATGGAAAAAGGTCAGATTTTGGCCAAGAACCTAGGCACTCACAAAACACTTTCTGGGTAAACTCAGATTATTATCCTCGACTTAAAGACCCATAACTTTAACTCTCGGTATCGTATGAATACGCAACTTACCTTTCCGGAAAGCTCAAGAAATCCTCTAAATCTTTTGTGTTAAACACTCCGTCAAAAAGGCCTCTAAATAGATGAAAAATATTGATTTTCAGACTGCCTTAGAAATTGGTATTTGTGTGTAACCCCTCACGGTTTTTGCCATAACTTTTGATATACATATCGAAACTCTGAGATTCAAAAACCAGGGTTTAGATAACCTCTTAGGCTATCTAATCATACCATAAAATAGGGTAAATTCACACTCTACATCCTCTGGAATTTTCAGATTGCAACCAGACCTGAAATTCACCCTTTATTTGGTCTTGCATGCATTCTAAACTTTAGTATTCAACTCTAATCTTACCCAAATCACTTTCTAAGCATCCTTACTTATTTTCCAGCAGTAAACCCATCCAGAATCCTTTATTATTGACCACATTGCACACATGCAAAATAAGATCTCATCACATTAAACCTTCCAAACATAATCCTTCATGAACTCAACATTAAACATCATAATACTCACTATTTTGCCATTCTAATCCAAATCCAAGTACAGGCATCTATAATTATCCCTAAGACTTAACCTTTCACAATAAATTAATCATCAAAGTTGACATGCATATCTTAGAATAACAAAATTCATATTCAACCATACCTTTAAACACAATTCCAACCAAGTCATACTCATCCAATCTTAATCCATTCTTTATGAGACATTTCTTCGAACACTTTATGTGCATCATAATACACTAAAAGAAATCCACCTCTAATTATCAATAAAAACCCAAGATTGAGACTTTTATTCTTATTATTGCTTAGAACAAGTAAATCTACTTAAAACTTAACAATCTTTCATCATCTAACTCAAGGAAAATTGGATTAAAAGTTAGGGTTTATGCTATACCTCAAGAGAGAAAAGATGCACAGGGATTATAGGGAGGAGGTGGTGGCCGACGACCACCTGTCGACAGCAGTCCGGTCATCACCGGCTCCGCCGCCCGGCAGCCCTCGTGGCAAGCAGAAAAAGGGGGGCAGCACAGGTCCAGTGAACAGGGAGAGAGTCTGATGAGAGAATTCTATTGCTTGAATTTTTTTGAATCTGATATTTGAACTAAAAGAAAGAAAGGAAAAATTGTATTATAACTTGTATGATTTACCAAAAGTGTGGCCTGACCTCTCAAATATTGGACTGGCAAAGACAAAAACACAGGCCCAGATACTTATTAATTCCTCCCTTTTAACCCGATACCATTAACTTGGGTTCCCGAATTATTTTCTATGACATTAATACTATGAGAAACTTCAAGAATAACAATGTCATGAGTACTCACGTCTCTAATAATAATAAATCCGCATAACCCGAATGAACTGGAGAATAACAATATATCGGTAATACTATTCGAGGATTAACTACAAAGATTACTTAACTGGAGAATCGGTGGTCGTTGCACTGTTCAAGTCCTGCAAAAACAGTGACAACAATTAAAGAATTTAAAATGTGCGAATTAATTTAATTACCTTTGATTAGTAAAATTAATCATTATAGAATAGGGCGGGTTATTACGGTGATAAAGTATGAAAATAAAAATTGTTGTACAGTAGACATGATTGTGTGGAGTGGGGAATACCTATGGAATGTGAATGTATTTATCATGCTTGTGTGTGGACTACTTGGTCAATTATGTGTACAGGTTGTGCATATCTGTTAGTTCTTAACTTGCAATCCTATAAGCAACATTGATAACAACTATTAGGATTAGAACGCATAGAGTTTTGCTTAAGATTGTGACGGTTCTGACTCTAGGATGGATCAAAACGGGAGAATTGGAGCTAACGGGATCAATGGAGAACCTTTCCCGACCATACCAGATCTCAGACAGCATTACGCACACCTGTACGAGGCAGCAGCCGCCAGGACAGGTCAAGCAACACCTGCTACACAGGCAGAGTCATCCTCAAACGAGGGAGGGAACCCTCGACCTGCAACGTCAGACATGACCCATATGATGATGTTAGAAAGGATGGCTCGTCAGACCGAGCATTTTGAAAGGATGGCAGGCCAAAGAGGGGAACAAGGGAGGGGCAATAACTTATCCCTTTTCCAAGAGTTCAATAGCCTCAACCCCCCCAACCTACACCGGGGTGTCCGACCCCAAGATCCTTGAGGAATGGATTAGGGACATTGAGAAGATATTTTAGGCACTACCGTGCCTTGAGGAGAGAAAGGTTGGCCTTGTCAGCTACCACCTAAAAGGGGAGGTTGACCTATGGTGGATGAGTGTTAAGGAGCGTCAACACGAGCCAGGGTTCAACTGGAACCGGTTTAAAGAAATGCTGAAGAATCGCTTTTACCCTATGGCACTCCAGAAGGCAAAAGAGAAGGAATTTTTGGAACTGAAGCAAGGTAGAATGAGTGTGGTACAATATGCGTCAAAATTTATGGGGCTGTCTCGATTCGCACCTGCCTATGTAGCTGATGAGGCTTTGAAGATGAATCTATTTGAGGATGGGTTAAACTTTGAGTACAAGAAGAGTATGGCGGTGCAAACCTTCACAACTTATCAGGAGATGTTGGATGTAGCCACTAACCTGGAGAGGTGACTAAAACCATGAGGTGTTCCCGAATAGGCAGAGCAACAAAAGGATAGAACCTTCCCGTTCCAACCCCGTACCCTTCTATCTAAATAAGAGAGCACGCCTAACAACTGGCAAGGTAATCAAGGGCGAGTACTGCCGAACATTGTAACATGCAGGGCATGTGGGAAGCCAGGGCACTATGCAAAGGACTGCAGGACGCTAGTGAGAATCGGCTGCTACAGGTGCGGGAGCCACCAACATCAGGTGAGACAATGCCCTCACCCACCACCAAGGGGATTCAACAATATGAGCACTGGCAATTACGTGATGAGGAGAGAGGAAGCGGAGAACGAGGCTGACGTTGTGAGTAGTACCTTCTCTCTCTACTTATGTAATGTTTCTGTATTATTTGATTCTGGTGCAAGTCATTCTTTTATTGCTCCGGGGTGGTAGAAAGGACCTAAATGACACCCTCGAAGGAGGGTAGCCCCATGTCGATAGTCTTACCTGTGGGGACCTCAGTTAGATGCGGGGAATTGTATAAGGAATGTCCTATAGTAATAGCAGGACAAGAGTTCAATACTAACATGTACCAATTTGACTTAATGAAATTCGATATCATTTTGGGGATGGATTGGTTATCAAAGTACAAGGCTCAAATTGACTGTCACAAGCAAAAGGTAACTCTGCTAGGACTAGATGGGAGGAAAATAGTTCACTATAGTGATAGACATCTCCAAGGTGTGAGAATTGTCTCCGCTCTTAAGGCTCGAAAGTTAATGGAGCAAGGCTCCGAGGGTTACTTATGTAACGTAGTGGACACCAAACCCGAAGAGCCGGCGATTGAGACTATCCCGGTGGTGCAGGAGTTCATTGATGTCTTCCCAGAGGAGATTCCAAGGATGCTCCCACAGAGAGAAGTTGATTTCTACATTGATCTAGAGCCCGGGGTAGCCCCTATTTCTAAGGAACCTTATCGCATGGCGCCCGCGGAGCTCAAGGAGCTAAAACTCAGCTGGATGAGCTGCTGGAGAAGGGGTATATCCGACCTAGCACATCTCCATGGGGAGCGCCAGTACTGTTCGTGAAAAAGAAGGATGGCAGCATGAGGCTATGCATAGATTTCTGGGAGCTGAATAAAATAACAATCAAGAACCGCTACCCATTGCCCCATATCGATGGCTTGTTCGATCAGTTGAGGGTTGCAACAGTGTTTTCAAAAATAGATCTAAGGTCGGGCTACCACCAGCTAAGGATAAGAGATGAGGACATCCCCAAAACGGCCTTCCGAACTCGGTATGGACACTACGAGTTTGTAGTGATGCCCTTTGGGCTTACGAATGCTCCAGCCGCTTTCATGGATTTAATAAACAGGGTATTCAAACCCTTCTTGGACAAGTTCGTAGTGGTGTTCAAAGATGACATCCTGGTGTACTTTGAGACTCGAGAAAGTCATGCTGAATATTTAAGGGCGGTATTAGAGACCTTGCGAATAAATGAGCTCTATGTGAAGTTCAAAAAGTGTGAATTTTGGTTAGAACGAGTTGCGTTCTTAGGGCATGTGGTGTCTAAAGAGGGAGTAGCTGTTGACCCTCAAAAGTTGGAGGCCATTACTAATTGGCCCACTCCAAAGAATGCCACCGAAGTAAGGAGCTTCTTAGGATTGGCAGGTTACTATAGGAAATTTGTCAAAGACTTTTCGAAGATTGCAAATCCTTTGGCCAATCTGACAAGGAAGTCAGTAAAGTTCACCTGGTCGGACAAATCTGAGCAAGCTTTTAAGGAGCTGAAGCAGAGGCTTACTTCGGCACCTATATTAGCCATACCTCGTGACAATGAGGCCTTTGTTATCTACAGCGATGCCTCCCACAATGGGTTGGGTTGTGTGTTAATGCAAGATGGGAAGGTGATTGGTTATGCCTCAAGGCAGTTGAAAACACATGAGAAGAACTATCCCACTCATGATCTAGAGTTGGCAGCGGTAGTTTTCGCACTCAAAATTTAGAGGCATTATCTCTATGGGTACATTGTGAAGTGTTTACGGATCATTAGAATTTGAAGTACCTTTTCACGCAGAAGGAGCTAAACCTTCAACAAATCAGGTGGTTGGAATTTTTGAAAGATTATGATGTAAATTTTCAGTACCACCCAGGGAAGGCTAACGTAGTGGCAGATGCTCTCAGTAGAAGACCTTAACCCATAGTAAACCATTTGGTCACATTACCACGGGAGTTGTATGAGGAGTTTCGAAGGCTAGAGATTCATGTGGTGACACCAAGGAAGAGGGTTGTAATGAATGCCATGGAAGTATAACCCACTCTCCTGGAAGAAATTAAGCGTGCCCAAGAGTTGGATATGCAGTTGGATAAAATCAAGGGAGATGTACAACAGGGAAAGGCACCGGGATTTGTGATCCACGAGGATGGAACACTGAGATTCCAAAACCGATTATGTGTGCCTAACATAGAGGAGTTGAAGCGAAAATTTTTGGACGAGGGGCACAACACACCATACTCGGTACACCCAGGAGGGACCAAGCTCTACAAGGATCTCAAACAGACGTTTTGGTGGAGCAACATGAAACAGGAAGTGGCCGAGTATGTGGCCAAGTGCCTTACCTGTCAGCGATTAAGGCGGAGCACAAATGACCCGCTGGGTTACTACAACCCTTTCAGGTGTATTACTGTCCAACACATCCAAAATTTAATATATTATTGTCCAATAATAAAGTTCAGTGCATTATTGTCCAACACCCCCAATGTTTAATGGAATAACGTCGAAAAACTCTTTAAAAAATAACGAATTAATCAATAATGCATACATACCTCAACTAAGAGATTCCAGAGTGGAAGTGGGACTCAGTTTCCATGGATTTCGTGGTGGGTCTACCCAGGATAAGGAGAAAGAACAATGCTATCTGGGTGATAGTGGATCGACTAACCAAGTCCGCTCATTTTCTCCCTATGGCCAACACTTGGACATTGGATCAGCTGGCACAAGCTTATGTGCGCGAGATAGTACGACTTCATGTAGTTCCTAGCTCTATAGTGTCGGACAGGGACACCAGATTTCAGTCAGGATTCTGGAAGAGGTTACAAGAAGCCTTCGGAACGAAGCTCAAATTCAGCACCGCGTTCCACCCAGCAACGGATGGTCAAACGGAAAGGACTATCCAAACCTTTGAGGACATGCTAAGGGCATGTGCTCTGGATTTTAAGGATTCGTGGGATGATGAATTGACCTTAATCGAGTTTTCTTATAACAATAATTTCCACGCTAGCATTGGAATGTCACCTTTTGAGGCGTTGTATGGGAGATGATGCAGGACTCCCTTGTGCTGGCAAGACATTGATGAAGCTCTCACAATTGGACCCGAATTAATTCAAGCTACAACTCAGAAGATTAGGGTGATCCAAGACAAAATGAAGGCAACTCAGAGTCGTCAAAAGAGTTATGCTGACCGGAGGCGAAGACCTTTGGAATTCGAGGTAGGGGAACATGTGTTTCTGCAGGTTTCACCCACCAAGGGAGTCACCAGGTTTGGTCAATCAGGAAAGTTGACAGTAAGGTACATCGGGTCGTACCCTATTCTAGAGCGCATAGGGGAAGTGGATTACAAGTTGCAATTACCAAGGGATCTATCTAGAGTGTACAACGTGTTCCATGTGTCACAGTTACGAAAGTACGTCCCTGACCCTACTCATGAAATTGAGCCAAAATCGTTATAGCTAAGGGAAGATTTGACCTACGAGGATCAACCGGTGGAAATTTTGGGCTGCATGGACAAGTAACTTCGGAGAAAGACAGTCACTTTAGTAAACGTACGATGGGCAAACCACGCCACAACAGAAGCCACATGAGAGACCGAGGAGGAGATGCGATCGAAGTACCCACAACTCTTTAACGCCTAAGGTACGTCGAGTTTCGAGGACGAAACTCCTTTTAAGAGGGGAATGATATAAAAACCCGAGTTTGGAGTAGCTGCCCCATTAGTTTAGTAGGGTGTTTTGTCAGTCTTAGCTTAAGTTTCGAGGACGAAACTTCTTTTAAGAGGGGAATGATGTAAAACCCCGAAAATTCTAATATGTTTACCGTTACGTGTTACGTTTGACTCCGTTACTCTGTGAAGTTTTATGTGATTATTTTTTCTTTACACTTGAGCTCGTAGGACCGTGGAGAGACTAACAGGGGTAAAAGAGTCATTGTGTGCATGGCGACGTTGCATGGGAGGAAGGGTAGATTGGTAATTTTATGTGACTAACCTTATGATTATTGTGATTGCTAGTAGTATTATTAATTATTATTATTATTATTATTATTATTATTATTATTATTATTATCATTATTATTATTATTGTTATTATGGTTATTATTATTATTATTATTATTATCATTATTATTGTTTCTAAGTGGTAATTATTAGTAGGGATTTTATCGTATTATTATTATTATGGTAGGATTATTATTATTAGTAGTAATAATATTGTTAACTCTCCATAATCCAAGATTAACCAATAACCATCCCCTAACCCAAATTAAGCCCTAATCTAATCCCTACCATAACTGCTAACTCTTTCTCTTCTTTCCTCTTCCCCGACCCTTCTTTTCTTTTTTTGTTCTATTTCACTTCTTCTTTTCTCTCTCCCGTACTCCACATCAACCACCATAGTAATCGCTAACAACCGCCGCACCACCATTCCCCACCACCGGGCCACCAGCAGGACCACCACAGACCACCGCCCTGTCGTTGCCGCCCTGTCGTTGTCGCCGTCAAGTTTCTGCCACCATCCCACTGCCATTCTTTTGTAGCAGTAAGCCCTAAACTTTGTTCTACTTGTGTTATGATTATTTCCATGCAAAGCCACTATTAGGACTAGGTTGTTGATTTTCCATGATCGATATTGAGGTTTTGGGTAGTGGTCCAGTAAGAGTGAACATAAGGGATTATTTAGGTTCATACGTGGTACAACAAAATGATCATATGGATACGTTGTTATGTAAGTTTGATAACCACTTGTGTGAATTGTTTCTTGGGTATTAGAAGTAGTGTAGTTTGATAACCACTTGTGCTGACTGGCACATCTGCCCATGCCGCTTCCTTTGGCTTCTTTTGCTCCTTATTTCCAGCCTTTTTTTTGCCTCTATTGCCATTATCATTTGCGATCGACACTCATAAACTTTATAAAAGTGTAAAACCCCGAAAATGTTATTATTTGTACCGTTAAATTACCTAACGTGTGTTTTCTTTCTGTTAAATATTTATCTGTTTTCACATGGAGCTATTATGACCGCGGGTGGGTTAGTTGGAATTTTTAGTGGCTTAAAAATATCAGGTAGGGAATTTTTGGACTTCAGGTAAATTTTATTCGGATCAGTTTATAGAAATTATGTGAGAAAGGGTGTTATTTCTAGGAAGCTAACTTTTAGGTGGGTGTTGTCAACACCTGAGATTAACTTTTTCTAACTTGTTACCGTAAGAATCCTCTCTATAAATACCTTGGAATTCCCCCTTTTGGTAATGAAAACCTAATATTATCCTAAAGCCGCAAATCTGTTGCAATTCCCTCTCTCCCCTCACGTGCCTCTCTCCTCTCTCTCCTCTCTCCTTCCGTTCCCTCATTTCCCTCTGCTGCTTACCACCCGACAGCCACGCACACCTAGCCACCACCATACGCCACCATCACTCCACCTCCAACCACCCTCTTTTTGACGCAGACCGCCACCTCGTCAGTTTCCGACCACCACTGCACCAACTCTGGCCGTCACCGCCGCCCAAACACCACCTAAAACCCACTCGAAACCCCCCTCTTTTACTGCCCAGAAAACACCGTCCGCCACCCTTCGTCGCCGACATTTCCGCCTCCATCCTGACCACCGCTTGCAGCCGACGACACCAGCACCAGCGTCCATCGCCCAGCTCCGACGAACTGCCACCGGCGACGCCCAATCCAGGGACCAAACGCACCCCCGTTTCACCCCTGTTCTGGCGAGCTCCCGTCGATGTTACTGCCGTCAACGCCTACCACTGAGTTGTCGTTGCCACCCAACGCCAACCCGACACCACCGCCCAGCGCTGCCATCCTCTGGTTGCTCCCCTTGTCTAGTATAACCCTCTAACTCTCCCTTTGTTCTTTTGTATTGTTATTCTGTTATGATCATATGTTTTATGTGAGTAAATAAGGTTTAGTAGGTTTAGTAGGGTGTTTTTCTTTTGTATTGTTATTCTGTTATGATCAGTAGCAAGATCATTTGAATTGTTGGACTGATTATGGCATGATAAATGTATAAAGCATGAGTCTTGGATGTTTTGAAACCCTAGAGTTTGTTTGATTAAAAACCCACGTAAAAAGTCCTATGTTTAATGTGTTTTGTTTTTTAATCATGTTCTTTACTGTGTTAATAAACTCAAATGAAGGTTTTAGGTCATAAAGATTCAAACTTTGTTGAGTTTGAGCATGTTAGAAGTTACTACGGTTTTTCAAGTTTTAAATGTTGAAATGAGTATGAAATGTTTTGTTTATATGAAGTGTGGATTATTTTGGAATGTTAGAAGCATGTTTTGGAGTAAGATTTCATGTTAGTTTCATTAGAATAGAAGTTTAGTTGATCTTGAGTAAGTTTGGGCTAGTAAATGTGCTTATGTCCTTAGATATTTCATGTTATTATTAGCATAGTGAAAGTTATCATGTCATTAGTTTGGAATGAGTGAGTCTTGAATATGTTTCTAAATTTTTCATTAGGTTGAATTATTTGTCCTTAAACATGTTAGTTAGTATAAGTTTCATGTTAGGGTTTAGGTGATTAAGGGTAAAATTATGATTGTTTTGGAATCTTAGGAACATGCTAGGAACCCTAAATGTATTATTGAATAAGAATGTATGTTTATAAGACCTAGCATGTTTTTTAAGTGTTATAATGGCATGTTTGTAATTTTTGTGAATAGTACCATGCAAGTTCACATGTTTAGGATCATGGTTGTTCTTAAAGTTTAGCTAATGTTCGAAATAATGTTGAAATGTTTTCATGTGATTACATTTTTATGTAATTATTATTGTCCTAAAGACCTTATATGACTACATGTGGTTAAACTAGTATTAAATTCTTTATTCCAAAAATCTCATGTTAAGACCTTTTAGTGTAGAAATAGTATTGAACTAGTTTGATTGTGATTTTCCTATATTATATTCGTTCTTATGTTTTAATGTATAAAATAGGTTGTGGTATCGTTATATTGATACTCTTCTTGAATTACTAACTCTTTGGAGAAAGTTAAGTTGGGGTAGAAAGTGGTTAGTTAATAGTGATAGAAATATTGACTTTAGGTCGTTTTTAAATTCTAGGACCGAGCGAGTTTTCTGCATAGTAGCTCCTGTGAGTTTTCAATGTGAAGTACATCGTATATTCAGGTAATAACTATGTTTTAATCCTCTTTGGATTCTGTTGGAGCCCAAGAGGGGGGTGAAGTTTACAATTAAGATCTACACACTAGGTAAGGACGTTAGAGCAAACTTCCTTGGTTTTAAGCCAATGATCAAAACACAGTGTAACTGAAATACCTCATTAGATTTATAACAATCAAATAACAAGTTACACTTACAAAACAAAACAAGAAGTAACAGCCCGAAGGCAGTTACTGATAGGATCACTGACCAAGCCTGAATGTCCTTGAATCAGCTACAGATAAGGATCGTCGTAGGAAAAACCGTAGCGGCGATTTGGAACACGATGGATTACATTAACGCACAAACACACACACATTTTTAGTCCGTCAAGGCTCTGCTACACACCATCTCTCCACCACATGTGGACACAACGAATGCTCACCAAGGTCCTTGGCTATACCTTCACCAGAGGTCCTTTACTGGCTACCTTCACCACCGAACCATTGGTTACACACTCGGAGAAATCCCACCGGATTTCTTACTCCGCGATTACTTCCGTGGAATCGCCTAAGTTCTCAGAACTTCAATCGTCCTTTTTATAGAGGGCTTTGGATGCTTGAACTTGAGTCAATCCAACGGTAACTTGCCTTCATTATTGATTCTTCCCTTTTGTGTTGATGCTTCCTCAATCATCAATCATCCAACGGATTCTTTCCTTTTGAGTTTGTATTTGATTGCACAATCCTCTTGATTTGTTTTCCTTATCTTTCCTTATGATTTATATCTACAAATAAATCACACAATCAAAATATATCTGAATATATATTATATAATCAGAATATATAATCAGAATATATAATATAAGGCAACTTCTCTTTTCCGGATTTTGGCTTTCATCAAAATATAAGGTCCTTCGCGGATGCGCGGTGAAGGACCTTGACCATGTCTTCAACAGATTCCTTTAAATGTTTTTCTGGTTTTACTATTAATCATGCATCCCTAAAGGGGACTTTAAATGAAAATAGACTATCTGTGTTTTGAGAAGCGTTGTTCTTTATTTAATTGGACGGTCTTTTGATCATTTCGTTGTTGTGTGTTGAGTTGGTTTTGATGAGTTTCGGAAAGTGTTAAGTTTTTGAAAAGGTTGGGTTTGAGACAGTTGTGACTTGATAATGAAACCTGACTAATTAAAGGTTATGAGTAAAATGCGGGTTTGGGCAGTCTCCCCAAGACCAGGTTGAATACTTGTAAGGGAGACTGTCAAGAGACCAGGTCACGCCTGGTAGTTTGAAATGAATATTTCGATGGCCATCCGGGATTAAGTATGTGATGAGTTGGATGATGAGAATGGAAATGGAAAGAAAAAAATAGAAAAATGTTGTGAATGTTGTTCGGGAAGTCTTTGACTTCGAGGGGCAATACGGACGCCCCGCCCTCATTTAAAATATGGAAAAATGGTAAGGTTGACTTGTGAAAGTTACTTTGAAATGTTTGACCGTTTCTCCTCCCCTCTAAAATGTGTTGAAATGTTTGTGAATATTTTTTACTGTTAGGGGTAGTCATTAATGAGGTTTTAATTCCCCCCTCACGTATTTCAAATGTCTTGTTGTCAGGTGATGCGCACTATGATGGGGATGGGAACTAGCAAATGAGAATAATCGTTAGGCTTTATTGCTTTGAATAAAGAGTATAGTTGTATTGTTTAGACTTGAAGTTATCCATGTTGAGTTTGAATTCTAAGTTTGTTTTGTTGTTTTTCCGTTGTCGAACAGTTGTAGTTTTTCCTTCTCGCCTTGTATTCCTTCGGGAATATGGCAGTGACGTCCGAAATAAAGTTAAGACTTCCGCTAAAATTCTGTTAACGTTAATTTGACTTTGACTTTTTCATAAATGAATTTTCGGGGCATTAAAAAAGCTATATCAAATTCACTTAAAAGTAGGATAATACGGAAATGATAAACATCTCAACGCAAGATGGATATTGCATGACGTGACCCCCTCCATATCACCTTTTTTTATTTTATCTTAAAAATATTTTTTCCACATCATAGAGAGCTTTAAAAAATAAATAAAATTGTAGGATCCTTGTTATATATAAATGTGAAGAGAAATAATTAATTTTTTTAAAAAAATAATATGTCAACTTTATAAAAAAAATACAGATTTTTTTTGTAAAAAATATTTTATTCAAAACATAAATAATGATATAAAAAGTTATTATGATTTCCAATTTGTGAGTTTCCATTTTTTTCTTAAAATTATAGTTTTATGCCATCAAAGAAAAAGTCATTGTTTTTATAAGTTTTTTGTAAATAATATTTGAAAACTTTAGATTATTTTTCACAAAAGTGATTATGAATAAATGTTTTAAATATTTTAAAATTTTAATTTTATTTTTCGTAAAAATATTTATTTATAAAGTTTCCTTCAAAAATAAATTTAAATAGTTGTAACAGTAAAGCTTTTATTATTTTATTATTTGTTTAATTTTACAAATTTATATTTTTCAAGGTTTTAATTTTTTCAGTTATTTTTGAAAATTTTAAAATTACTTTCGAAAAATGATTTTTATAAGTTTTTTTTCAAATATTTTTAAATTTATTTTTTTTTGTAAAATAATCATTAATAAAATTTTCCTCAAAAATAAAATTTTAATAGTTGTAAAATTACCTTTTATTTTATCTTATAAATTTAGATTTATAAAAAAAATTAATTTTTCCGTAAAGGTCCTTAAAATGTTGTTTAATTATTGAAAGGTTTTTTATGAACTTTTTAATTTTCTTAATCATAATTGTGATGTGGTACATATTTTTTTAACAATAAAATTGGGTGATTATGTGAATTTGCCATGTCAAGCAAGATGGTTATAAACCATCTTGTAGCAAGATGTATATCATCGTCCTTAAACAAATTAGTGACAATTAGCAAAGATGGACAAAAATACTATCCAACTTATACTAAATAACTTAGATAAGTTCAATAAAACAATAAAAATCAAGGTAAAAAGTGGTAAAACCGAGGTTTAACAAAATGAAAAAATAAAAATAATATGGGGGTAGGAATGAAAAATAAAAAATATAAAGGTAAATTTGGTAACATTCGAATACAATTTTTTTTTTTTTAGGATCACCAAAATACAAAGAAAACAACTAAGAACCACCAACATGCAAAAATTGAAAATAGAAATGATTAGAATCCCATTATTCCTATATATATATATATATATATATATATATATATATATATATATATAAACACACTTAGATGCACACACAATTGAATCACAACATATGCATTTTGATATTTGGGCTATCGTTTTTTTGTTTTTCTCAATTGGGTCATGTTTGTTTAATCCATCCAACCGATGAACGAGTTATCTAGTTTAAACCTGACCTAAACGATTCATCTAGATAATTCATAATTCTTACGCACTAATTCGACTAGTGGCAAGATTGTGTCACTATTGCCACCAGTCGAATTAGTGGGTCAGAATTATCTAGTTGAATCGTTTAGGTCAGGTTTAGACTAGAAACTCGTTCTTCGGTTGAATGGATTAACCCAATTGAGAAAAACCATATTTATGATTGAGGGCCTGTAAATTTGGTAGGTAAGTTGTGGTATGGTAAATGCTGAATTTTGGTAACTTTTGACAACTTTTGGTAATTTTTGGTAACTTTTGATATGAGTAAACTTTTGATAAGTATTAAAAATATGGCAGTCTAAGATGTTTAATAAATAAATGTTAATTTTTTGGGTAGATTTCAGTAACTTTTGGTAACTTTTGGTAACTTTCGGTAATTAATTACCTAACCCAGGATACCCATGAAATTTACAGGGCCTGAAAGACAAAGCCATATATGATTGAAAACAAGATCATAAAATATATGGGCGGCTCTACACTGTTGTTGGGGTCCCCCCAACCAAAAAAAAAAAAAAGAAAAAAACATAGTATAATCTGGGTTAAAAGTTATGAGTAGTATATTTATCAAATAAATATGATAATGTAATATATACTCCTAATTTGAAGGTGTGGATCCGCCACATAAAATAGTCTGCTTACTGCCATTGCATGTCTGAAATTCCAAGTACTTCCTAAAATGAGCTTCTTTTAGTACACTACTTCAATTAATTGAAGAAGCAAAACATTTTCAGATAGAAGAAGGTTTCTGCAGTATTTGTATGAGTAACCAATCTGGTAAGTGGTAAGCCTGAAGAACAAAGAAAATATATATCTCTCCCGGTCTCCCCCTAATCAGAGGTAGCAAACGTTGTGCCAATAATTTGGGATACTTGGAATACAGAAACAACTCAATCTCTTAAGCTTCTTGTCCCTCCTTTTCCACATGATCTGACTAATGTAAACGATGTTGATGAGCCAAGTTTCTTGGTGTTCCGAGGCCGGTTTTTATCACTGTGAATGGGGGCGGCATAGCTTCTCAATTGTTTACAATGACAACACTCATTGCTCCAAGAAAGCCATTCAAGTCTCACAGCCAATGCCACATGATCTCTGTCAACCGAATCTGCACAAACATGTTTCTTTGCCTTGGAGCATGTTGAGGTTTTTCCCGATGCCAGGACAGGATCCAAATTTGAATTGCCATTCGTTTTCTCATCGTGTTGCTTATGTTCAACTTCCTCAATGCCGTTATCACTACTTTGAAATAAGGCACTCCTAACTGCTTCTTCACGACGAGCCATAGAATCTGTCCACCAATGATAGTAGTACTTAGACACCCCTGGCTCAAAGGCTCTTGAGGGTATGTACAAACCGCAAGATGAAGTAGATGGACAGAATTCTGCCGGGATATCTTGATCATACCCAAACTGCATTGCTACCCTATGAGGTTGATATTTCTCCTTGCAATCGGTTCCCAACAGCTCAGATGGATGCAAAAACCGAGCAAAAGACAGCAAGCAATCATCCAAGCATGAACAATCAGAGTACCTTTCTTCCTTTTCTTCATAAAATGGGACATAATCCCAGTTTTCCAAATCACAAGCATAAGGGCGCCATTGAAAATCCTCACCCAAAGTAAGCCTTGATCTTACAAGTGAAGGGGTAACCTCAAATTCTACATTGTCCCATCTGGCTACTCTAGGGTCCCCTAATTCTAAGGGTTTAGCCAAATTTGCCCCAAACCCAGGAAACCTTTCACATACCCAGAGCTGAACTATGTGAAAGAGCCCAGGAACATGCACATCTGACTTCAAAGGAAGACTAATTGCCTTTTGGGTCAAAAGGGTCAATTCATGATAAAGATTTGCAAGAACAACGGGGCAAGGGCAACAGGGTTTCCTTGAGACAAACGGGTTGCAATGGGGAAAACATCTCTCCCAATTATACCCTTTGTTTTGAAATCAGGAAATACAAACATAAAGCAACATGTTCAAGCTCACCTTCACGGTTCTCTATCTCACCCTCTTCTTCCTCCTCCATGAAACGCTGAATCCAAGCTGAATGTGTTGCCTCTTCGTTTACTTCCGCAAGAGCAAATCTGGCATTTCTCAGGCCTCGAATAATCTTCCAACATTCCTCCTCTTCCTCAAATGGTTGATCAAAAGGAGCTCCAATCACAGGTAACCCAGCAAGAATGATAACATCTTCAAGGGTAATGGTGGCCTCACCCCAAGGAAAGATGAAAGTGTTAGTCTGGGGACACAAAAATTCGCAAACCCCAAGAACCAAATCTTTGTTACAAGGAATTTCATGCAGAGAAGCTTGAATTCCATCCAAAATGCCAGCTTCCATCCATGTAGTAGCATGGTCTATCAGTAATCTCTCGTACCATTTCTTCCAATCTTTCTGGGGTTTGTTCCAACCGGTGAAATGGACCTCGAAAGGCCATTTTTGTTGGTTTGTGTGGGTGAAAATGTCGGATAGGAAAGGGGTTTGAGGGATGCAACCAATTTGGTTGATTCTTTTTGCAAAGGGTTTAAGAAATCTTGCAATTCTCTTGGTTCGGTTTCCGGATTTTGGTGAAATGATTTCCTCATTTTGACTTTCGTACATGCCTTTCTACTTTTCAATTATTGAGCTGCTTGGGGAGTGACAGAGAGAGAGAGAGAGAGAGAGGAGGGAGTGACTAGTGGGTTTAAGAAGCATTACACTGTAATTACAAGAAGCATGTAATCATTAATCAGTCTTTAAAACAATTTATTTTTATGAGCTGTGTAGTAAAAATATATAATTAAAATTGCAGTTTTACCTAGAGTAACTTTTTTTTTGGGGGGAAAAAGTGCTACTTTATTTAAAAATATATTCCCTCCGTTTTTTAATCTATCATTCACAATTTTTGAGGTCCATTTTAATTAATAATTTTATACATAATATTGTTGTAAAAAATATGATATTATACTTTTTCAATAATATTTTTCATTACGAATCTAATGATATCAATTTTGTTTGATGAATCATTATATAAATTAAGATATTAGCTGTCAAAATTTTTGACACAATTACCTAAGTGACACTTAAATAAAAACAAATATAGTAATTTAGATACTTCACCCTTCTATATTTTTCGTTTTGGGATTAATTTGTGCAATCAAGCCTAAAAATTTTGACTATAAAATTTTCGATGTATATAATGACTAGTTATATAAAATCAATACCATTATATTCATAATAAAAGGTACTACCTCCATCTCTAATAAGTGTCAAATTCTATAACTATATCCCTTTTTATTTATCAAATTTACAATTCCAATAATTAAAATACTCAAGTTATCCTTAATTAATAAATGTGATTTATTTTACCTTTTAAAAATTCTCTTTTATTTCTATTAAGGCCCCGTTCTTTAATACGGCTGGCTGCAGTGCGGTGCGGTGTAGTGTGGAAGAAATATGGTAGATTGTGGTGGAAAATGAAAAATTTAACTTTTAATAAAAAGATAAATTAAATAAGAAAAAGTGAGTTGTGGTAGATTGTGTTGGATTGTGTTGAGTTGTGATGGAATTGAAAAGTTGCGGTGCGGTGTGACTAAGTGAAAGAGTATATTTGTCCAAGTCTAATTTTTTTTTGCACAATTCCCTAGGTATGCTGGTCTCTTAAAGGTAGTTTTTTTACATATATAAATTATTAAAGAATGACTATTGTCAAAGTCACTTCATATAAATTATTAAGGGAAATTTCAAATGGTAGACACCAACTATTGCTTATTCCAAGTTGTCAACCACTTTTAAAAGTATTCCAAATTGTAGGCTTAATGTAAAAGTTATTCTATTATGTAGGCTTATGTTTAATTTCTGTTAAAAATTTTCCACTTCTGTTAAAAATTTTCCAAAAAAAAAAAAAAAAGTTGTCTGCTTTTTGTGTTCATCCAGCAAGTCACTCTCAGTCCCTCAATCCAGAAATTTTCCCACCCACCTCAAAATACACAGACACAAAATAATAGAGAGAGCAGACAGACAACCTCACTTGAAGCATACATCCCTCCTTTTTTTTTTTTTTTTTGCAAATAAGACCATAACAAACAACAAAAGCAAACAAATACGCAAATACAAGGAAAAACATAACATTCCCACTAAGTGATCATCCCCAAGCTTCAAATGGCCTGTCGTGCTACTTTGTGCGCTGGATGAACCAATTGTCGAGGAACCTTCTGAATCCTGCCCACCTCAAATCTCCTAGTTGCAAGTTTGCAACCCACCGCTAGAGCCCGACAAGCCGCCGGAGCCCTCTTTTCATTTAACAGACATTCTACCGCTAACTTAGAGTCGGTCCAAATGTGAACACCCCGCATACCCCAACGCGAAGCTTCCTCGAGAGCCAACATGATAGCAAGCAACTCACTAAACACCGCAGATTCCCCCTTCCCCACTCGGTGGCCCTTACAAACCTGAGAGCCTTGACGAATAAAAACCCAAGCAGCCGCCACATCCTGAGCACCTTTCTTAGTAGCCCCATCCACCAGGAAAACCCCTTGCTCCTCCGACACTCCACTACTTCCCCAGGCAAACTCAACAGCTGCTTCTTCAGCGTTGGGAGTCGGCTTCCCCTGTTTCCTCCCTAACTCCCTCCCTTCCCACCATCTCTCCTCTTCCAACTGCACCTACTTCATCTTGGCCTCCAGAAACGCTTGCGTCACCACCTCCCTGCTTATACATACCGCATTCCTCGCTTTCCAGATAGCCTACATGGTCCCAACAAAATCCTGGATTTGCTGCACCTGCACCTCCCTCCCCTTGCTGTTTTGAGAGGAATAGAACCCATCCTCGAAGCCATTCCCACCAAGCAATATAAGGATTTACGTCAGGAACAATTCCTAACCTGCTGCCTTTCCAACAATGCTTTGCAATTGTGTAGCCTCGAAACAGGTGGTTGACATCCTCTTTCCCCTTCCCACACCAACACCCTTCATCCTCAACAATCTTCCGTTTACAACGGTTCACCTCCGTTGGTAGAGCATCCACGGCGCATCTCCATAAAAAGGTTTTCCACTTCGGTGGGAGCACCATATGTCATAATCTCTTCCAAAATTTTGAATCCAGCTCAGTAGGTTGTTCCACCTTTGCGTCTCTTTTCAAGAACTCATAATACCCTTCCTTCACCGTATATTTGGCTGTCGACCTTCCCTCCCACACCAGCTTATCCTCCACCTCCTCTTGGGGAGGAAACACTTGCTCAATCCTAGCAATCGTATCCCCGGTGAACACTTGCTGCAAAAACTCCCATCTCCACCTCTGCCTGTTCCCTTCAGTTCCCACAGCCAAGGACTCCACCTTTAAATCCCTAATCTGGTCCTCCCTTCCCTCTAGACAATGCAATTGACCACCAGGCACCCACCTGCTATCCGTAACCAGAATTTTATTCCCTTTTCCCACACCCCACCTGACACGATCTCGCATTTGCACAGCCACTTTGGTTAACCCTCTCCATGTCGTAGAGCACCCATTAGGGGGTTTATAGTCCATCCCCCCCTCCCCCTCAATCGGTGATGACATCCCATATTTCGCTTTCTAAATTCTTGAAATAAGTAGCTCTTGATTCCCTTGGGTACGCCAAGCTTGCTTGAGTAATAGCGCCTTATTGTAACACCCCAGATGTCTTACTCCAAGCCCCCCAGCCCTTTTTGGAGTAAAAACAGAATCTTTCCCCTTCCAGTGAATTGATTTAGACCCATCCGATTTACTCCAAAGGAAACGAATTATACAAGCATTAATTTTGTCCACCATAGAACTGGGCACCAAGTACACACTCAAGATATGTTGATGCAAAGCAATCAGCACGACATTTATAAGAACCAGCTTACCCGCCATAGACAGCAATCTAAACTTCCAAGAATCTAGTCTCCGCTGCACCTCATCAATCATGAACCCAAAATGATCGGTCCGATTTATTTGCACTCTTGTTGAAACTCCTAGGTACTTTTGAAAGTAACCCCCCTCCGGGTAACCGAAGATCACTTTCATACCCTCCTTATCCTCTTGCTTAGGCGCCTTGGAAAAACAAATGGAAGATTTCGCCAAATTAATCATTTGCCCTGAAGCACAACTATAATTATCAATAGCCTGCTTTAGATTGAGACAGGAAGTAGCATCTAGCTCTGTGAAAAACATGGCATCATCCGCAAAAAACGGATGAGAGACTGACGGAGCCCCCTAGCAACTGAAACCCCCGGATGTTCCCCTGAAGAACATCTTCGGAAATTACTGCAACCAGCGTTCCATACACAGTATGAACAGATACGGAGACAATGGATCCCCCTGCCTCAATCCTGCCTTCGGGATAATCGGCTGCGACATAACCCCATTCACCATTACTGAATACCTTACCGTCGTCACACACCGCATCAATAGTCTCACCCACTTCTCAGGGAACTCCATCTTCCGCAGCACAACCTCTAAAAAATCCCATTGGATTCGATCATAGGCTTTACTCATATCAATCTTCAGAGCAACAAACTGCTTTCTAGACCTTTTATTAGCCAAAAAATGGAGGATCTCATGGACCACCAGGATATTATCCTCCTTTAAACGCCCAGGAACAAAAGCAGTTTGAGACTCAGACACTAACGACTTCATAATAACCCTTAGCCTATCCACCAAGCATTTCGCAATAATCCAGTAAACGACGTTACACAGGCTAATTGGGCGAAAATCACCCACCTCCTGGGCCTCCGGCCTCTTCTTCAAAAGGAAAATATTTGTATTATTCAGAGCCCCAACAAACTTGCCTTCATTTACCGCCTCTAAAACCCTGGCCACTACTTGATCACCCACCAGATCCCAGCACTCTTTGAAGAACTCAAGTGGGATTCCATCCGGCCACGGACTCTTCCCCGGTTTCATATGCTTTACAACCCTTTCCACGTCCCTGCGACAAAAGGGTTTCAAAAGTAGTTGTTGATCTTCATTCGACAATCTCGTCTTCATAGTCCCAACCACCCACTCCACAACTCTGAAACGAAGAGTTTGCATATTCTCATTGGGCCTGAAGAGATCCGAAAACGCACCATGGAACTCATCTAAAATTTGGGCTTCATTAAAAGTCATTACCCCATTCCTCAACCTCAAGCAATTTATTCTATTATAAGCCTGCCTTTGCTTAAACTGCCCAAAGAAGAAGGCCGTATATTGGTCCCCCAAACCGGCCCATCTAATTTTGCTTTTATGGACCCAGAATCGTGGACCCCTCTAATCAAATCCACCAAACTTTGCTCCTTAATCAACGCCTGGGCAAAAGCCGAGTCTTGCATGCCAAATTTTTAGCTAACAGGTCTTGGGCTTCCTGCAAATCTTCAATAGTCGTACGGACCCCACTGAGCTTCTCATTTTGCAACTCCAAAACCATTTTCCTCCCCATCTTCCTAACCAGGCTCAACCATTGCACACACTTATAAGAAGCACTCCCATGATTTGGAATCCCTTGTACCAGAATTGCCAACTCCTCCAAAAAGCATTTAACTTTAAGTATCCAAGGATCCAGTCTATAACAATTCCTCTTTACCACCTCATGCCCTTTGACATGCAATGCAATGAGGGAGTGATCCGAGAATACAATGGGGAAAGTATGTAGAAAGGGATTAGAGAAAGAATTCAACCAATCTGGTGATGCATAAGCTCTATCCAAACGTTCCCAAATACAGTCAGTCCCCTCTCTTTTATTTGTCCAGGTATAGGTGGAACCAGTAAAGGGAACATCCAGCAGCCCCATTTGTGACTTCCAGTTTCCAAACTGCACGTCCCCCTTATCCTAGAAGACCCCCCTGTTTTTTGCAAGTGATTTTCCACTTGATTGAAATCCCCAATTACTACAAACGCGCCCCTCAAAGAATTTAAATCCATGGCAAGTTTATCCCATACCATTTGTCGGCCTTGGAGATAAGGGCAACCATACACAAACACAATGTACCACATTGCAATATTACTTCCATTAACCTTAACTATTACAAAGTTGGCATCACAATCAATAACAGTAAACATAGAGTCTTGCTTCCATCCCAAAATAATGCCCCTAGCGGCCCCTACAACATCCACCCCTGTTACAAAATGAAACCCCATCTTCTTAACAAGCACTCTAGCACAATCTACTGACATCTTAGACTCAAAAAGACAAACTAAATCAAGCTTAAGGAAACTCGAGACCCAGCGGATAAAAGGAATTGCAGAGAGGTCCGCTTGGCCTAAACCTCTGCAATTCCAGGCTGCTACTATCATGGCTTCTGAGGAGGCATTCCCTGGGCTACCTCCGCCACCCTTTCAGCAAGAAGAACAAACCATTCACTACCCCTTGTTGGCTCCTCCACCTTCAAAAAAGTCTCGAATTCCTTCTGAAGAATTGTCATCATTTCATCCTGCTTCTGTCTTTTGAGTCTAGCCTTCCTGCATTCTTCCGCAAAAAACGAAGAGGCTTCATCTCCTTGATCCTGTCCACCAACTTCTTCACTCCGGACCTGTCGTTGTCTTTTCTTGGAGGGAACATCCACCCTGTCCACAGTTGAATCCAATGAACTAGTTTTTGATGAAACAGATTTGGTGAACTTAACCACTTGTTTTATTCCGACCACCGTCACAGACTCCCCCATTTTCGTCTTGCCCTCATTCCCTCTAGACACATTATAAACAGGTGGCCAGGAGATATACCATACACAACTCCATTTTTGCTGTTACTAATTACTAACTATTGAGTGAGATATACCATACATATCCCTCCTTTTAATGTCCAACCCAACAACATTTATCTCACTCAATAGTTAGTAATTAGTAAGTAGATATACCATACACAACTCCATTTTTGCTGTTAGCTAGCTAGTTAACCGCCTTCAATATGACGTATACATAGTGGGTGGGGAGGTGGAGGGGCACCCGAGCACACCAAGGATGCTCGTAGTCTTGGGTTCAATATTGGAGGGGCTGGTGAGCAGGAATGAATGCCTCATTGAAATTGGTGGCTCAGTGGGTATCAGCCTGACAGAGCTAGGGAGCAATTTCAATGTGTTTGATGGAGTAAGGCCACCAAGTATAAGCATAGCCAAGTACTTGGAGAGGCTGTTCAAATACACCAATTGCAGCCACCTCAACCTCCTCATCGATGCTAGAATTCTAATAAAGAGGAAGCAAAAGGAGAAAGAGGAAGCCATGGTTCTGACTTTGTCCCCCACAAAAGAAACCCATTTACTATATGTCGCCCACCTTTTTACTAATGTCGCCCACCTTTTCATTATAATTTCCAATCACACCCTTCACTCTCATAATCTCACTCTCCACCTTCTCTCTAATTTATCTCTCTAAAAAACGCTCTCTACCAACGACGACGAGGGACGCTACAACATCAACATCTTCGCGGGGATTGAAAACGATGATATTCTTGTAAGTTTTATGTGTTTATAATTGTTAAATTTGAATTTGAAATTTGAAAAAAAAAATAACGAAACGATGATTTTCCGGAAAAAAGGGTCGTACGCGTATGCGATCTCAAGAAATCATGGCAGATTTGCCGCGTGCCGATCTCGGCAATGCGATTCAATAGTTAGTAATTGGTAAGTAGATATACCATACACAACTCCATTTTTGCTATTAGCTAGCTAGTTAACCGCCTTCAATATGACGTATACGATAGTGGGTGGGGAGGTGGAGGGGCACCCGAGCACACCAAGGGTGCTCGTAGTCCTGGGTTCAATATTGGAGGGGCTGGTGAGCAGGAACGAATGCCTCATTGAAATTGGTGGCTCAGTGGGTATCAGCCTGACAGAGCTAGGGAGCAATTTCAATGTGTTTGATGGAGTAAGGCCACCAAGTATAAGCATAGCCAAGTACTTGGAGAGGCTGTTCAAATACACCAATTGCAGCCACCTCAACCTCCTCATCGATGCTAGAATTCTAATAAAGAGGAAGCAAAAGGAGAAAGAGGAAGCCATGGTTCTGACTTTGTCCCCCACAAAAGAAACCCATTTACTATATGTCGCCCACCTTTTTACTAATGTCGCCCACCTTTTCATTATAATTTCCAATCACGCCCTTCACTCTCATAATCTCACTCTCCACCTTCTCTCTAATTTATCTCTCTAAAAAACGCTCTCTACCAACGACGACGAGGGACGCTACAACATCAACATCTTCGCGGGGATTGAAAACGACGATATTCTTGTAAGTTTTATGTGTTTATAATTGTTAAATTTGAATTTGAAATTTGAAAAAAAAAACAACGAAACGATGAGTTTCCGGAAAAAAGGGTCGTCTGCGCGATCTCAAGAAACCGCGGCCGCTACCGATTTCAAAGAAACCGCGGCAGTTTGCGCGATGCCGATCTCGGCAATGCCGCGGTTTGCCGAGACCGGCACGCGGCAAATCTGCCGCGGTTTGCTGAAATCGGCGCGCGGCAAACCCGCCATTGATTTCTTGAAATCGGTGTAAGCCGGTTTGTTTGAGATCGCGCCGAAACGAGCAATTTTTTTTATTAATTCCGAATATTTATATTTATTTTTGATAATATTATTAGGAATGTATTAATTATAAAATTGTAAAATATAAATATTTAATATAATTGTAATTTTGTTATATATTATATTTAAAAGGTGAATGTTATTATTATTAATATTGTGACTGTTTTTGTTATTATTTAATTTAATTGTAATTGTTATTATGTTAATTATCACTGTAAATGTTAATATTATTGTTATTAATATTAATGTTAATATAATTGTTATTATTATTGTTAATATATTTTATTAATTAGGTATTTATGATAATATTAGTAATAATAATATTAATAATTATAATGTTGTAATAGATGAATATTTATTAATTGTAATTCTGTTCTCAATAGTGTTATAAAAATTATATATTATATTTAAAGATGAATGTTATTATTATTGTGATTGTTATTATTATTGTTATTATTTAATTTATTTGTTTTTTTATTATTTAGTTTAATTGTTACTGTTATTATTTAGTTTAATTGTTACTGTTATTATTTAATTTATTTGTTATTATTATTATTTAGTTTAATTGTTATTGTTATTATTTAATTTATTTGTTATTATGTTAATTATCAATGTAAATGTTAATATTATTGTTATTATTTAATTTAGGTTTTTGGGTTTAGATTATCAATGTATAGTTAAATATTTTTTTTTTTATTATTATGCATGTGATCTAACATGGCAGGTAGGGGCAGGGCTTCCGGGTTTCTAGATAGGTCAAACCAGCTTCCATCTAGTTGGAGGGGGGTGAAACTGGGAACCCGCACCGACGTAATGTGACTGCGTCAGCACGACGTAGGGGCCGAGGTACTGAAGCACTTGTTGATGCGGTTGGGCAGCCGGAGGACACACACAGTCAGACCACGCACGACTTAATTGACCATATCAATGAACATATTGATTACTCAACCGACACGGAGACAACGGGGGACGACGGGACAGAGCCTGAAGTCCCGGGGGCGATCCCTACTTCTGAAGCGCCTCCTCCTACTTCAGTGTACAGGCGAACGGGGTTCGAGCCGTTGAGAGATGCGTCAGGGAGGTTTGCCCCACTGCGACATGGGGGAGACGCAGGTGGCGAGGCTGGGGCGAGCAGCAGCAGCAGCAGCAGCAGGCAGAGTAAGAGGAGCCGGAGAAATGAGGAAGACTGGAAGATTGACGGTAATGTTCCCGGGGGACCACAATTGGGGGACATTATACCGAGCTTTGGAGGTCACATCGCTCGGGTAATATGGGATGGTCGGGAGCGTTCGTCGGCAGCAGGTCTTGACTGCGTGACGAAGAGGAATGCGTTGAAGGAATTGAGGTCAATGAGGCCCTCAATGGATCCCGTATGCCAGAGTGCACTGCAAAATGTCCAACTGACCGCTTTGTTAGATTTGATGTATGAAAACATCGATATGACGCTGATCTCGGCCTTCGTTGAGAGGTGGCAACCCAACACGAACACATTTCACCTTCCCTTTGGTGAAATGACTATCATGTTGCATGATGTGGAACACATTTTAGGCCTTCCAGTTGATGGTATGATGCCTGATTGTCTTTCTCGGGCAGCAGTTAATGAGTTCGTTTCGGCTATTTTCATGAAGCCTATGCCGGAACTAAAGAAAATGGGCATTTATGACAAGGGTGCCATGGCTGATGTCGATTTGAGGTCGATTGCTGTTTCGCCCATGTACCCCCTTCCCCAGAGGACACGTGCATGGTTGTTGAGCTTGTTAGGAAACACTATCCTCGTGGACAAATCGAGGGATAGAGTACGTCCGCATTCGTGGCCTAGCACTGATATTGTCGTCTGATTGCTCGAGTACGATTAATCGCGCACTGTATCGGCGATTAGGGATGGCGAGCGGTGGCCGACAATAAGATAGCTGGATGTTTGACCCTTTTGCAGGCCTGGATATATGAGTATTTTCCATCATTTAGGCCACACAGTGAGCAACCGGTTCGGGGACCGCGCGCGGCCAGGTGGTTTCCCACTCACATGGTTAGATCGGAGACACGCCTAAGGGCGTTGAGGGTCTCCCTGGATGCGTTGACGCCCGATAAGGTGTGTTGGTGCCCTTATGGAGGTACACCTTACAGGACCTGCCAGAGGACGTTGTACATGGGCCCCATTCGTGCATATGACGTGACAGAGTGGTACATGCCTGATCGCGTTGTCCGTCGGATAGGGCTCCGACAACATGTCCCCCAATGTTGCCCCGCCCTAGGAAAGCTGAACGACCGGCCAAGGGGCCGTACAGATTGGAGTTTGATGAGTTAAGCGTCAACACTGCTTGGGGGACATTTTCTTTTGGTTACATGTTGTCCCTGACGGCTTTACTACGCACAAAACGTGTGCCTTTTGAAGTGGATGATGCATATAATGATTGGTTTGTTGTACATTCTCATAAGTTTTTGATCAACAACACCTCCACCAGCCAATCCACAATCGATGAGCCGCGTTCCCTCGAACAGGTACAAACCCCTAAGCATGCTTTAATATTAGTTTTGCATATTTTACTCGATTATAAGTTAACCAATGTTATTATACTAATTTTCTAATTTTTTTCTTAGTATGCATATATGTGGGCGGAACTAGTGCAGACGATGTTGCAGCCACCCAGTCCTCACGAAGCGACAAGGCAAGTGAGTGATCACAGTTACACAGCTATGCATGATCTATATGCTCAATGGTGCGCACAATTAAATATCCAAGTCCCCAAGCAGCAGGACGACCAGGAGGAGGAGGAGGAAGAGTAGAATAAGTTGTTAATTTTTAATTTGTGTCGAACATTTTAATTTTTAGGTTGACTGTCTGTCGTTTTAAGACTGATGTATGTTTAAATTTGTGTGGTTGTATCGTAGACTTGATGTATGGAAAATTGGAATCTAATAAACCAAATTTTTGGTCCATTTTGATCTAACAAACCAAACTTACCTTTTTGCTAATGGCATACCATACTTAACATTATATTTTTTTGATTGAACCTCCACCACTTTCCGGTCACCGAAAAAATGACGTGGAATTTTTTTATGCTGAGGTGGACTGTTTTATAGCCAAAAAATAAAAAGAAAATGTTGATAGCTTATGTTTTATGACTTGGCAGCCCTCTCCCAATCTGACTCAGGTTCAATCAAAAAAATATAATCTTAAGTATGGTATGCCATTAGCAAAAATGTAAGTTTAGTTTGTTAGATCAAAATGGACCAAAAGTTTGGTTTGTTAGATTCCAATTTTCCTTGATGTATTGTATTTTAATTGTTGGTTTTACTGTTGTGCAGTTTATTTAAAGTTATTCAGCACCATTAATTATCACAATAAAATGAACAAGAATTTAACAAGCGCCGTGGAGACAATGTCATGCCATCCAAATACATATATGAGCATACAGTTTAATACCTAAGACAAAGAATTGGTTTGAGCAGCCCTAATACCCAGTATGAATCGGTGGTAGAGGGCACTGATCGTGTAAATGAAGAAGAATGTAATGAGCCTTGTATGCATGCACTATTCCGAATATTTTTGCAGGTCCCCTCATTCCAGTGTCTGATCTCAAGGGTAAGACTGATATACATAACTCAGCTAGCTGCTCAAATTCACCAGCTGGTGTTGCAATGTTGATCCACAAAATGTTCAACATTGTCGCTGCTGGAAATAAATCCGCAGGAGTCGACATCCAATGTTGAAATCTGGCTGGTCCAGCCATGTTACCACTTATCCGGTTGAGCGATTTATCGTACTCCTCCCGACACCCAAGGTGTGCCGCCAAATACATGTTATGACGCGCTAGCAATTCACTTTCCATTGTACTCCTAACAGTTTGCCATTGTTCTTGGCCCCCGAAACCTGCCTCGGCAATGCATCTAAACCCGCAGTTTCCATCCGACTCAACATCTGTCCAGCCAACAATATATGGTAGAAAGAAATGTGGCACATCGTCATTGTACAGGAATGGATCTTTACACATCTTGGAAATAACTGCACATCAAAAGACACATCAGTCTTATAAATAAGAGCATTTAGTTTTTTTGTTATATTATAAAAAATAGATAATTAAAATCAAACCTGTTTCACCCATCCCGACGAAAGAAGAATTGGTTCCCTTTCTCATCGAGGAGTTCATCTTATTCTTGCTACCACGACCCGATATTCGGCCGTACTCAAACCCACTGGGCTCGTGTCTGGTGGATCTGGAAGTTTTGGGTCTGCCGATGTGCGGGGGGCTAATCTCTGGATCAAGAATATCAGCACTCTCGGGATTCAACCTCTTGTGGAGGACCTAGGATACGTCGCGTATCAGTGCTGGATCTTGCTCCCCAACCTGTTGCACGAGCAACTCAAACAGCTTCAAGTCCCGAGACGATGGATCATCATTTGACCCCGGGGTGTCACCATCTCCAATGACTGTGAGTTGTCTCCAGAACATTATTAAATTTGTATACTGCAACTGCTCTCCATTATTGTACAAGTGCATCATAGAACACGCACACGGAAGGTGGTGGGTTGACCACAACTTGTGATCGCACTTGGGTGTGCCTGTAGCTTTCCTCATCTTCACCATTTCACTAAACTCCAACGCTAATAAATCAATGGCATAATGAGAAACATGACCGTGCAAATGCTTGAAGAATCGAGGATTCCCTATGATATCTATGCGCACTCATAGACTGTTCAAGCAACCTCTTAATCTCGGTATGTTGATTCTCCAAATGATGGTGAATCCTCACAAAGACACGGTCAAATGTGCCTCTCCCAATTCCGATATAATATTTCAGAGTAGAATGCTGGCTCTCCACCCTGGAAGTCGCAGTGTTCCCAAAGTGAGGGACCCTGTCGGTGAAAGCACAAATAAATTTCTCCTTATACGGCATCCACGTATCATTAAGATACTTCACAACTTCTTCGTTCTTTCCAATCCACACGCTTTAGAGAGTCATCCACTTTATCTTGAAAATCTCAGCAGTCGCGGCATAAACAATGGGGTTCTAGAAATGATGTTTGAAATGTAGCCCGCAACCATTTTTCTTCCCCCCAGTAAGTGCGTTGACTCTAATCTCCACATCGTTCCCAATATGCCATATGCACAAAAGGTGAGGCACACTGGGAAAACTCTGGCAATAGCTCCACTCAACGCATACTCCTTGTCATTACAACACACCCGAGTAACATTGGACCCAACAACTCATGCAACTTCCAAAGCAACCACTCATAGGAATCCTTCTTCTCGTCCCGCATGAATGAGTAAGCAATCTGGAAGTTTTTGTTAGTTGGTGACACGCCAACCAGCTCGCATAAGGGCCACTTCGCCTTGTTTGTCTTATATGTACTGTCGATGAGAATTACATTCGGGTATGTACGGAGCAACTTCAATGTGAACGGGTGACATAAAAAGAGCTGACGAAGATTGCCTTCATCATCAAAGTTTGTATAGGAGATGTACCCGCCAGCCTTAGCCAAGTGGAGACACTGTTGGGGAGTTGTCCTCCCATCCATACCCTCGGCGCGCATCTTCGCCCGCTCGTTGTATATTTGTCGAACGTTTGAATTACAACTAGGGAATTTTATCTTCACTGATGTCTATAGTGGTCGGCATGCCCCCCGTGTCGGTCATTTCACGCACATGTTGTTTCATCTCAGAGTTCAATGGGTTTCCGTGACGATGTCCTTCCTCGTACACGATGAACCTATGATTGTGCTTCCCCCTGTCTCCATCGCAAGCACGAACTCGCCATTCCGTTTCATTACGTGTCCACGCTACAATGGCAAATTTACAACCGCACGCCTTCGTCGACGTCGTCCGACCACTCGCTGCTACATCAAGATCAATCATTTTCTCGCGATATTTGCTGTACCTATAACACTTCAAGTAACACCTCCGCGCATTATTTACATCTTTTTGCTTGTATGATGCCCTTACAAACCTAAACCCAATGCCCCGAGCTATTTCGTTGGCCCACTCAAGAACTGCTTCTATATTTTCAAACACATCTTGTGTCACAAAGAACGGTGAATAATCAACACTGTCTCCGCCAAACTCCTCTAGCTCAAACTGCAGAACAATGTGACATTCATTAATTACCCCAATATTTACCAAATTATACTAAAATAATTAACAATAAAACTAATCACTTAGAATAACAATGACAATAACATTATTAATCACAATAACAGTAATATTAATAACAATAATATTAACAATTACATTCATAAACCTAAACAATAAACCCTAAAAATTATTAATAATAATATTAATAATCATAATAATTAACGCTTCAATTATCAATTACAATTTCACTAAACAAATTAATTATTAATAATAAAAACACTTCAAGTAACAATTTCACTAAACACATTAATTATTAATAATAAAAATAATTACCATTTCAAGTAACAATTTCACTAAACACATTAATTATTAATAATAAAAATAATTACCACTTCAAGTAACAATTCCCTAAACACATTATTTATTAATAATCATAATAATTAACACTTCAAATAAGAATTACAATAAACACATTATTTATTAATATTCAAGTAACAATTTCAATAAACACATTATTTATTAATAATCATAATAATTAACACTTCAACACATAATTTATTAAAACATATAATTTGAAATAAAATAACATTAAAAATCAACACATTAATAATAATAATAATAATAACTATAATATTATCAACAATAATAACAATAATAACAATAACAACAATAATAACACAATATATAATTAAAAATAAAAACAATAATTAAAAAAATAATAATAACACATATACAATTAAAAATAATTAATAATAATAATAATAATAACTATAAAATTAATAATAATAAAAATTATTTCAAAAAAAAAAAAGGAAAAACAGCGGCTGCTGCGCGCCGAAGTCGGCATCACCGCGGTAGAAGCCGCACGCGTAAGCCGGCAGCACCGCGGTAGAAGCCGCACGCGTAAGCCTGCAGCACCGCGGTAATGCCGTGCGTTTTGAGCGGCAACCACCGCCGTAATGCCGCGATCCACGCGCGGCAAACCAGCGGCGGTCTGCCGGCTGCAGCGCGCGACAGTGTTATTTTTCCGAAATTTTCCGGATAATTCGAAAATTTAACAAAATTTAGTACAAAAAATGTAATTTTACAAACTAACCTCCTCCGCTTCAGAAGAATTTCCACCTTCTATTGACATTTTAGATTTAACTTCAAAAATCAACCACAAGTTTATATATTTTAGATTGAGGGAATTTGAGAGGATGAGGGAGAGGAGAGAGAGAGAGAGGAGAGAGAGGAGAGAGATGTGCAAGGGTATAAAATGTCTTTTGGGGGGCGACATTAGTAAAAAAGTGGGCGACGATATCAAAGCCCCAAAAGAAATGGAAAGTATTTTCTTTTTTTTTTTGGAAATTTTTAACTGGAGTTAAACATAAGCCTACAGAATGGAATAACTTTCACATCAAGCCTACCATTTGGAATACTTTTAAAAGTGGTTGACAACTTGGAATAAGCAATAGTTGGTGCCTACCATTTGGAATTTCCCAATTATTAATCATGTCTCTATTCATAAAAGGTTACCAAACAATTGTATGGTATAAGATAAATTTATGGTAAAACAGTATTAGATAAAATTTATTAAAAAATTTAACGACCAAAAACTAAATTTATATATGTTAGGCTACTTTAGTAAGCCATAGACTATGTTCTTCACCCAAAACGACAATTACGAAGTAATATCCAATAGAAGGAGTAATGTTTATTTTCCAAAAGTTTTTAGGGCATGTTTGGTGAAAACAAAAAGAATGGAATTGGTAAGGAACGAGTTCTAGCTAGTTCTTAGTTTTTCTGTTTGGAGAGCACTTTCTGGAATGGAATTGCAATTCCAGGAAATTTGCTATCCCTCCCAAATAGGGGATTAAAAACCTCCTAAATATGGGGGGGAATAGGCTATCCCTTTTCTCCCACAACAACAACAAAACCATTAATAATAATAATATTATTATTATTAATAATAATAATATTAATAATAATCATAATAATAAATGTAAATATTAATAATTATTACTATAATTAATTATTAAATGTTATAATTAATTAATAATAATTGATAAAAATTAGAAATATAATGTTTAATAATTAATAATTAAAAATAAACATAAATATAAATATAAATAATTGAATATTATAATTAGTTAATAATAATTGATAACAAATAATAAACAATAAATAATAACTAATAACTAATAAATAATTATAACTAATTAAAATTAGTAATAATTAATATAATATAATAATTAATAAAATAATATTAAAAATTAAAAAAATAATTAATATTATTATAGTTAACTATTAGTAATTGATAATAATTAATAATTAATAATAAAAAAAATTATAAAAGCATGGACAATCCTAGCCTTTGGTTCCAAGATCAAGGGTTGTGATAATTAGGTGTTTTATCTTTATTTATATGGTAGGCTTTAAAATATGATTGGCTAGATTTGGGTTTTTTTATTTTATTTTTAGATAACATCACGTGAGGAGAGAGAGAGTGAGAGGTTGAGGGTGAACACTGATGCACGCATGTTGCTGGAGAGAATTACCTGCTCCCAAGTTCCAAAAAACCCCTATCATTTTGCAATTTTTGAAACTCCAACTGGTAATTTACAAAGGTGGGATTGAGAATTGTTGGTCATCTACTGTGAAGGGAGAAACCCAGAACCATTTTCGGTCGTTTGAAAGGTTCGTCCACAAATTTTTTTTCCCGTTCCGTTTGAAATTGGGGGGTAAATGTTTTGTGTGTCCATGCATGGGTTCCCAAACGACTTCCCAGCTTCTCTAGGTATGTAGCTGCATCCAAATCATTTCTCCTCGTTTCATCTGTTGATTTTTCCAGGAACAATTGCAATTGCTTTATTCATCAAACAGCAGAAACCCTAATTTTTTTTTATTGTTGCGAAAAGAAGCTTCGCCAGGAGCTGAAGGGGTGAAGTTTAGTTGCCCAAACATCACCATTCAGTACCCGAGGAGGGCTTTGTGCAGTTAGGGAATCGAAAATGGAGTGTGTGGATGAAGGAATGAGTTAATGTGAATATTGTTCATGTAATGTGAATCTTGGGTATGTGTTTTTCTGAAGTTCTGAATTTTGTTTATGTGATTTAAATATATGAATTTTGTTTATCTGAATTTTATTTATTCCCATGAGCGTTTGAGTGGGTTTATGGTGGTGAATTCGATAATCAGCTTGAAAGATGCAAATCAGGTCATCCTAGTGCATATATTGTATTCTGATGATCATTTTTGGTGTTGTTCATAATTGTAAAAAAAATGAAGTTTTTAGTTGGAATATTGTTTAGGATAATATTTATCTTTTTAATACTGTTTCAGTGGTTTTAATTTAAGTTCATATCTTGATAAATGATGAGTACACAACCACATCATGTTCAATTTTGTTGTTTCTTGTAATGGGTTGATGATCATCCCAGAATACTGGATGTTCAACCCATGACTGTTTGTTAATCGTTGTCAGGGTGCCTGATTACCATTACAGTTGGTGTTCATTATAATCACCAGATGTTCATTTTCCATTATTTGCAAGTGTTGTCACCCCCAATGATTGATTGACATTCAAACACTAATTGATGTTCATATTCTCTCTACTTGATGTTCATTTACAGTGTATGTGATGTCAGACGACTTGAGGATCATTTTGGTACACTATGTTATTTATGTCATCCTCCCTCCCCCCCTGGATGTTCATTTTCATTTTTGTATTAGTCACTGATGTTCATCCCAGAATGCTTTGATATTCATTCCAAGAATACTTGTTGTTCATTTCATCAGTAGTTGTGTTTCATTGTAAGTGTGACTTGGTAATCATTACAGTTGGTGTTCATTGTTCATTTTCATTATTTGCAAGTGTTGACTCCCCACAATGATTGATGGGCATCCAAGAACTACTTGTTGTTCATATTGTATCAACTTGATGTTCGTTTATATTTTCTTCATCCAATAGTGAGTCAGTGACGTTGTGGTCATTTTCAGTGTATGTATGTGCATGCCTGAACACTTGGGGTTCATTTTGGTACATTATGTTGCTCATGTCATCCCCCCTATCGATGTTCATTTTCATTCTTTCATTATTCACTGCTGTTTATCCCAAAATGCTTGATGTTTAGAGATGGTCAACTATGGAGGAAGATGTAACGTGGTTTTGTGGACCTCGGTTTTTATCGTTCTTCTCAGGGAGCTGGAGGCCTTGGTCATAGAAACTAGGTCTAAGGTCGGGATGAGATTTCTAAGGTAAGGATATCGGTTTGAAGAGATCACAACGCAAGAAACAAAGCTAAGGTCGGTCAAGGAATGGAAAATGGGCTTCGGAGGCTTTTCGGGATGCAAACGGGGATGAGGAAATGGGTTTTGCAACAAGGGAATAACAAGGAGGGAGAATCAAGTGACAATTCCGTTAGAAGATACCCACCGAGCTTCCTCTTCCCAGGATAGTCCAAATTAACTTCCCCAAAGTCCATCGACAGACCCGGAGGGTTAATGAAACGGAATTCCCTAGTTAGCTTCTATTCGCTTTCGTGAATAGAATACTAACTATCCCAATTCCCACCTTCCAACACAAGTGTTGGATGTATTCGGGAGCTTTCGAACCCAAATACATCCTACTTGAGGGAAGGATAGGAGTGGGAAATTGATTTCCCAACTAATTACTCACTAATATTGCTAACCCAACCTAATCATCCATTTACACCCTTAATTACCCCCAAACCCATAGGGTTTCTAGCCACTAATCATGATAAAATCTAAGCTAACAACATCCAAACCAAACCTAAACATGATTTCTAGCATCAAACAACCATAAACAAGCAAGAACAATGAAATAGTAAGTAAAAAAATCAAGAACAAGCAAAGTAATTAGCAAAGTAATTAATAAAAGAGCTAAGGGAAGAGAATACTTATCAAAATGTTGTAGATGAACAAGAGAAATCAATAAAAAGATGATTCAACAATCTCTCAATTGTTTGAATACCCAAATCTTCAATAATATACACAAATCTCCAAAACCCTAGATTAATCTCTCACTAATCTCTCTCTAAAAGTCACTAATTACAATGTTGGAAATTCTCTAAATCTATCTCTAGGTGCATCTCCAATCGAACTCCCTCAAAAACGTAGCAAAAGAGCTATTTATACAAGGGGTAAAAATCCCAAAAACGCAGCATTTAAGACCCGACAAAACGCGCAACAACAGGGGGGTCGCGGGCGCGACCAGCCCCATCGCGGGCGCGACCAGCGAAGATAGCCAGGCGATTTCTCCCTTCGCAGCGCCGTAGCTACGGTCTTGCTGACCGTAGCTGCTGTCTTGCTCGGCCTAGCGGTGGTAGCGGGTGCTACCCTAAGGGTGGCGGGGGCTACCCTTGGCTTTCCTTCCCTTTGTTCTTCCTTCTTTCCGAAGCATGTAATGCCCGATCCGAGAGTCGTAGCAGGTGTTACTTCACTAATTGACACCAAAGGTGAGGAAGGTGGTCCCGGGTCGACTCCACCTCGGCTTCCGGTCCGGCTCGGCTCGGGGAATCACCAAAAATGCTATAAAAAGGCCCGTTTTGCTACGTTTTGAGTGAAAACTCCAAAATCTACAAAATAACCAAAAACGTATTAAAAACTATGAAATTAAACCACGAAACGAGTCAAAAGCCTAAGGATTTAGGCGGTATTTAGACACAAAATTGGGTCTAAACACCCCCCCACACTTAAACTTTTGCTCGTCCCGAGCAAAACAAAACAAAACAAAAAAGAAAACTAAACACCAACTCCTCTGTCGTGGGAGGAAACGAGTGCATTTAGCGTAGGCACCAAGCCCTTTGAACCCCCGGTAGCCCGGGTGGACGAGATGGACTCGTGAGGGTTTGTAGCGGCTATACCCACAAAAGCCAAAGAAAAAGGAGAGAGGGAAAGTGAAAACTTAACCGAAGAAAAACAAAGGAAAAGAAAAAAACAACAGCTTCGCTTCAAAAGATCTCGAAATCTAAAATCAGGAAAACGTTATTAAACCTCCAAAAGGAACCGTTATGAGCGTCTCACAAACACCTATCCTAAGTAAAAGTCAGTCTTTGAGATTTTCGATGTCCTACACCTAGTGTCAAGCAAAACCCTATGTGCGTAAGTGCTAGTGGGTTCTAACTGATTCCAAAAGACTCCAAGGACTTATGCCCGAGCTCAAAAACATTAAAACGAACAAGAGAAGTGTTGCCCTTCCTCGCATTTGGTCGCCCTTGGCTTGGTGAGGGCCGTAGGTGATTCAAGGAGAGGCCCCACACTATATTAACGCTTAAGCTTTTCTTTTTCGGGTTGGGTAATCCCAACAAAATTGCTTTTTCTTTTTCTCTTTTTTTTTCTTCTTTTTATAGGTCGGTATTAGCCTTACTTTCGGGAATTGGACGGCCTAAATATGGGGTTTACCCTCCCAACACAGTCTTTTCCGTACACACCTCCGCCGAGAATTCAATATGGAAGGAGCTTAAGGGGTAATAGCGTCGTACCGCTAATACCGGGCCCGTGTAGGTTGGCTAAGTGTAATGTGGTTGATGTCATTCAGCGACACGCTCCACTTAATCCGGTTATTGTAGTTTTTCTTTCTTTTTCTTTCTTTTTGACTTTGCATTTGCTAAACAGGGAAACAAAACAAGCTCGGACACAAACCCCTAGAATCGCCCGACTTCAACTAGAACGTGAAAGGAATCGGGGGTTTCGCTAGACACTTGATGAAGGTCATCTAAAGAGATAAGTCATGACTGGTACCCGAGACAGGTTCGAAAACGCTAAGACCGGTTTCTTTTGAAGAAGTTTAAGAACGACTATCTCAATTTCGACAACAAGATTAAAGAAACAAAGCAAAAACAAAACGAAAACGAAAACGAAAGAAAACTTTTAAGGTTTTCGCTCCCTTTTTTTTTTCCTTTTTCACACAAAATTTTTTTCAGATTTTAGGCAAAAACTAGAAAACAAAAACAAAAATGCTAGGTGATCTACCCTTGAAACAGAATATCTCCCTTCCCCCCCCCCCCCTCCCACACTTAAAACGCCACAATGTCCTCATTGTGGGAAGGTGTCACATGAAAAGGGTAGAGAACCTACAAAAACAAATAAACAAGAACAACTAGCATATAAAAGTGGTGGTGACCCGAGCCCACACAGCTCCAACAGCAATATAATCCCAACACAAACACTCAAAGGGGCTCGTCACCCAAAAGAAAAATCAAGCATGCAACAAGGATCAATATTATGTACACATTCAAAGAGTGCGGAAAGAGGTTACCTCGGGGTCTTCAAATAAATAACAAACCCAATCCGGGATCCAAGAAAACGTCACACGTTGGTTAGGAATAAACAAGAAAAACATAATAAGTGTGAGTGTTCGCATGCATAAAAGAAAAAGAACAAAACAAAAATGAAAATAAGACACTAGGGACTATAAACTAAGGAAAAGCGAAAAATATTCACAATATATACATTGACTCTAGCTGACCTCAACCCCGAATCTCACTAGCTTGAGGCGGGAATTGAAGGTGAAACATCTCATGATCGGCCTAACCAATGATGAAGCAAAGGAAACGAAACACTCAAACTATGGGAACAACGAACTCAACAAAACTAAACTAACCGACACACTTCCCAACTTTCCCATAAAGCACCCCCCCACACTTATCTAACACTAACAGTGTAAATAAAATCAATAAAGAGAGTAAAGTGGGAGTGGGGACACTTACAAATCATTGCTCGGATCCTCCCAGGGGAGGATATGGGTGATAAGGAAAGAACGTAGGATAGTGGTGGTTCATGTACTCTGGTGGTGCCGGGGGATGTTTGCAATGGAATAGTGATAATACCCCCAGTCACGCCAATACTGGTTTTGTTGCTGAAAATACTCCTCGTGCCTTTGAAGATGTGCATGCACATTGTTGAGCGTAGACTGCTGGGCACGTAGCAACTCTTGTTGGTTCTCCAACAGATTGTGCTGACCTTGGAGTATCGTTTGTTGTTCTCGATGATCAACTCTCATTTGTTCGAATTGAGAGTTGAGATGCTCAATTAAAGCTTCCCATGGATGACTTCCACTTCCGCTAGCTTCACATGGCCAGTATGCTCCTCTTCTTCATCCTCATTTTCTTCTTCCTCCCCTTCTTTTTCATTGTCCTCTTCTTCTTCCTCACCATCGGACACATCCGGACCACCCACTCATGGTCACTAGGAACGACCACAAGACCGCTTATGCTCCTTAGTGATATCCAACCATTGCTCAAGATAGTTCGGATCCAAGAGAATCTTCGCTTTGTTGTCGTGTCCATGGCAATAGATCGTGTCGCTTAGGTGCTTGGCGAGGATATTCATTTTCTCGCAATCGGACCTTGTCGATAGGATCCTAAGATAGCGTGTCCACTTCTTCAAATATTTCAAACCTTCTTGAACTAGAAAGTGGCAAATGATGTGCCACAACCCAATAGAAGTAGGTCGGGGTTCCATGCTAATCTCCCGAAGGCAATGTAGAATGCAAGATCCGGTGTATACCTTTTACCCTCATCGCATTGTAGATCACAAAGAGATCATCTTTCCGAACTCGGGGCCCATCATCTCTCCCAACATCGAACTTGTCACGATTCTATGGAAGATTCGGATGACTGGATTGCAAAAATCATGTCCCTTAGAGTTTCGGGAGCAATGGTAGCGTGGTTCTGCATTTCTCGTGCCATGATTCATCCTCCTCCAACAAGTTAGGTCCTTCATTGCCTTTTGCTCATCAAAATTTGCGCATCGCTCATAAAATCTCCCATCTTCGGGCAACCCCAACCTTCGGTAAAAACGCTTCAAGGTGCACTTCTTATCTTTGTTGGCGACCCGGTATTCAAAATGCGCATCTTTCTTGCCATCATCGTGAACCTTCAAGGAGCTTAAAAATTCGAGGATGGGCTGGTCCACAATCGATTCATCGATCATGATGAATGCCTCCCAACCAAGAACACGAATGAGATAATCGAAGCTTGGCTTGCAATGGATGGCTTCGATCGTTGCCGCATCATAAATATCCAGTGCACATATTTTTCGTGCTTGGAGCGCTTCGTACCGTTGTCTATGTTCTTCATCTCGGAAAGTCACATCCGCATTAGGTTCACACCGAATTAGTGTGGTCGGTTGCGCTTAGTAACGCTCCTTTGTAGATAAGGATGGTCCCGGTTGCGATGAAGAAGCTTCCTCGACTCGTGAACGCTTGCTCCTTCCACTCATGATGAACAAAAGCAAGACTTGCCAAGATTTTTGACAATAATAGTGCCTAAGTCATAAAGGTAAACCAAAAACAATAGACACAAACAACAAACACGTGAGTTTGAAAAGCTTAAACACAAAATCCACTAGAGATTACCTTAGATTGGAGCACTTGAACGTGTATCCATCAGGGAGAAACGATTCTTGCTTGTCAAAATGATCCATACACACAGCATACTAGAATATAATGCAAGAATAGCACAGAGACAGCTTACTAACTCAACTCACAATGCAAGTGTGTGTGAAAATCGACAGTCTTTTAGTGCAACTAGCATACTTGTGCTTTGACAAATGAATTTCGAAAGTTAATCGCACTAACCACTAGTGAATTAACATAGCATGGACACAAAGGATACCAAAACAGCACACCAAAAACACTTCACTGCGTGGGTGTGTATTGACAAGTACTTATAGTGTGACCGGTGTGTGTGTGTGCTTTCAACGAATGAAAAACAGCAACTTAATCACACACACACTAAGCAAGGACCAACATTCGATTTCAACACACCCAATCTCAACAAATAGCAAGGCAGAAACGTGTGTAAAAATTGGCAAAATTGAACCCAACTATGCAAAGCATGGAAAACGAACCAATGCATATGAGAAGGGAAGGAAATTCGCACAATTTACACAAGAAATACCTCAATTAGCTTTGTATACCAAACACTTGAACAATGGCGCTCGATTTGGAACTGAATCTGGGCAGAATTTCGAATCCCAGCCGTAAATTCACAGCAGAGGAGAAGAATTAGGGCAAGGTTTCGAAAATGGAGGAGAGAAATGGGTCGAATTGATGAATGAGAGAAAGGATTTAGTGTGGGTGTGAGGTTTTGTCGTAGGTTTAAGGCTGTTATAGAGAAAGGATTTAGTGCGGGCGCGACAGGTGCTGGCTGCGGGAGTTGGGCGCTGCTCGTGTGTCGCAGCTGCGGTCTTCCTTCACCGTAGCTGCGGTGAGCGTCTGCCATGTCACTGCCGCATTGCTTGCACGCGTGGTGCTACCTCTTGGGTAGCTCCGGTTACTGGCTTCTTGTTGTAGCGGGAATGGCCAGTGCTACGGACGGGGTAGCGCCTGATACCTCTTCTGGGCATTCGCTTAACACATAAAATCATCAAAATTATTCTAACTCCTAAAAACTTCTCCTTCTACCCTCAATTTTTCCACTCTTCCCCACATTCAATCCAAAATTTCCTAACTCTCAAACTCTCTCAACAACATATTCTTTTTCAAAACTTCACTCACTCACACTACTTCTTTTACTCAAACTTCAATTTTCTTATTTACAACTCCATCTTTTTCTATTTTTCACATCATTTTTCACTTTTTTTTTTCAAATTTTTTATGTTGATCCTAGAACTAATACCTCAAGAATACAAAAGAAAGAAATAAAGAAAAATAACAAGACAAGAAAAGAAAAAAAAATAGAAAAACCTAAAGAAAACTAAAAGGAAAAATTAAAAAGAAGAAAAAGAAATAAAATTAGGAAAATGCAAAAAAAAAAAACTAAAAACTTGAAATAAGAAGCTCAAAAATTAGGAAAATGCAGCAGGTTTCAAGCCAACCTTGGTGAGAAACACTGGATTGCTGTGAAAAACATACTTAAGTATCTGAATAGAACTAAGGAGTTGTCCTTGGTCTATGGAGGTGAGAGACAGCCAAGTGTAAAAGGTTACACTGATGCAAGTTTTATGACGGATAAAGATGACTACAGTAGTCAATATGCATACGTCTTTTGTCTAAATGGTGGAGCAGTGAGCTGGAAGAGTTCCAAGCAAAACACTATCGCTGATTCTACAACTGAGGCAGAATACATGCAGCATCAGAAGCTGCGAAGGAGGCAATGTGGGTGAAGAAGTTCATCGAGGAGCTTGGAGTTGTGCCTAGTATTGCGGAAGGCGTGGACCTATACCGTGACAACAGTGGAGCCATTGCTCAAGCAAAGGAACCTAGAGCACATAGCAAAGTTAAGCATGTGTCCAGAAAATATCACATCATTCGAAAGATCATCGAAGAAGGTGCTATTAATGTGTGCAAGGTTCATACGGATGAGAATGTCGCCGATCCGCTTGCTAAACCCCTGTTGCAAGCGAAGTATGAAGGTCTTACTCATGCAATAGGAATTAGACATCTTGAATGATGTTATTAAATTACATTTTTGAACATTAGATGGCTCATGGCTTGTAATAGTTATTTATTCATCATTTATAAATAAATTCAAACTTTACATAAATTGTGGTTTAGAATTATGTAAATGTCCTAAAGGGTTAGTGAATTCAAAATGGGAAATCGGATGAGGTCTGATTTCTGAAACCCCATTAGTGAACTTGATGACGCTAATCATGGTCGATAGTCGACCTATTTCCTAATTGTATTATCATGTAGGAACAGTGATAATACCAACACAATTAGCATGTAGGATTGAGGTGATGATCAAGTTTCGTGATCATAGTGATGTGATGACATCATAAATCAGTCACATGGGTATTGTTGAGAATAACTACCGAACTGACCCGCAGTGGGAGCTCTTTAAGTTGGGAATTGTCATAGGAGCTCTCACCACTCAAAATTCCTGAATCCTGAGTTCAGTATACAGATTGCATGATCTGCTGTGACTTTGGAGCGCGTCAAACACCTTTCGTAACAGTAGGCTATAAAGGCGGTGTCTAGGTTACAGTTGGATCATGTGAGAATGTGTGTCTGAACAAGATGGCATTATCCTCCCTATTAGGGACAATTGTCTTATTGGCCACTCGGTGAGAATGGACTGAAAATGCTTGGCCGAGCTCAGTTGAATCAATAGTTGATCATCTGTTTTTCAAAGTCTAAACTTGGAGATCGAGGAACGTTTCGGGTCTTATATAAGGATGACATCATCTTACCTTATCCGAACATGAGACAGTAAGTGACAAGGGAATTCAAAGAATCGAACACTTGTGGGAAAAGTAGGAGATTGTTGGAAATGTCCCGACAATGTTCGATATACACGGAGATTAAACCAAAGTAATATAGTAATTATATGTCTTGCTAGAGACCTCTATAATTAGTAATTAAATATGTTTAATTACAACTATATTATTTGGTCCTACTGGGTCACACAAGTCAGTGCCCTGGAATAATGTATGTAACCTAAGTAATATTGTATTACGTTTAGAAAAGTTGGAAACTGATTTTTGTGAGAAATCAGCCTAACACGGACCGAAATTGGGCTCAACACGGACCGTGTTGACCCAACACGGTCCGTGTTGACCCAACACGATCCGTGTTGAGACACCACGGTTCCTGGTGTCCATGGGCCGAATTAATGGACCTTCTGAAGTCCAACACGGATCGTGTTGTTTCAACACGAACCATGTTGGGCCTGAGAAGCGCACCGCCGCGTTAAGTCGGCCTTTTAGGGTTTTGAATCCTCTCCCTAGGTTTTCTAAACACTATATAAAGGGATCTCTGAGAGAGATTATTCCACACCAACTGCCTGAGACTCTTAGAGAGATATCAGGGTGATTTCCCGAGTTCCTCTCTTGATAAGTGCTTCTTGTATGTATGAATACTTGGTTGTTTCGATTGGAATTTGAGGAATATTTGATTTGATTGTATTATTTTATGCCAGAATTTCCCATATTACGCTTGGTTTGGAGTTTGGTGAGTTTTGTAGGAAATTTGTGAAGAATCGATGTAAACTGAGCTAAAAATCAAGTGTAGATCCAAGTTATGACCTTAAAGGACCAAGAAGTGAGTTGTTGGATCACCCAAGGCCCAAACAATAGCCCAAAGGACTCCTAGGCCTGAAAAAGCAATGGCACGGGTGGTGCCAGAGGAGGCACGGGTAGTGCCTATGACCAGAACATGAGAAAAATTGAAGCAGTGGACAGACACGGGTAGTGCTTAGGAGGCACAGTCCGTGTCAGCAGGGGCACGGTCCGTATCACCCCTGGCACGGTCCGTGTCTCTCCTGTCTTTTCATTTTCGGCGGTTTTGAGTTGCTATTTGCCTATATTATGCTTATTTCCGGCTGAGAAGAGGAGAATCATCATTCCACCATCTTCCATTCCATGCCCTAATCATATCCTTCATTCATTCATATTCCATCCACCATTGAAGATTAAGAGAAGATTGAGGATCGAAGAGCATCTTGAATTCACTTTGAAGTGGAGGAGCAAAAGTTCTCCATAGTTGATTCCTAGCAAGATTGTTCTTCCCTTTGGTTTATTTCTCATTCTCTCATAGATTTTCATATGCTTTCTAGAATAAATTTCAATTGCTTTGTAGTTTTAAATATGAATTGTGAGTATTCTTTTTAGTTTAGGGGATGAACCTTTGAAGTTGCTTGATGAATTAACTTTGTTGGATTGGATTATCATGAATTTAGTATGTTTTAATCTATTTGTTCTTTGAATTGAATTGTTATTGCTTTTGCTTGATCACCAATTGCAAGTTAATAGGTTGTTGAATGAAGTACCGAAAGGAGAAGTTTGATTACCGGAAAACCTAGATTAAACTAGTTAAAATTGTCTAAACATAGAAGTTTTAATTAGGGTTCTTGAGATAATTAGATCTTTAACCTTGACTAAATCGAAATAACCACGAAAGTATGTGCTTGGTTAGTCTTGGCAATTCGCTCTAATGACAAAATCTCATTGCGAAGTGTTTTATGCTATTATCGAACCTTGATAGTGCAAATTAATGAAATGAATGTTCAATCCACATCGTTGATTCGTTATTTGACTTAGGTTTCATCCCCTGAACGCCTTTTTACCTTGATTAAATCAGAAAAGTTTGTGTGAATATTAGTTTGTTTAGACCATGATTGTGATTAGATTTAGAATTAGTTACTTCAAACCAAAAACGAATCAACTTAGCGATCAACTAGGAGGCTAGTTCAGTGCGTTGAAAGGAAATGCCCCTGTGGGAACGACCTTGATTTATGCTACAATTTCACCCGTGCACTTGTGGCCTATCAAGTTTTTGGCGCCGTTGCCGGGGACTCTGTCCCTAGCCAGCCACTGAACGAATACCCTAAGGTTGCCTAAGTCATTTATTTTATGTTTTGATTTTCCTTGGTGTTTTGGTTTTTGTCTTGCCAGGTTTACTCTACTTGCATGCAAAAGGCTCCACTCTTTGAGTTTGATCGTGAAATCGAAAGAACCTTTTGCTCCCGACGAAAGAAGCAAAAGTTAGAGCACGCCTGGAGAAGACAAGAAGAGAACTCCAAGCGAAAGAACACCATGTCCGGTGGTGGCGGCGGCGGCGGTGGCGAAGAGCCTAGAATCACGCTTGGCTCCTATGTGATGCCAAATGTCACAAATCAACCCTCCGCCATTAATCCTCCAAGAGTGGTCGCTGATGATTTCGAGCTGAGGAGTTCACTCATCAATTTGGTGAAGGCCAACCCATTCCATGGCCTCCCCAATGAAGATCCCAACCGGCACCTTCGCCTATTCAACCAAGCATGTGAGACCTTTAAGGCAAATGGTGCAACACCCGATGCAATCAAGCTGCGATTGTTTCCCTTCTCACTAGAAGGGAAGGCTTGGGAGTGGTTGGATTCTCTTCCATCAAGCTCTGCCATCACCACTTTTGACCAACTTGCTAGCTTATTCTTGGCGAAGTACTTTCCTTCTAGCAAGTTGATGAGCCTCCGTAAACAAATCTCAACATTTGTCCAAGAGCCGGATGAGTCCCTCTATGAAGCATGGGAGAGGTTCAAGGACCTCTTGCGTCAATGCCCCCACCATGGTTTAGAACCATGGGTCCCGATACAAGCCTTCTACAACGGGGTGGATGACAACTTGAGGGCCAACATCTTGGCGGCGGCGGGAGGCAACATCATGTCCAAGACAGTGGCGGAACTCCAAACTTTGATTGAGGAGATGGCGATCAATAGCTACCAGTGGTCAAAGCCCCGTTCCAAGAGGACGGGAGGTAAGTATGAAGTTGATGCTATTTCTATGTTTAATGCTAAGTTGGATGCCATGACTAAGAAGATGGATTTGTTGAATGTGAATGCTCCCCCTCCCCAACCATGTGCGTCGTGTCAATCATATGAGCATGAGACCTTGAATTGTCCTAGTGGGTTGGTTAGTAATGAATCGACCGAAGTGGTTAACTATGTTGAGAACCCTTCTATTAGGCAAAACTTTGACCCTTTTTCCAATACTTACAATCCCGGTTTTAGATTCCACCCGAACTTTTCTTACCGGAATAATAACCAAATGGGTCAACCCCAAGGATAAAGACAACCCTAACCACCTCCACCACAAGCTCCCCAAAAGCCTAACCTAGAGTCCATGATACAAGCTTTGATGTTGTCTTAACAACAACACCAACAACGGCAACTTGAGCATCAACAAAGACAAGATGAGGTGATTAAGGCCTTAGCTACTAAAGTTGAACTTATGAGCACCTACACTCAAATGCTCGAGAATCAAATTGCCATTCAAGCTAGTACCTCCACTACCCCTCCGGGAATGCTTCCCGGAAAGCCCGAACCTAACCCTAAGGATCACTGCCAAGCCATAACCTTAAGGAGTGGGACACAATTGGAGGGGCCTAAAGATCCTAGGATTGAGCATGTGGTGATTGATGTGCCTAAAGATGTTGAAAATGATGTGATTGATGCTGAGAATGTTGTGGTTGATGAGGAGGTGTCTCCGCCCTCCAAAGATTCTGTGATTGATGTTGATGTGCAAAGAAAGAGCCTCTTAATGACCCACCGAAAACTCCCCAAAGGATTTTTATTCCGCCCGTGCCTTTCCCTCAAAGATTGGCTAGGGCTAAACTTGACAAACAGTTTGGGAAGTTCTTGGAGGTCATCAAGAAGCTCGAGATTAGCATACCATTCACCGAGGCCTTGTCTCAAATGCCCGGCTATGCCAAATTTTTGAAAGAAATTTTAAGCAACAAGAGAAAGCTAGAAGAGCATAAGACAATGGCTTTGACCGACCATTGTAGCGCCGCGATCCAAAACAAGCTTCCTCCTAAGCTTAAGGATCCCGATAGCTTCACCATTCCATGTGTTGTAGGGAACATTTCATTGATCGTGCTTTGTGTGATTTGGGGTCAAGTGTGAACTTGATGCCCCTTTCTTTGTCTCAAAAACTTGGTATGGGTGAGCTGAAACCCACTACTATGTCCCTACAGCTTGCTGACCGTTCTATGAAATACCCCTTGGGTATACTTGAGGATGTCCCTATCAAGGTGGGTGACATCTTTGTGCCTGTTGACTTTGTGATACTTGATATGCATGAGGATTTGCGCACCCCAATCATTCTTGGAAGGCCTTTCTTGGCCACTTCGGGGTGTTGTGTTGATGTGAAAAATGGCAAGATGACTTTTGATGTGGGAAGTGATAAGATTGAGTTTAATGTGAATAAAGCTTCCAAATTTCCTTCTATTTCTGATGATTGTAACTTCGTTGATTCGATTGAGGGAATATTTAGGGGACATGAGACTAACCATTGGCCAAGTGATGATCCACTTGAGCTATGTTTGCTGTTTTGTGACTATTTGCAGGATGACAACCCCGATTTGCAATTTGTGCTGAGTTGATGGAAGCATCCCCACCATTTCCATCGGGGTTTGCCAAGATTGAGAAGCTGGAGGAGGAAGAAGAGCCTACACATGCTGTGAAAAAGGCTCCGGAAGTGGAATTGAAGCCTCTTCCATCTTCTTTGAGGTATGAGTTAGACAAATCTGAAAATTCTGCTTTGTTGGAAGTTTTAAGATTGCATCGCAATGCCATAGGATACACTCTTGATGACCTAAAGGGAATTCACCCTTCGTTTTGCATGCATCGCATCCTCATGGAGGAAAATCATAAGCCATCCATTGAGCATCAAAGGAGGCTTAACCCCACCATGAAAGAAGTTGTGAAAAAAGAGGTTTTGAAACTGTTGAAGGCTTCAGATATCTACCCTATCTCCGATAGTGAGTGGGTAAGCCCGGTCCATGTTGTGCCTAAAAAGGGGGGAATGACTGTTGTGAAAAATGATAAAAATGAATTGATCCCCACTAGAACGGTAACGGGTTGGCGTATGTGTATTGACTATAGGAAATTGAACAAAGCCACCCGGAAAGACCACTTTCCCCTTCCTTTTGTAGACCAAATGCTAGAGAGACTTGCTAAGAATTCCCATTTTTGCTACCTAGATGGCTATTCCGGATTTTTCCAAATCCCGATTCACCCAAAAGACCAAGAGAAAACCACTTTTACTTGTCCTTATGGAACTTTTGCATATCGGACAATGCCTTTCGGGTTATGTAATGCACCCGCTACTTTTCAAAGATGCATGATGGCTATATTCTCCCAATTTATAGAGGACATAATGGAGGTTTTTATGGATGATTTTTCAGTTTATGGCACCTCATTTGAACATTGTTTAAATAATTTGAAACAGGTGCTAAATCGATGTGAAGAAGTTAACTTGGTCTTGAATTGGGAAAAGTGCCATTTTATGGTGCAAGAGGGGGTAGTTCTTGGGCATGTTGTTTCATCTAAGGGCATTGAAGTTGATAGAGCAAAGGTGGAGGTGATTGAAAAATTACCACCACCAAATTCTGTAAAGGGTGTGAGGAGTTTTCTTGGACATGTTGGTTTTTACCGGCGGTTCATAAAAGATTTTTCAAAAATTGCAAAACCTCTCACCCAATTGCTCATCAAAAATGTGCCCTTTGACTTTAATGAAGAGTGTTTGAGTGCTTTTCTCAGGTTGAAGGAAGCTTTGGTCACCGCTCCGATCGTACAAGCACCGGATTGGGATTTGCCCTTTGAAGTGATGTGCGACGCAAGCGATCATACAGTGGGGGTTGTTTTGGGGCAAAGGAAGGACAACAAGCCCTATGTGATTTACTATGCAAGCAAGACGTTGGATGGAGCTCAAGTTAATTATGCCACCACCGAGAAACAGTTCTTAGCGGTTGTCTTCGCTTTGGAAAAATTCCGCTCCTATTTGATCAATTCCAAGGTGATTGTCGTCATGGATCATGCTGCTCTACGGCACCTCTTGACTAAGGCGGATTCTAAGCCTCGCCTCATTCGATGGGTCCTCTTACTCCAAGAGTTTGACCTCGAGATCCGAAACAAACCGGGATTGCAAAATGTGGTGGCCGATCATCTTTTGAGATTGCAACTTGAGGCTCAAAGCGATGATGATATTCCCATTGATGATTCCTTTCCACATGAACAACTCTTTCTTCTTGCTCATCAAGTCACCCCTTGGTATGCGGATATAGTGAACTTCATTGTTAGTGGTGTACTTCCCCCGGAGATGTCATGGCAACAAAAGAACAGGTTTCTTTCCGAGTTGAGGAAATATGTTTGGGAGGAGCCTCTACTTTACAAGCTTTGTGGGGATGGAGTGTATAGAAGATGCTTGCCGGAAGATGAAATTCAAAGTGTGCTCCACCATTGTCATGCCACTGCTTGTGGTGGTCATTTTAGCACCGACAAGACCGTTGCAAAGGTGCTCCAAGCCGGGTTCTATTGGCCTACACTCTCCAAGGATGTGAGAAGTTTTGTGCTCTCATGTGACAAGTGCCAAAGAACCGGGAGTATTTCCAAGAGGAATGAGATGCTGACATTACATTTTAGAGGTAGAACTCTTTGATGTGTGGGGGATAGACTTCATGGGTCCCTTCCCTCCTTCTCACAACAACCTCTACATCTTGGTGGCGGTCGATTATGTTTCGAAGTGGGTTGAGGCAATTGCAACACCCACCAATGATTCCAAGGTGGTGATTAAGTTCCTCAAGAAGATCTTTGCAAGATTTGGAACTCCAAGAGCCTTATTGAGTGACAAGGGCACTCATTTTTGCAATCGGCCTCTTGATGCTCTTCTAGCCAAGTATGGGGTGACACATCGAGTTGCTACACCATATCATCCCCAAACTAGTGGTCAAGTGGAGCTTTCTAATCGGGAAATCAAGAGCATTTTGGAGAAGACGGTCAACCGTTCAAGGAAGGATTGGTCTCTTAAGTTAGATGATGCATTGTGGGCCTACCGGACCGCATACAAGACTCCATTGGGAACCACTCCGTACCGGTTAGTTTATGGAAAAGCATGTCATTTGCCGGTTGAGTTGGAACACAAAGCTTTTTGGGTCGTTCAAACTCTTAACTTCGATCTTGCAAAGGTTGGAGAAAAGAGGATGTTACAACTTCAAGAACTTGATGAATTGAGGTTGGGGGCTTATGATAGTGCAAAGTTGTACAAGGAGAGGACTAAGAGATGGCATGACAAGCATATTTTCAAGAAGAGGTTTGAAGAAGGTGACCAAGTGTTGTTGTTCAACTCAAGGTTGAAATTCTTTCCGGGCAAGCTTAAGTCCCGATGGTCGGGTCCTTTCCGAGTTTTGAAGGTTTTCCCCCATGGTGCGATTGAGATTTGTGGGGACGATTCCGAGCCATTCACGGTCAATGGGCATAGACTTAAGCCCTACTTGGTTGGTCAACCTCTAGAAGATCGCCAACACTACAACCTCACCGCTCCCGGTGCGGTTTGAGAGGTACTTGGTCAAGCTTAGGACGGTAAATAAGCGCTTCTTGGGAGGCAACCCAAGCTTTTTAGATTTTATTTTCATTTTTTTTTAGGATTTTCTAAAAATTTTCCTCATTTTTCTTCTTTTTATTTTGATTTTTCTATTTTTTCCCTATTTTTCTTGAATTTTTAGGCTTTTTCTTTAATTTTATTTTGATTTTTCTAGGGTTATTAGACATTTCTCTCTTTTTATTTTGTTTTTCTAGGATTTTTCTAGGGTTTCTATTTTATTTTTCTTTTTGAGGTATTAGTTTTAGGGAAATGAAAAAAAGAAGAGAGAAAAGAAAGAAAACATAAGAAAAAAAAAGATTGAGAGTGAGTGAAAAAAAAAATAAAAGTGAGTGAGTTGGAAAATAAATGAGTGAAAAGAATTAGTGTGGAGAGGATGGATTGTAAAAAAATGAGAGAAATTCAAGAAGAAAAAAAATGCATAATTGAGAGTTGGGAGAGTTGTGGGGTTCGATCTCAAGACCTATAAGGTGAAGGGGAGGAGGCACGGGTAGTGCCTGCATGGACACCAGTCGTGCGCCCCTCCAGCAGCCCAAGAATTGTTCAGGTAAGTGAGGCACGGTCCGTGCCTAGGGTGGCACGGTCCGTGCCCTCATCGAAATCCCTAAAAAAAGCCTGCTTTTCTTTTACTGAATCGGTCCGTGCCCTTCTTTTCTGCCCAGCCATTCTCCATCCCCCTTACTCGCCATCGCACAGCAGTGCCAGCCCCACCTCTTCTCGCTCGCTCAGCCCCAGCCCCTGCTCCTCTCCTTCTTGCTCGCACTCGCACACACCAACGCACCCTCTTCCCGCTCGCTCAGCCCCTCGCTAGCCCTCTCGCACGCCACACAACGCACGCCCAGCACAGCGCTTCACTCGCCCAAACCCTAACACTCTACATTCTCATTTTTCTTCTCAATTTCTCTTGTAAAAAGGTTTGATTCTTGTTTCTTTTTAGTTTTCTTGGTTTAATTTGCTGATTTTTGAGATACTTTGTTTTGGTTTTTGAATTTAGGGTTTCTTGTGCTTAATTGTTTTGATTTGTTTTAGTTGTTGCCCAATTCAATTACTAAGGTTAGTTCGAACCCTATTGCTATTTTGTTTCAATTATTCAACTTTGATTTCTCTTGTCTTGGTTGAATTGTTCGAAGAGTCAATTGCTATGCTTTGGGTTTGGTTTGGTTGTGTATTTGGTGTGGTTTGTCTCAAGAATTAGTATGTATACTTGGTTGGATGTATATACATTGAGTTTTGGTGGTAGTAAGTTAGTCCTTGTGCATAGTTAACTTGTTTCTTGCTTTAGTTTTAGTTTCATTTCGTCATAGTTAAGAGTTTTTGGTGATTTGTATATAGTTGGTCATTCACCTTTGTGTTGATTTTGAGTTTGGTTTGTTTAGTTTGGTAGGTTGTAAATATTGTCTTGGCTTACCTATTTGTTAGATTTTTGTCTTAGGAGTCTAAGTTTCGTGTTTCTTTGTTTCGTTTTTGAGTCAATGATGGTTCGTACAAACTAACTCCATCCATTTTGAGTCTTTTGCACTTTTGTATATAACTAACATTGTTGTAACCCTTTGTTATCGAAGGATGGCTAGGGGTAAAGGTCCAGTTCAAGAGGACTCGTCTTCTAAGAGGCGGAAGGCTGATGGAGGCAAAGGGAAGGACAAAGGTGCGCGCTCGTCACGGCCTAATCGAGGTAACAATCCATTCAATCTTGAAGGTGAAATGTATGAGCGTTACCTTGCTTTGAGCAAGCGTAAAGTCGTAGCCACTAGATATATGCATGAACCCTTCTTGGCTGCGACTGGCATGTTAATTGATGTTGAATGGTTGTTAAATCGTTGTGGCCTGTTGCGTTTTGCTCGGATGAGAGAACCTACCTTTCGCAACCTGACCTTGGAGGGGCTTAGCACTTTCGAAGTAGACTTGACTACTAGGGACGGTTTGATTAGCTTTAACATCAATGAGGAGACCCATTCCCTCTCTTTGACTGAATTTGCTGAGATATTTCAACTGCCTGTCATAACTAATAGAGGGAGGCGAGAGATGCCTGATGATGATGTATGGAACCCCAAAGCCTTTTGGCAGTTCCTTATTACTAGGGCTGATTATAACCCTCGCAAATCTAAATGCACTGCCATCCGCAATCTGACTTTTTGGGTTGTTCAGCAAATTTTATCCTGTGGAATGTTTGGTCGTGGTGATAGCATGAATGTTGCATCTAAGGCTGAATTTTTTGTGCTGTGGGGGATGTATTATGCCCGACCTGATGTTAACCCCGCTGCCCTTTTTGCTCTTCATTTAAAGAGACATGCTAGCCTGGGGAAGGGGGATATTGTTATGGGGGGTCTACTCACTGTATTAGCGAGACATTTTGGTTGGGACCCTGCTCGCCATCAGCGAGATTTAGTTGGTGGACCTTTGCTTTTGGATGCTAAGATCTTTTGTTCTATGAAAATGTGTACATTGGACGGGGCTACTGTTTTGTGGCGGTACCCTAACAATGAGTTGATGCGGCTTCCCCATGATCATGTGTCCATCCAACATGTCCCTAACATCCTCTTTCTCCCTCCCATGGACCCAAACCAGCCCGATTTTGAGGCTCCACTAGCCATTCGAGAGGATGGAGAGAGTGGTGACAGTAGCAGTGATGCGCAAAGTGATGAGGGTGATGGTGAGCCTACCCTTGAAGAGAGGCTTAACGACCTCCAAATTTATTGTGAGCTTGAGTTTCAACTTTCAAGCTCTTCGGGATTCCCAGGGTAGGATTGAGCGTAGTCAAGATGAGATGCTTGCCTTGATGCGATCCGTTCGTGATTGGCAGCTTAACCATACATGCAACCCACCCCCTCCTCCACCTCCATGATTACCTCTTTGTGACCTCTTTGTGTTTTCTTCCTTTGCTTCTCTGGTGATGTTTCGCATTGCGGACAATGCTCGGTTCAAGCATGGGGGGGGGATTTGTGTAAACTTTTTGTGGATATGTGTGTTTTTAGTCGTTTTTAGTTTTGATTTTTAACTTGTTTTGAGTCTTTTTCTTTTGTTTGATTTATTTCCTTTGTTTTCTAGATTTGCTTGTAGTTTTTTTTAATTTCTTCTTTTCGTAGGTTGTTTTCGTTTTCTTATTTTCATTTTGAGTCTTGTAAAAAGTTTTTGAAAAAAAAAGAAAAAAATTAGAAAATTAAAAAAAAAACTGTTTGATAAAGGATTTGGCGAGATAGTTTTCTTTTGACTTTATTTGATCTTGTATAGCCCGTTTGTGAAAGACTGTGAATTGACACGAGTTGTGAAGCTAAATGTTGTGAAAATTGTGCTAGGATAGTGAGATCGATTACTTTTGTCACTATTAAGATTGAGTTGTGCATATGCATATCTTTCATACTGGGTAATGATTGTTGAGCGCTACCCGTGAGTCCACATAAGCCTTAAAGAAAAGACTAATCATTTTTATTAGTCTTATTTCCATGAGTGACTCACCATTGTGGCATCCTCCTTCATTTGCTTTGCATCTCCTTGAAATTGTTATGCGTTGTACATTGACAAGATGATAGAGGCATTAGGAATTGAACCCGCAAGCCTTGACCTCCCGATTATATCAGAAAATCCATAGTTAGCCCCTTTCTTGCCTTGACCATTTCTTTTCTTGAACCCATATTATAAGCCTTGGCCGATTATATATTTCCTACCCTTAAGCCATTGCTTAAAATGTTTTGAGCTTGAAGTTGGGTTGATTATGGTACTTTGGTGGTTTGGTTTGTGATGGGGATTGGTTTGAGTTGTAAATATTGATTTGATTCCCCAAATTATGTACATTGAGGTTGTTGGGTAGAATTGAAACTTGCCAAGTGAGGTGTATATAAGTGTGATGTTGTTTGTTTGTGTGTGTTTGAATCAAAGGTGAAAAAGAAAGAAAAAAAACAGAAAAAAAGTGAAAAAGAAAAAAATCGGAGAATTCCAGAAAAAAAAATGAAAAAAATGTGAATAAAGTGTTTGACATTGTGTTTCTTTTGTTTTGAGGCGAGTTTCCAATTGTTTGTGGTTTTGTTTTGGATTGATTATAAGTGGTGAGAATGTATGTATGTTGAATTGGTGCGGAATAATTTCAAGCTTTGGCTTTTAGCTCCACATTTCCCAAATATTATCCACTCCTTACCCTTAACCCTAGCCTCGTTACAACCCTTGAAAGTCCTCTTGATTGTCATTGTTGCTTAGCAAATTGCGGTAGAGAGTTGAGATTCTTAGCAAATACGTGGTTGGTTGTGACTTTAGTTTGAGTATTTATGCGAAATTTCAATGATTTTTCATATTTAAACACATGAGAGGAGTGTTTCCACATTTCCAGAAAGTAAGTTTGCTCTTCATTCTTACCTAGTTTCATGCTTAACATGTGCCTTCTTATCTCATTCGGTGATTAAGGGTGATTGGTTGAACTTGATGAGTACCATTCTTGAATAATTTGTCTTCATTTACTTGTGTAAGTTGGCTTCTTTTTCACTCTTGTGCTGTACTTTAGATTAGATTGGGTTGATTGAAATTACTATCGTTGCCATCCTGCGGAGTTGTAATTAAATAAATATTTTCACTTTTGTTATTTTTACTTTTAAGTCTTTTTATTTTTGCTTTGAGTTCTTTGAGTCTTTTTGTCCCGTTTTCTTTTATTTTTCTTTCATTTTCTTTCTTTGCCTTTTCTTTTGAGTTTGGACTTGCTTAGGGACAAGCAAGGACTAAGCATGGGGGATTTTGATAAGTGTTTCTTGTATATATGAATACTTGGTTGAATCAGGAAACTCGTCAAGCTTAAACCCCAAAAAGTAGTAGATTTAAGACTCATTATTTCTTGTTCTGATGCATATATATATATATATATATATATATATATATATAATCCACATTATCATTTCTCAAAAAATCAAAATTTGCGAAGAGCTTCATGGTAAAATCCCAAGAAAACAGCAGCCAAACCAACTATTTAATGAATTTATCTCTTGGATAACATCCTAATCTAAGGAATACAAATTCGCACAAACGCCATCCCAATTCAGTGAGTAAATGAATACAACACACTCTAATTATGTTAAAACAAAGTAATTACCTTAAAATGAACACCGACCGATATTCAGTCCACGAGATCGACCGAAAAGTGCATAAAAACCCCTGGAGTAGAACTCAAGTCTGACTATTTTGCGGTTGACTAAACCATTTGTCAATGTTGATGATTCGTTGATGGATAACGAACTATGCACCAAATTAAACAATCCCATGGAACAAGTCAATAAAAATTCTGACTTCAAAGTTTAAACACACCCACTTACCATTTCAACTTCATAATCATGCAAGATTTTCCAAATTTGAATAGGCGAGAATTAAAAGAGCAGTTACAGTAGAAATCCCCCTACTCCTGGAACCCCCCAAAAAAATGAAATTTGCTGACTATTATTTACGCACATGAATGTCATTGAATATAAATGAATTCAAGTTACGCCAAAAAGACCACTTAAGTCACGCACAAAGATATCAAACCAAATAACATGGACATGTAGTACAAATGGAGCTTTAAACCCTGAAAAGATTTAATATTTCTGTCTTATTTTCTGAACTATTGTTGCAGTTAGAAGAAATTAAATCAAATAAATTTGCCAAAAGGGGGAAAAAAACTTAAACTGAAATGCAAACCTTAGCCGCTACAGGAGTCAATTGAACAAAAATCAGACAAATTTGCAAATTGAAAAGAGGAATACATCCATATGAACCCTAATTCACAGATTGAATCAGTCTAAATTAACAGAACACAGATGCTACAAAAAGAACAAATATGAGTTGAAAAGGGCAGCGGGAATTATCAAGATGCAGCATATTACCAAGTGAAGACGAGGAGGATGAACGATGTAGTTCTTCCAATACGATCAGCGGTACAAATCCAACCATGTAGTTGCCCTTAATTCGTTATAGATCTTCGGTAAGCTGTAGTTCAAAGCAAGGAGTTGTAATTCAAAGCAAGAAAGGAGGAGATAAAAGAAATTAAATAGGAAAAGTGAAAAATTGTAATTCAAAGCAAGGAGGATATGGTATTGCAATATAAGCTCAACACCTCAAAGTTATGACCAAATTACTAACAAGTTAGGTATAAGAAAATCTGACAGACCAAAGTTCACACCTTTTTGCACATTATAATCAGGGTAATAAAGTTATGTCTAAAGCTCACAATCAAGTACCACTTCCTCACAAAAATTAATTAGAACCTGAAAGAGGGGGGATGTATATCACCATATCTTCAAGCAAAAGGGAGCCTTACCATCTTGTAAATGAACTTGTTGCTCGATTGTTTGCAAACGTAAGTTTGACTTGCTATTGTCAGCAGTGAGATCACTGGTATCCTTCTGTTCAAGATAGTGAGGTAAACTAATTAAGCATACCAAGAACAGAAATAATGAAGGATTTGAGCGTTGAAAGCAAACAGAAAAGATAAAGCAATAAAATCAAGGACCAACCAAAAGCTGTAAAGAACACATGATCATTCCATCAAGTTGGGCAATAAAAATGTTTTTTTAACCTGCAGCAGAGTCAACTGAGCAGTCAACAAAGTGGCTTCAGGTTGCAAAGTTTGAACCTTGCGCTCCAGCTCTACTATATATCTCATCTTGCTTTCTTTTGATCTTGTTGGGACTGCCTATTTGCCCATATTCTGCTCAAGAGAATCAAATAAAAGATTACCTTATTGGAAAACTCAAGATGTTCTTAAAGGATGCATGTAGCCAATGAAAATCCTTTCAATTTAGTACGGGCAAATAATTATGAAAATTAACAATCAGAATACGATGGATTTGTCCATGAATTACTCCATGTATGATTTTAAGAAGAGAAGCATATTAAAGAATGGTTCTTTTATTTTACCTTAGATTGCAGGCGGTTATTTAGGGAGTTGTATCTCTAATTAAAATGTATAGCAGCAGCAAACAAAATCACATTTTGAACAATATTCAACAACATAGGTTGAAAACAAGGCATTGACACTTTATCCTCTCGTCCACCGACCCCTCCATCCTCCCCGCCACCACTACCCTGTTAATCCCCTTTGAAGCCGCCACCGCCAATTAAACTATTAAAGGAATTGGGCACTGAGGTAAATTAGGAAGCATGAATTGAATACCATGGCCTCAAAAAATGCTATGATCAAGATTTAAATACAAAAGCAATACAAGTTTAATAAAGCTCTATCAAAGAACGAAAGATATCCCAAAAACTCAAGCTTACAATCATCAATAGTAAAGAAATAATTGCCAGTGGACACTTATAGCCACATATTCAATTAAGAAATTTTACAATGGAAATTAGTATGAAATTATAAAGTTAGACAAGCCAATACTCTCTAATTTGAAGCATGAACAATAGGAAAGCAACATTGAGCAACAAGGAGTTGGAAGCAAGATACTCAGCCTAGGGTTGAAAGAATTTCTTCAAATATGTTTGTTGGTTTGTTGCTTTTTATTAAACTTAAGTTAGATTAGACCCTACTCGTAGTTGCAGTAGGGCAACCTGATTTTCATGTAATGACTGAAACCCAATTGACATGAAATGCCCACCAGTACTAAATGTGCTTTCTTTAAATATTTCATTAATCTCCAACAGACCTCCGATATGACCATATTTGAGAAGGACCCATAGCAAATTGGCCCCAACTACTCAGCTAGGCTCAAATATTGCAACCTATTTGGCTATTTCTAACCACTTAGAATCATGAAATTAAGCTAACTTAAAATCGACCCAGAAAACCAGCTTGCAAGGTTGACCTTGCGACACTAGTGTTAAGGGCTTAATTGCCCACTATTTCTAGCTCCTAAAAAAAAAGAAAAAAAAAGAACATATTGTCGACACCAGTGTATGTAATGCAACGACAAAAAACTGCAAACTCAAAAAGAATTGCTAAAAGGAAGTATAGGCAAAGAATATGAGAATTAACAACCAGAAAACAAGAGGAGGAAGTGCATCAAAGGACAGATCTTTATTTTACCTTAATTTCAGACGAGAATTCAGGGAGTCGGATCTCTAATTAGAATGTATAGAAGCAGTAGTTCCACCATGAAGAAACCGACATCACATTCACTTCCCTGTACCCTGGCTGCATTGCTAAGACTGGCTTGTTTAGAGAAACCGGCATCACAGTAATTAACTGGCACCCCAAAAAAATGTGTTCTTTCAAATTATCCCCTCTTATTGAATAAGCAACTTACATTCAACGCATATGACCACAACTCTCTCTTTTCTTCTTTTGTAATGAACCCGGAAATATAAAAATTAAATCCAGGTTTTAAGGACTCATTACTCATCGTCACTAATACATTCAACGAAAATTATTGAAAAGAAATGGAAAGAAAAGAGAGTGACATACAAAGAAAGGATCTAGAAGGGATGAAATTGGCAACAGACCTCAAATTCCCATCCCTAATAATCACCTGCCTGCGAAGCAAAACCCTTTTCCGAATCAGATTTCAACAGAAACACAAACTCCGAATCGAAAATTGAAGAAACGCTCAAAATCGAAACTCTTCTTTGACGATCAAGGACTTGGAAAGATAGCATGAGCTTCGAGACAAAGTAGCGGCGGCAGCCGATGAGCAGCAGTATCAACACCCAGTGTATGCCAACTGGTTTCCCGTACCTCCTGAAAACCCCAAGAGTCTCTCTGACATCTTCAAGTTGTCAAAGCAGAATGATGGGCAATAGAGGAAGCAAAGGAGACTACTTTAGGGTTTAGCTAGGTTATTAAAATTAAATTAAAAGTAAAATATGAGAAGCTTATAATATAAGCCTCAAAGTTTGATAAATTTACAAAAATGCAATTGAAACAGTGTTTCAATGCAATATGAACAGTAAGTTGTCATTGGGGTTTTTTAATGTTAAAGGATTAGTTGTGTGTGATGCCAAGTAATATCTAATAGCTTGGACATCAAGTTAGAAGAGTCTAGAATAGTCTAGAAGGATTTAGAGGAGTCTAGAATAGTTTAGGAGAATCCAATTCGGATACTCTTCTTGTTTTGGCGCCAACTTTTGTACTAATCCAATTAGGATTAGGAAAGGGAGTCCTAGATGGCTTCCCTCTAGTTAGCTTAGGCACCAAGGTAGAAGTCCTAGTTGGAGAAGGACTTGGTCTAGTATAAATAGGCATAGCTTGTACTCGTTTCAAAAATCCTACTTTGATTACGAATACAAACAAGCTTTTATTTATTCTTGAGTGTTTTCTACTCTCTCGTTTGATCTCTTCTATTGTATCTTAATTTGGCGAATCAAGTGGTGAGGAAGAGCTTGTTTCCTACTCTTAGAAGGTGTTTCTGTAACTAAGAGAAAGAGCAAGTAGCCCTAGGGATTGTCTTGTGGTGTTTCTGTATCAAGTTCAATTCCCTTGAACTATCCTTTATCTTTCTATCCTTTATCTTTCTATCCTTTAGTTAGATAATCTACAAACCCTAAGGCTATTTCCAAAACCTCTCAAAGATCCTACCATTCACGTGAACCCTCCCCATCCTTAGCCTTCACATGAGAATCCCTAAACCCTAGATTTGTTGCACGTCTCTCATATTGATGTGTAATTGATCAAAAACCCTAGCTTTGCATCAGTTATACATCAAAATTGGTATCAGAGCTTAGGTTTTCCCTCCCAGTGCAACCCAAACCCCACGTCCCAAACACATTCCCAAAACCCTAAACACATTACCATCCTCATGGCTAGTGGAAGTGGAGCAAGCGCTAAGCCCACTCGTGAAGAGCTAGAGAGTAAGGTAGCATACCTTACAAAGCAACTTGAACGATACATGCATCTACAACAATATGAGATTAGAGATTCTGAAGAAGAGGAGACTGGAGAAGTTACCACGAGCCATCCTAGGCCACGTCCAACCCCACGACGTGAACCTAGAGAAGAAAAACTTGACTTCAAAGTTGATATTCCTGAATTTGAAGGTAATCTTGATCCTGAAGTCTTTCTTGATTGGATTCAAACTGTAGAGAAAGTTTTTGACCTAAAAGATGTTCCTGATGAGAAGAAGGTCAAGTATATTGCTCTTAAGCTTCGAAAACATGCTAGTATATGGTGGACTAACTTACAGAAGAAGGGACAACATATTGGAAAAGAAAAGATCACAACTTGGGAAAAGATGAAGAAGAAACTTCACTCTAAGTTTCTTCCTGCAAGCTACTTCAAAGACAATTACTTTAAGCTTCAACAACTCACCTAAGGAGTTAAAAGTGTTAAGGAGTATACCAAGGAGTTCGAACAGGAGTTCGAACACCTTCTATGGAGGTGTGATTTGAAGGAAGATGAGCCTCAAACTCTTGTGAGGTACCTAACTAGATTGAATGAAAGTATAAGGTGTGTTGTGAAGCTTCAACCCTACACTACTCTCGATGAATTAAGTACTTTGGCTAACAAGGTTGAACAACAACGAAAGAGGAGGGGAAAGGAGATGGCGAGTAAAAACCCTAGAACCCCATACTCACCCCAACCCCACACTCCACAAAAGAACCCTAATCCTCCTAAAACGCCGTCCACAAAACACCATAAAATCAACCCCAAACCGTCCTAAAACCTATTCAAGCCACACCCATGGATATGAGGAGGTGTTTCAAGTGTCAAGGACTCGGCCATTTAGCTTCTGAATGCCCCAACAATAGATTAGTCACCCTCATGGAGTATCAAAACGCTCTCTTTGAACCTGAACCAGAAGATGTAGAGGAGGAAGTGCACGCTGATCATGGAGACTCTATGGAGGAGGTCGTGGAAGAACCAGATGAAGGAGAGATGTTGGTTGTGAGGAGAGTTTTAATAGCTCTCTCATTCCTGAAGATCCACAACAATGAGAAGCTATCTTCCACTCTAGGTGCACGATCCAAGGGAAAGTTTGTTCTTTGATTATTGATGGTGGAAGTTGTACTAACGCAGCTTCTCTTACTATGGTGAACAAGCTTCAGCATCAAACAAGCCCTCACCCCACGCCATACACCATCCAATGGCTCAACCAGGGTAAAGGCTTACAAGTGAATCAACACTGTTTAGTAAGCTTTTCTATTGGCAAGTCTTATCAAGATTGACTATGGTGTGATGTAATTCCTATGGATACCTGTCATATTTTGCTTGGAAGACCGTGGATATTTGATAGGAGTGTCATGCATGATGGAAGAGCTAATACCTATACTCTTGTGATCCAAAATAAGAAGATAACCCTAGCTCCACTAAAATCATCCAAACCGTCCCTACCCAAAGAGAGCGATCCAAATCTCATCACTTTATGACCACTGAATATCATGAGTTTAGTGAGCATAAGGAGATCATTCTCTTAGACCTAAACACAAACCCTAGCCACAACAGCCTTGCCACGAAAACCCCCACCCTCTCGTCACCATTGTTTCGAACAATACTCTCATGTGTTCCTAGAAGAGATGCCCCCAGGATTACTCCCCAAGCGTGATATCCAGCACCAAATTGATCTTATTCCTGGATCTGTTTTTCCTAACAAGCCAGCATATCGTATGAACCCTAGTGACACTCAAGAGGTTCAAAGGCAAGTTGATGATCTTCTAGCAAAGGGTATGATCAGGGAGAGCCTCAGTCCATGCGCCGTCCCTGCCCTTTTGGTCCCAAAGAAAGACGGAAGCCAGCGTATGTGCATTGATTGTAGAGTTATCAACAAGATTACTATCAAGTACAGGTTTCCTATTCCTAGACTTGAAGATCTATTGGATGAGCTTTATGGTGCCCACGTCTTTTCAAAGATTGATCTAAGAAGAGGGTATTATCATATTCGAATTCAAGAAGGGGACGAATGGAAGACAGCTTTTAAAACCAAGGGAGGTCTCTATGAATGGTTAGTCATGCCTTTTGGTCTAACTAATGCTCCCTCTACTTTTATGAGATTAATGAATCAGGTTTTGAAGCCCCTTATTGGAAAGTGTGTTGTTGTCTACTTTGATGACATACTTGTGTATAGCAAGAGTGAGAAAGATCGTATTTTTCACCTCCAATCGGTTTTGGAGATCTTGGCTCACGAGAAGTTGTATGGAAACCTAGCCAAGTGTCACTTCTTCACCAACAAATTAGTCTTTCTTGGCTATATACTCTCGGCTGATGGGATACAAGTTGATGAAGAGAAGATCAAAGCTATCAAAGTGTGGCCTACTCCAACTAGTATTCATGATATTCGAAGCTTCCACGGCTTGGCCTCTTTTTATAGGAGGTTTGTGAAGAATTTCAGTACTATTTTATCTCCTATGACCGAGCTATTGAAATCCAAGGGGTTCTCATGGACTCCAGCTGTCCAACAAGCATTAGACATCATCAAAGAAAGGCTATGCACTGCACCTGAATTGGCCTTACCTAGCTTTGATAAGAAGTTTGAAGTTGAGTGTGATGCTTCTGGAGTTGGTATAGGAGTTGTGCTATCTCAAGAGGGTCGACCCTTAGCTTATTACAGTGAGAAGCTCAGTGATGCAAGGAAGAAGTATAGCACCTAGGATAAAGAATTCTATGCAATCATTCGTGCCCTAGAACATTGGAGGCACTATCTTATTGGCCACGAATTCATCTTACATAGTGATCATGAAGCTTTGAAGTATATTCAAGGGCAGCACAAGCTAAACCCACACCATGCTAAGTGGGTTGAATTCATGTAAGCTTATCACTTTGTTATTCAACACAAAGTCGGCCACTTGAACAAGGGAGTCGATGCCCTATCACGAAGGTACTTATTATTACATGTTCTTGATTCATTTGTAATAGGGCTTTAACACATCAAAGATCTCTATGAGGAAGATGAAGATTTCAAGGAGATCTATGAAGCATGCAAGAAGCACCCCAACAATCATTATCACGTGGAGAAGGGCTTCTTATTTCATGGGAATCAGTTGTGTATTCCCAAGAGCAGTCTTAGAGAACTTCTTATCTTAGAAGTTCATGGAGGAAGTCTAACAGGGCACTTTGGTATTGAGAAGACTTATCTTATGATGAAAGAACATTACAATTGGCCTCACATGATTAGAGATGTCGAGCATATGATGAAAAGGTGTTCTACTTGCAATCTATCCAAGAGTCACGTGCTTCCTCAGGGCTTATACACGCCCTTGCCAATCCCTGAAGGTCCTTGGGAAGATGTTAGTCTCGATTTCATTGTGGGACTGCCAGAAACTCAAAGGGGAAAAGACTCTATCATGGTGGTTGTTGATTGATTCTCGAAGATGGCTCACTTTATTCCATGTCACACTACTTATTATGCTGTTAGAGTTGCTGAGTTATACTTCCAAGAGATTGTTAAGCTTCATGGTATACCAAGGACTATGGTCTCTAATAGGGATGCAAAGTTCCTTAGCCTTTTTTGGGTTACATTATGGAAGAAGATGGGGACCAAGCTCAAGTTCAGTACTACATGTCATCCCCAAACTGATGGGTAGACCGAGGTCACCAACTGGACCCTTGGTTCATTACTAAGGTCCTTGGTGAATAAAGATAAGAAGGGGTGGGATACTTTGCTCCCACATGCTGAATTTGCCTTCAATCGAGCTCCTAGCAAGGCAACTGGTCGTTCACCTTTCCAAGTAGTGTATGGAAGAAACCCTATTACTCCTATGGACCTCACGCCAATCACCAACTCTATGAGGTTCAGTCATGAAGCAAGCAAACGAGCCCAAGAGATCCAAAAGCTTCATAAGGAAGTAAGAGGAAGAATAGCTAAGTATACTCAACAAGTCTCAGACTTAGCTAACAAGAGGAGGAAGAAGGTTATATTTCAACCAGGAGATCTAGTATGGGTTCACTTGAAGAAGGAGAGGTTCCCCTCCAAGAGGAAAGGAAAGCTAGTTCCTAGGGCTGATGGTATGTTTGAAGTCTTGGAGAGAGTTGGAGATAATGCTTACAAGCTCTCATTGAGTGATGACTATGGTGGAAGTGCAACCTTCAATGTAGCTGACTTGAAACCCTACTATGATGAAGAAGATGACCTTCCAAGTTTGAGGACAAACTCTTCTCAACAAGGGGGGAATGATGGAAATCCGTCCACCCCAAGCCCAACAAAGGAGGTCCAATTCATCTACAAGGAGGTAGAGAGGGCCATAGAGGAAGGATCTATTGTGGAGGCCTAAAGGCTAACCCATATGGTGTGCTCATTATTCCAGGAGGACATCCAAACGTCCTAAAGGCCCAAGTCTACGTCCAAGGAGGCCCAAGCACAAGTCCAAGATGAATTTCACAGTTTTGGCGTTTCCAAGATGAACTTCACAATTTTGACATTTTCAAGTTGAACTTCACAGTTTTGGCATTTTCAAGTTGAAGTTCACATTTTTGGTGTTTTTCTTATTAGTAGCAAGTTTATTATTGTAATTATATTATTATTAGTTATGTGTGATGTCAAGTAATAACTAATAGCTTGGACATCAAGTTAGAAGAGTCTAGAATAGTCTAGAAGGATCTAGAGGAGCTTAGAATAGTTTAGGAGAGTCCAATTCGGATACTCCTCTTGTTTTGGCGCCAACTTTTGTACTAATCCAATTAGGATTAGGAAAGGGAGTCCTAGATGGCTTCCCTCTAGTTAGCTTAGGCACCAAGGTAGAAGTCCTAGTAGGAGAAGGACTTGGTCTAGTATAAATACGCATAGCTTGTACTCGTTTCAAACATACAAACAAGTTTTTGCTTATTCTTGAGTGTTTTCTACTCTATTGTTTGATCTCTTCTATTATATCTTGATTTGGCAAATCAAGTGGTGAGGAAGAGCTTGTTTCCTACTCTTAGAAGGTGTTTCTTTAACTAAGAGGAAGAGCAAGTAGCCCTAGAGATTGTCTTGTGGTGTTTCTGTATCAAGTTCAATTCCCTTGAATTGTCCTTTATCTTTCTATCCTTTAGTTAGATAATCTATAAACCCGAAGGCTATTTCCAATACCTCTCAAAGATCCTACCATTCACGTGAACCCCTCCCCATCCTTAGCCTTCACATGAAAATCCCTAAACCCTAGATTGGTTGCACGTCTCTCATATTGATGTGTAATTGATCAAAAACCCTAGCTTTGCATCAGTTATACATCACCTCGCGGACTCTTCCAATTGTAGGGCTTTGAAGACCACGACTACTCCAGTGAAGATTCTTCCGAAATCTCTGAAGAAGAATCTATCTTCTCGCAAGCAGAGATTGAATCTACTCATACCTTCGTCATGGCGGTGATAGCAATTGGAGCTGTTAACATGGAAGAAAAGATCACCAAGCTAGAGGCTGCGTTGAGAATGTTTGCTAAGGAAAGCGAAGAGAAAGACAAAAGAATCGATGAGTAAAGTAAGTAGATCGCAAAGTTGATGAAGAAAATTGAGAAGCTCCCGAATAAGAGCCTAAACTGTTCACAAAAAAAAAAAAAGGTCAACAAATTTTGAATATTTTCCTAGTCAAAAATTCAAGACTTCCAAGTCATCCACATAAAGAATCACAAGTCAAAAATTCAAGACTTTTAAGTCATCTACAAAAAAAGATTCACAAGTCAAAATTCAAGACTTCCAAATCGTCCAAATCAAGACTCATAAGTCAAAAATTCAAGACTTTCAAGTCATCCACAAAAAAAGGACTCACAAGTCAAAATTCAAGACTTCCAAGTCATCCACATCAAGACTCGCAAGTCAAAATTCAAGACTTCCGAGTCATCCACAAAAAAAGGACTCACAGGTCAAAATTCAAGTCATCCAAATCAAGACTCACAAGTCAAAAATTGAAGATACAAGTCATCCACAAAAAAGACTCACAAGTCAAAATTCAAGACTTCCAAGTCATCCACATCAAGACTCACAAGTCAAAAATTTAAGACTTCCAAGTCATCCAAAAAAAAAAGGACTTACAAGTCAAAATCCAAGACTTCCAAGTCATCAACACCAAATACTTACAAGTTCATATCCCAAATTTTCAAGAAAAAGGCTCTCAAGTCACCAAAATTAAAGACTCCCAAGTCAAAATCCAAGACTTCCAAGTCATCATCACGAAAGACTCGCAAAAGTTCAAACCCAAGGCTTTCAAGTCAAACTCTCAAGTCACCAAAGTTAAAGACTCCCAAGTCGAAATTCAAAACTTTCAAGCCAAAGATTCACAAGTCATCCAAATTTAAATCGACAAAATGAAAGACTCACAAGTCATCCAAATTTAAATCAACAAAATGAAAGACTCAAAAGTCAAGAAAAAAAGACGGTGACTTCCAAGTTAGCAATCTTCAAGATTCGCAAGTCAGCAAAAATTCAAGTCTCTCAAATCAACAAATTTCATGACTCTCAATGTCACTAAATTCACCGATTTCCAAGTTAACAAAAATTAAAAACTTCAAAGTCAGCAAAAATTCGAGACTTTCAAATCAACAAACTTCAAGACTCTTAAGTCACCATGTCCCTTAACTTCCAAGTCAACGACACGACAAAGACATCCAAGTCAGTCAAACTCCTGTATCAACAAGTCTCATGACTCCCAAGTCGATAAAATGAAAGACTCACAAATGAACCAAATTCAAATTAACAAAATGAAAGGGTTCACAAGTCGAGATCACGACTTCCAAGTCAATAAAATTCAAGATTCCTATTTCAACAATGCATACGACTCTTACGTCAGCAAATCCAAAGACTTTCAAGTCAACAAACTTCAGACTCTTAAGTCATCAAACCAACCGACTTTTAAGTCAAATAAATTGATGCCTTCCTAGTCATCCAAATTCAAGAAACCAAGTTGTAAAACCCCGAAAATTTTGAATGCGTTGACTGTTACGTTGTTAACTAGTAAAGTTTGACTCCGTTAATTTTTGAGTTTTTATCGGCGATTGTTTCTGCTAACACTTGAGCTCGTACGACCGTTGAGAGACTAATAAGGGTGTTTTAATAATTTTTCTACATGCATGGAAGTATGAGTATTTTAGTAATTTCATGTGTTAATATTTGATGAATATGTGTTTCTCTTATTTAATTATGTGGCAATTTTTAGTATTAGTATTATATTTATAATTTCATAAAATAAAAATTTATATTATTTTCCTAATGATTATTTTTAGTAGCTGTATCATTAAATATTTTTGCAAATGATTTTACTTGGTTATTTCCTTTAGTTAGTATATATTATAGTTAATAAACCTAAAGTTTCCAAAACCCTAAAACGTAACCATCTCTCCCTCTCCTCTCTTCTCTCTAGAAGTCGTGATCTCGACTTGTGAACCCTTTCATTTTGTTAATTTGAATTTGGTTGACTTGTGAGTCTTTCATTTTATCGACTTGGGAGTCATGAGACTTGTTGATACAGGAGTTTGACTGACTTGGATGTCTTTGTCGTGTCGTTGACTTGGAAGTTAAGGGACTTGGTGACATAAGAATCTTGAAGTTTGTTGATTTGAAAGTCTCGAATTTTTGCTGACTTTGAAGTTTTTATTTTTTGTTAACTTGGAAATCGGTGAATTTAGTGACATTGAGAGTCATGAAATTTGTTGATTTAAGAGACTTGAACGCCGCCGGAAACCACCACAGGCCACCTCCGTTCATCTCTCTCTCTCTCTCTCTCTTTCTCTCTCTCCCCCTCCTCTCTATCCCGACGCAACTGCATGCCATCACCGACCATCATTCCTTCGAGCACCGCTGCCCAGGCCACCGTAGTCATTGCCGAACCACCACTTGCCGACTCTAGTACGCCCAGAACCGCGCCACCCACTGCCCAGAACATGAGGGACTGAAATGACCTACTGCTAGGCGTTCGACCTGCGACACCGTGCCCTACCGCCGCCTGACATCCGACGTCGACCACCCAGCACCGCCTTCGACTCTCCGGCGATGCAATGCTGCGCCGATCTTGCCGCTGCTCATTACCTTGACCACCATCACTGAGTAAATCCTAATTTCCTAAGTTTAGTTTTAGTATTTTCTGATTTTATTACTAAATTATTATTCGTATTTTTTTATGTAATCTGATTTTACTATGTGCAAATTTTATGTTTATAACTTCTAATTGTAAAACTAAGTGTTTAATTGTTGTTTTTTTTTATTATTAATGTTTGCTAATATGTGATGTACATCGTGTAATTTATGTAAATCATGTGTAGAGATTTGATTAGTTTTTTTTTATGCAAATATTATTATTATTATTATTATTATTATTATCACTGTGAGGTATGTTCGTTGTTTTAATCTCGTTATTTCATATTTGTAAGTAACCTATTTAATTTTAGTCTTATTTTGTGCATTATTAGAGTATTAGATTAATTTCGTTTTGTACTTAAAATTATATTGTGATTACCTAAATAGTGTTTTAAAACTCCTTTTACTGTTTTATAAGTTTTATAATGTATTACGCATAGTAAAGTTTCAAACGTTATATATTTTGTGATTATTAATACGTGGTTATATTAGTAGTACGTTATTATCGAGTTCTTTATTTATTAAAAATGTTTAATTTGTTTATATTTTGGTAAAATAGTACCTTGGCTGGTTTCTTATTTGTTTATGAAGTTTAGGGGTCCAAGTTTCGTTTTTATTTTGATTATTAGTGTGAGTTTTAGGTTTATGTGTTTAATTGAGAATTAATATGTTTATTGTAGCAATTTGTGTTAGTCTTTGTTTAAGTTGACCTTAGTTGTGTTATGGGGATGAAAGGGAAAGTATTGGACCCTAGTAGGCTGTTTATAATCCCAAATTGGAGTCCCGGGATAATGTGGTTAGGACTAGGATCGAAAATTCCAAAATAAAAACCCGGTCAGTTTGGACAGATTTTATGAGTTGTACGTTATCGGTCACCATTTATTGTGTAGTTAATATTTAGCCCTACTTTTTTATTTGGAAATACCTTAGGACGTTTGCTTTCATAGGAATTTTGCGGATCGGGATTTCGAGGTGTATATTCTGAGTTACGACCCAAATAGCGCACCTAGGTCAGAACTGGACAGGTTTTATAGTTGGCTATTTTTGAAAACCTTAGGGTGTGTTTTAGGTCTCATGGTCAACATAAGAGTTTTAGTAGACATCCTGAGGTTTCCAGAAAGTCTAAAACCAAAACCATCGGATGTCGGGAGGTCAAGTTATGGTTCGTTTTATATGAGTGTTGCAATCTGTCCAGTTTGCATTTTTGAATAAATGTGTTGTCATGGGTGTGAATTATTTATTTATTTGTAATATGTTAAGTGTTTGTAATATGTGATGGTTTAGAATATATGAGATGCGTTTAAATGTTAATTTATGAATGATGGGAACCTTATAGTGTTCCTAGGGTTGGGTTAGGAGGAAAATAGATTGCGTTAACTCTGTACGACGCGTTTTGATTTTAGAAATTTCTTTATTTTAGGCGCGTTCTAAACCGTTCGTTCTAGTGAGCTCAAGTGTATTCGTGAAGTAAGGAGAAGAATTTTCAGGTAATGTCTATACCCTAATCCCCACTGGGATGCTCTTTATTTGTTTTTTGGTTTCAATCTATTTTATGAAGCAGCATCTCGCCGGGGATTTTCTGTGAAATTAGACTGTCTGGTTTGGATGTCTGTGTTCGTTTTCTGAGTTGGGTAAAATGTGACAGTCTTTTAAACTCTGAATTTTATTCTGTTGGTTTTCGAAACTGGGATTGGACTGATTGAGTTTGGGAGGATGTGTTATTAAACCGGACTAATAATTCAAATGAGACGTAAATGCGGGTTCGGGCAACGTCCCGAAGACCAGGATCTGTTCCTGCAGGGAGGTTGTCAAGAGATCAGGGGAGGCCCTGATATGGTTGTGTGTTCGGGCAATGTCCCATAGACCATGATTTGTTCCTGCAGAGAGGTTGTCAAGAGATCAGGGTTGCCTGATAAGTGCTACTTCCCCGGGGTTAGTTTTATGTACGTATGTAAAATGGATGGCCATCCGTATGATTGAGATTGTGATTGATATTTGAGATTGATATTGAGATTGTGATATGATTATTGTGAAGTCTTGGACTTCGAGGGCCAAATAAGCAAGGTCCACCCACTTAATAAATAGGAAAGATGGTTATAGTTGGTTGGGAAAGAAAGTTGGTTTCGAAAAGATTTGACTTGTTCACTTCTTCCCCAAAAATGAATTCAAATGGATTTTAAATTATTTTAACGGTTAGGGGTAGACATTATTGAGTCCTCCTCATGTTTTAAATGTTTTGTTTTCAGGTGATGCACTCTGTGATGGGAACGGGAACTAGAAGTGAGGACGCTAGATCGAAGTTAGAAGTTTTATAAATAAAGTTTAGTTTATGTTCTTGAGTTGAAGTTAGTAATGCTTAGTTTGTGTGGTTTCTAGAATTGAAGTTTCTTATGTTTGTTAAATTGAAGTAAAAATGATTAGTTGTTAGTTTTTCCTTTCTTGCCTTGTATTCCTTCGGGGATACGGCAGTAACACCTAATTAAAAAGAAAAAAAAAGATGAGACTTCCGTTGTTACTGTTAGTCAATGTTTGACCTTTTCATAATTGAGTTTCCAGGGCATTACACAAGTCGTCAAAGTCAAATTTTAAGGTGAAGAAAAGCAATTACTCCTAGGTCACCAAAGAAAAGACTCCCAAGTCACCCGCGATAAAAGATTCATGAGTTCACGACTCCCAAGTCAAAATGAATGACTCATACGCTAGCAAAATTCAATGAGTCACAAGTCAACAGGATGCAGGACTCCCAAGTCAAGAAAGTTAAAGACTCATAGGTCGAAGGATGAAAGACTCCCAAGTCAAGATAGATAAAGACTCATAAATTAATAAGAGAGACTATTAATTCAGTAAAAATCCATAGCTCACTCGTGCAAGACTCCAAAGTCGACAAGGTTAAAGAAAACTTCTACGTCGTCAAAACAAAGACTCTCAAGTCAAAAGTGCAAAAAAAAAAAAAAAAGGTTCGACTTCCAAGTCATCAAAATTGTGGGCTTTCAAGTCGCACTCTAGCTTACCAAGATCTTCATGTTAGTGGTTTGCTTCAAGTCAGCACCATCAATGGGATACTCAAACTGGTTGATAACTTCATTCAAGTATGCAATGTTGGGGCATCCTAGTCGTGTTGGTTGAATTATGCTCTAAGATGACGTCCTCGTCCTTCAAATCAGTGGCGCATCCGTTTGACCCAGCTGAAATTTAGGCACAATAGTATGACCGTTAAATACAAATTATATTCGAGACTTAGCCGCTTCAAACACTCAAAATTTGTGTTCGCGACCGACTCTCGAAGGGGGCATCTGTAGGAGGCATAAATTTGCCGACCAAATAAAAAATGACACGTGGAAAATAAATTAAATTTACTCGGCCGATTATTATCCGCCATGTGTTAAATTAATTACGACGGTCCATTTAATTGAATTTTAAATGGAAATGCATCCTGACCAATAGTATCATGACATGTGTCAAAGATGATGCAGAAAATATTAATTATTTCTTTATTTAAAGTTAAAGGAATAATTAATTAACTTGGGCCCAAGCCCAAAGCCCAACTCAAACCCTAGGGGTTAGGCCTCCAGAACCTATAAATAGGGGTCATCCCCCTTCATTTTGAACCCTCGGAGATTCAAAGACAAGATCCAAAGGCGAGGAGATCAAGCGCAATGGCCTCGCTACCAGCGTCAAGGATCGAAGTCTGCAGAAAATAAAGATCGAGTCCATTATGCACTCCAGAGGCTTCAGAAGATCGAACTACAAGCAACCTCTAGCTACAAAGGGCCAAAGACCAACGTCGGCTAGTCCAACAACTTCTGTTCTTCGTATCAAAGACTGCAGTTGTCTTCCTTGTCTGGTTTATCAATCGAGACCAAGCACTAGGCCCTCGTGTCCAAGAACAGGGAGAACTGCAACCAACAGTCAACCTTCAGACGGTTAAACTTCGAAAAGACTCCACCTACCAAGCATCAAGGAGATCAACGCTCAAGGCCTTCAGCTTAAGAACTACTGCAAAAGTCCTTTATTGTATTTAATACAGAGGACTACTTTATTGTACTTACGTTTGAGATTGAGATCAAGCTCTCGCGCCCTCGACTCACCCAAATTTCAGGAGAACGAATCAGAGGACTACTTTATTGTATTTAATACAGAGATTGTACCCGCATTCATTCGAATATTAATACAAGTTAATTTGCTTATCAATTTTCTGTCTTTATTTATTTTAGACTCGAAATATGTGTTTACAGTTACGGTATGTTTTCATTTGATAATATTATTAATGTTTTGCTCTTTCTAATTTAAATCCCCATTTGTATATACTTTAATTTTTTATTAACCATTAATTGGTCGAAACATTAATGATAAAATTTCAAAAAGTAACTAATTTAGTTACTCCCTGAATCACACGGGTCGAGATCTAATCTAGTAATAATAATAAGGGAATAATAATAATGTACCTTTGGTTTCATTCCACTATTCATTAAACACTTTCATTTTAGGATTTCAATTTTATACCCAAGTCTCTAAAATTCTAATTCGATAACAAACATGCCCTTAGGGTGACAAACTGACAAGTAATAGCGGAAGGAGGGAGGAGTATTTTGGTACTGGAAATAGCAGGCGGAGAACTGGGTGGCGCTATCGAACACAAATTTTAGTTCCCGCACCAAAAAAAAAAAAAAAAAAAAAAAACACCCCACTCGTTATCAGCCATTGAGCAATTTCTCTGCAATTCGGCTACGGTGGAATACTCAAGTCTCAGAAGAGGATGCTGGTCAATTTGTGAGCAATCAGGTGAGTAATTTTTCTCTCTCTTTTTTGATGTGGATTCCTATATTAGATTTAATAATTAATATGCGTAAATTATCACCTTAATCCACAATTAGGGTTCCTTTTTCCCTTCGGACGTTGCACTTGTATTTCCCAATTTATGGTTTGGGCTCCTTCGCATTACGGTTCTGAATTTTGATGCATTACAACTTGGTTAAGCTCTACATTATATGAACTATGTCCACCGTTTGTAGCCTAAAGTTAGCATTTTAAGCTTGGGAACAAGTTAGAGGAACTGAAATTCCAAATTCACATCTTCTTTTGGTCGAATTGGCTCCTTCAGAATCACAGTCAATTGTGGAACCCTTGATTGATTCGACTAAGTCCAGAACTGGTGCTGAGTAAGATGTTTAATGGGCTAAAGTTTACCTTCTTTCAAATGTATGCCTCTTCAGATGCCCAATTATTGCCTTTGAAACTGCCCACGCTCTAGCGTGTGGAGTTATGGAGACATGGGGTATTAGGTGGTTAGTACTCCTTAATTTTAATGAATTATGAGCTATAGGCATTCATGTTTTTGCTAGTAATGTTTGTATGTTCTCTGGCTTTGTCATTTCTTCATTCGTGCTCATGAAGTGATGGAGCCTCGACATAGTTCATTGTAAGCTTGAACTGATAAGAATAATGGTCTGTCTCTAATTCGCTTGCCACCCTTTTCCCGATATTTACACATTTCAAATGGTGGTCTAAACGGCTAGCTGGCTGTGTTGTCTTGCACCTTTGACTATTTTGGCGTTATCAAGTTTTCATTGACTAAACTATGCGGGGAACTTATTATTTGTAGAGGAAGATTTTTGAAACCCTGACAATGGACTTGCTGACAAAGGATAGTGACCATGATTTGGCAAGTGGCATAGTTGATGAAAGAGAAGATATCCCTGTTGGTGAAGGAACTAGCGGAAATATGGTTCAGCGTGGTGTTGAACTTCGTCATCCTGATGGTGGAATTGTTGGTCCTACTACTACTTCAAACGGCATTCTACTTGATGCAGATAGTGATATTGGTCTTCATAGTGGCCTTGAGTTTGATTCGCATGAAGCTGCATACAAGTTCTATCAAGAGTATGCAACATCAATGGGCTTCACTACATCAATAAAAAATAGTCGGCGTTCCAAGAAATCAAAAGAATTTATTGATGCAAAGTTTGCTTGTTCTAGATATGGAGTTACTCCAGAGTCAGATTCTAGTGGCAGCCGTCGGCCGAGTATTAAGAAGACAGACTGCAAGGCTAGCATGCACGTCAAGCGAAACAAATCTGGAAAATGGATCATTCATGAATTCATAAAGGAGCATAATCATGAACTTTTACCAGCCCTTGCATACCATTTTCGTATTCATAGGAATGTGAAATTGGTTGAGAAGAATAACATCGACATTCTACATGCTGTCAGTGAACGGACTAAAAAGATGTATGTTGAGATGTCAAGACAGTCTGCAGGTTTAAAGAACTTTGGTTCCTTTAGGGATGACCTTGGTTGTAATTTTGATAAAGGAAGTTGCCTCGCTCTAGATGAGGGGGACACTCAAATTTTACTTGACTACTTCATGAGTGTTAAGAAGGAAAACCCCAAATTTTTCTATGCAATAGATTTGAACGAGGAGCAGCAAGTTAAGAATATCTTTTGGGTTGATGCTAAGAGTAGGGTTGACTATAGTAGTTTCAGTGATGCTGTCTCACTTGATACCACATACGTTAGGACTAATGAAAAGTTGCCACTTGTTCTATTTGTAGGGGTCAATCATCATTTCCAGTCAATGTTGCTTGGATGTGCTTTGGTTGCTGATGACTTGACATCAACATTTGCATGGTTGTTTAGGACTTGGTCCAGAGCGATGGGAGGAATTGCTCCCAATATGATCATTACTGATCAGCATCCTCCCATAAAGTCTGCCATCCAAGAAGTCTTTCCTAGTACTCGTCGTTGCTTTCACTTATGGAATGTTCTGGAGAAAGTCCCAGAATATTTTGCGAATGTCATTAAAAGGCATGAAAATTTTGTTACGAAGTTTAACAAATGTATTTTCAAGTCATGGACAGATGAAGAATTCGAGTTAAAATGGTGGAAAATGATTGGCAGGTTTGATCTCCAAGAGGATGAGTGGGTTAAATCACTGTATGAAGATCGTAAGAAGTGGGTTCCTCTATTCATGGTTGATAACTTCTTAGCAGGGTTGTCTCCTGTACATCGTGGTGATAGTCTCAATTCTTTCTTTGACAAATATGTTCAAAGAAAGCTTACATTGAGGGAGTTTGTGAAGCAATATGGTGTCGTCTTACAGAATAGGTACGAGGAGGAAGCTATAGCAGATTTTGATACCTTGCACAAGCAACCTGCTTTAAAATCTCCATCACCATGGGAGAAACAGATGTCAACTGTGTATACACATGCAATTTTCAAGAAGTTTCAGGTCGAAGTTCTAGGGGTAGTTGGATGCCACCCTAAGCAGGAAAGTAATGATGGTACATCCATCACTTATCGAGTAGAAGATTGTGAAAAAGATGAAACTTTTTTTGTCACTTGGGATGAAACAAAGTCACAGGTTTCTTGTTTATGTCGTTCATTTGAGTACAGAGGTTTCCTGTGTAGACATGCAATGATTGTTCTACAAATCAGTGGCATCTCAAGTATACCATCTCAGTATATATTGAGGCGGTGGACAAAAGATGCTAAAAGCAGGCAGTTGACGGTGGAAGGAACTGAGCAGCTACAAAGTAGGGCTCAGCGCTATGTAGCATTGTCCAAGCAGGCAATTGAGCTGAGCGAAGAAGGATCCCTTAGTCATGAGATTTATAATATCGCCCTTCGAGCACTGACTGATACTTTGAAACAGTGTGTGGAGTTGAATAACAGCAGCAATGATGCTGTTAGAACTGGAAATTCCACTCTGGGTTCTCATGATGTTGAAGAAGGGTACCCAAGAAACATTGCAATGAGAACAAGTAAGAAAAAGAACACAGTCAAGAAGAGGAAGGTAAATAAGAAAGTTCATGTGCTCACCTACCACATGGTTGCAGTTTGGGACATTTTACAAATGGTCATGTTTTGCAGGTACCTTCTGAGGGCCACGTTTTGTCGACTGATGCAGATGACAACATGGACCAAATGGTATGTCCTGCAAGTATCATATTGGTAGTCTGAAAGAGTTTGCTTTTATCAACACTGATTATAAAAAGAAAATAGATAGTTAGAATGTGAAGTTCTTGAAATTGTAGTCACTTCAATAAAATTATAATGTGGTGTTTCTTTTGTTTCATATTGTTGTTTCTAGGAAACTCTTAGTTCCAGTGGGATTTCTCTCAATGGTTACTACAGCTCGCAGCAGAATGTGCAGGGGCTGGTGGGTGAAGCCTTTATCGCCTTAATTGTAATTTGGACAAAGATGATTAAAGCTGCAAATAATTCGTTTACTGTCGTCACAGGTACAGCTGAACCTAATGGAGCCGCCCCATGATAACTACTACGTTGATCAAGAAAGTATGCAGGGGCTGGTATGTTACCATGCAAAGTAATATATGCGTTAGTTATTATATTTTGAATTGTTCACATATCTTTATCATGTATGGTTTGGCACAGGGACAGTTAAATTCTTTGGGACCAAACCATGAAGGATATTTTGGGGCCCAACAGGGTGTGCATGCACTGGTATTGCTTTGAATCACATACTGACTGATTGTTATATCGCACTTTTTCTAAGCACAACCATAATCATTCAGACGTGGAATTTGTGTTTCAGGGACATCTAGATTTTCGCACCTCAACTAGTTTTTCTTACAGTTTACAGGTATTTCTATGAACTGACCATGACCACTCATCAATTTTGGTACCCATTATTCTGGAACATTTTCCATAAAAGAAATGTCGTAGTATATGAACAATGAGCTGATTAGTTCTTGTACTGTAATATGATTCTAACCCAGTAATCTGGTGTGGCTGTAGGATGACCATAGTTTGAGGTCTACACGGTTACATGGAGATACTCCAAGGCACATTTGAAATTGACATCTTCCTGAATACGTCTGATTGTAGATTATGCCAGAGTGTAGACTCTATTGTGTAAGGTAGCATTGAATTGAAATTTAAGTTCAGCACATATTCATAAATAACCAGGTTCCTTTGTTGTAGTAAATTGTTTTGCTGTGCATATTCTAAAATTGAAACACTGATGTTTGCTGATGGCCTGTTTTAGTAGCTCTTGAATTCTTGTTCTTTAGAGGGGTATGGGCACATTTTCTGTTTGCTTTAATGCTGAAGTGTTCAGGAGTGACATCCATAGAGAACTTGCTCCAATAGTTTTGACATTAACATTAAAGATTGGTATCAAACTTTGAGACATTTACTGAGGCATTGCAACGAGGCTGTGTACTTCGAATCCCAGATTCAGCACCCGATTTTTTCGAAAAAGAAAAGGGAAGCCTTGCTTGTCTGTTGAGGAGCAAGTGGCAGATAGTTGAGTGAGACATTTTGTGTTTTTCCATAACAACTCTGAATGAGTCTTTTTGCTGTGTGGAAGCCAGACAATATAAGTAATGACCTTATCTGCTACCAGAAAGGGGGGGGGGGGTGATGGGCTAGTAGCTAGTAAAAGAATTGGACAGTTCTCGTTAGCTTAATGAGCCTCCTTTAATTTTCCTTTCCTGGATGATCTATTTAAGAATTGTATGTGGATTTCTTTGGAGTGCGATATTCTCATATTGCATGTGAGTTGTGACAGGTTGTATGGATATCCATTTTCTGCAAGTAAAAAATGATGAAATCTGGGTGGGAAATAGGAAATATATGTATATATTGCTTCCAACTCTCCTTGACCCAAGATGGTAGTCATCTTGTTCCTCATTTTTCTCATGTAGTGCTATATTCAAGTGCATTTTATTCAAGGGTGAGGCATCCACATCAACCTGCCCCTGGAGGGAAAAAATAAATATTGGCAAAAAATTACACTGCTTGGTGAGCTGAAGGCTATGGATTCAGATGCAAATGGAGCCATATTCATGTCATCATTTTCTTGTGCTTTTCAGTTTTGTATCCATCTGAAATTGATTCCTGGAACTTTTTTGCATGATTTTTTTTTAGACCATCATGGCTTCCTTCAGTGCTTCTCTTACAAATATTCTGTCATGAGTGTCTTAGCTTTGCATACCTTTTCTTATTAGCGTCCGGTTATCGTCTTTTATCTCACTTTTAATAGGCTCGATGTTATTGTGATTGTCATTTATTTCCATTTATTTCACTTTTTCTTTATTATATTATGCTAGATACAACTAATGCACCACGTAGAGAGTTGATTAGTGCTATTCAAAAGCGAATTAGGATACAACAAGCATCACGTAATAAGCTAAGGAATTCTAAAATATCAGCACCTAATTGAGCCATAGTTAGGACTTAGGATAAGCATTTAGGGATTTCTTTGAGAGACAGCATTCTCTAATTTTCGTTAATCAAACCATAAGCTGGCTTTTACAATAAAGCTGGCACCTATATACAGGGAATAAGTTTGGAAAGGGGTAAGAGGGAAGGTTCCGAGAAACTTACATTTAGGGGAAAATATAAAAAGGAATGAAATCGTCCAAAAAGGACTACGATCAGCTGAATTTCGTCTTTGGCAGCTTAAATGCATGCCCCATCAACTAGTTGTACTATTTTCACTGCAAGACAAAAGATAATACAATTCCAGGCAGCAAGTTTATAGAAGACATATTTCTCTCAATCCAATTCCAAATGAAGACCATGAGGACATTCTAGAATCCTTGGAGAATACTCTTTCCAGCCATATCCATTGCAGCTACGTTGGCCCATTGTAAAAGACAATAATGCCTCCTGGAAATCGAACTAGTGAGGTTGATCCACCCGGATGACTATCTCTGTCCTTAGTCTTGAAAATGGCCTTGATTGTGAACTTAGCTTTGATTCTTCTGTTTGGCCTCATAGTTAACTGATTTAGGATTTCGAAAACCGCATTTTGAAACTCCCAAATGAGAAATAAGTTTGAATAATCAAGCAAACAAAACCTGATAATAAACTGCCTTGGAACGCAGTTTTGACTTTTAACCGCTTAAGTTCGGAGACCTCTTGGAGGAACTAGTGCAGTCATTTAATCTTCATTTTTGCTTTATTGGAAAACCAAAACATTGAACTTAAGGGTAGGTACCTGGAACCCAACCTTAATTGCCATTAAGAGGGGCATTCAAGGCCAACAAACCAGCTCTTCATGTGGGGTTCATTGAGCTGGACAGTAGGTTAAGCTTGGCAATCCCCTTGAACCTCTTTTTTACCTTGAGGCATGGAGGGGCCTGTGGCCATCGCTCCATAGATTAAAAAGTATACTATCTCAATAACCATGTTCCTTCAAATGTCAATTTCTAAATGCCCTTTGTTGTACAGATTCTGTTGATTAGTGTGTAATATGTCACAGTAGAACTATGGAGTAGATTGAAGACAATTAACTGTCAACCTGCAATTTCGACGCAATTTACATGTGAAGTTGCGGCTGCTAGATCTTTACGATGTTTATAGTCCATACCACTGTTATAGCCTGTTCAGAAATAAATGTATATCTTTTATTGCATCTATTTTACAAAAGTATTGTGCCTAAAATTACACTAGTCTAGAGTGCATCTAAATACATTTCTGTGGGATGCTAGAATAAACTGTGTTGTATATTTTGGTTGTGACAGGAAAAGGCAGTCGGTAAACCAAGGGAGCAGAAAGATGTGTCAAGTGAAGTAATGAGGTGGAATCATGAAAATGGCACTAGCAGCATGATCCTAATATCTGGATAATGCCTGGTCCTGGTGACAGAAGGATGATAAGGTGTGCATTATTTCCTTTTAGGTTTTAAGTTTCAAAGTTTCTAGGGCCTGGGGGTGCTTTCTCAAGTTCCATAGTGGGATCCCGATAATTTTATCTTTCTTGGTATTTTGACAAAATTCAATTGCCAATTCTTGATTGCGAAAAATTCAGGGCTGATGACAAAGTACCTTAGGGCTGGTCCATGTTTAAAGCTCATTATTTTGATGAATTTTTCTTTCAAAAGCAGAATGGCACCTATCTCAGTTCCCAGGGTTGTGTTGGGTCATTCAGAAAATTAGAAGGAAGATGCAGCTTGATATGACCTACGACTGTCTAGCTCATCTGGCTTCCTTTGTAGATCATATAATTTCAGACTTGTGTTAGAATATGAAGCATCAGCGGGTGCTTACTTACCGTTTTTCGTTTTAGATCATGAAAATACTGTGCTCAAAAGAACACTCGTGGGTGGCACTGCAATTGTCAAAAGCAGAATGTGGGGAATCTAATCTTCATACATGTTTACATGCAACAGTTGAAATTGCACAGAAAAGATCAATCTCTTATGCCAAAGAAACAGTTCATAACTGTTATGAGCTGACCGCCTTACCCCGCAAGCGTTTGTGAACGAACTCCACATGTTACATGTACATGCAAGAACAGTGGGAAGAAGAGAAATGTTGGCCCCTCAATCTGTGAATAGCCATAGAATCAATTTCTTGATGATTGCCAGCGGAATGTGTGTAGGATGGATGTAAAGGTTTCAGGCTGACTTGTAGTTTGGCACTCTCCTCTGGCATGCCTTGCAGTTTGGGATAACGTCTGGCGTTTACTACTTTGGAAGTCAGATTTTTCTTGAAGCGCTTTCCTCCCTTCTTTTGGGCATATTTCTATTGTCAGTTGTCATGGGCTCAGATCAAACTGACCCACCCTTCAAGTGCAATCTCTTCCGGTGCGCTACGATGTGTGCTTCTAGGTGTCATGTGTCATGTATTGTTTGATTCATGGACTTTTGTGTATAAATTATACGTTTGGTTAAGTAGAGATAGACCTATGGCTTGACACCCCTTCTCTCATAGTTTTTCTTACTTGGGCTAATATTACCGTGGATCAAGAGATGGAGGCAATTAATTGCTTATTTGTTCTTCAAGAAAAAGAAAAACACTAGCGTTTCATGCTTCATCCTAGAACATACTACATTAGAAGATTGTAAGAAGGCAACAAGCATCAATTAATAGACTTCACGTACAAGTCAACATAAACTTGATATTTGATCGGACGAGGAACAAAACAATGAAAGCCGGTAGCTACAATAAAGACCTCAACTTAAGCGCTGACAAATCTGCTTTGGGGTCAAATTGGGTTTGTCTAATTGGCCAATATTAAAATTTGGATGAGAACCCAGGCTGTAGCGAAAGGGTTGATCGAGTGGCGCAACCCATATCTGGGTTCGCTTATGTTATATGTGATGGCGTCTCTAAAGGAAACCCGGGCCTTCTGCGGGAGAACTCATTTGAGATGACCAGGGCAATCAGATGAAGGCTTTGTGGAAGATTATTGGGATTGCACCGCGCTAAAGGCATAACTCAAAGCAGTGATGCGAGGTTCACAACTAAAGCTTTGGGAATAAGACGTCTTTGTGTTAGAATGGATTTGCAACAAGCAATTAATATAATCATTCATCAGACTCTCGCAAGTGAACAATGATTACCGATCATTAATATAAGAAGCTAATTCGCGCTTTAAATTGGGAAATAGTTTTCTTGCACTTCCCTAGATTGGTGAATCGGGTGGCAAATCATTTTGCCAATCTTGCTCGTACTTTGGATGATTTTAAATCTATGTAGTATATGGACCAAGCACTGACTGAGGTGAAGGCCTTATTGCATGTTGATATTGTAGGCTGTAGGGGAAGCATGCCTCCAGGTTTTAGATTAGTATTCTCACTATTTTGATTGAATAAAATTTGGGTCTTGGCCTATCATTTGCACCAAAAAAACAAAATTGTAATATGTTATTTGATTATGTCCTTTCTTTAATATTTAGAAGTGAGATATCTTGGATTTTGCAATTTATTATATGCTCCTGAAGCATGTGCTATGAATAAGTTTATTGTTCACTTGCATCATATATATATATATATATATATATATATATATATATATATATATATATATATATATATATATATTTTGGGTACAAAGGGTGAGGATAGTAATAAGTGAATTTTACTAAGGATAGTTTTGGAAAGTTAAAATTGACTTTTATTACCTTTTTTTTAAAAAAAAAATGCTTAATGCATGCTAATTAATGGTATGATCAGTTACCACCATCAATAAATAAACAAATTAACTTATTATTATAAAATAATATAATATAATATAATATAAACTTAAACTATATGATCATTCTTATTTAATATTTTATATAAAATAATTTATTAGTAGGAGTATTATTCACTAAAATAATTTTATTCCTTTTCCTTGTCCTAATATCAAGTTTGCTGTGAGTTTCCTTCTCCTAATATCAAGTTTGCTGTGAGTGCAATCAAAATAATTTTATTTTTCTAAACATACTAATGTAAAAATTAACTCAAAATTTTCTTTTGGAAAATAAACTAAATAATATTGGCTAAATTTTTTTGATGAAAAAGTTTCTCAAATTGTTATGCATCATTATTTGTTGATGCATTGAAAAAAGTTCAAAACAAAATGAAAAATAGTAGCCAAAACTTTATGATTTTCCGGCAATAAATGTATGGTGTTAAAACAATCAATTAATTACTAATAATTATATGTGTAACGTTCATATTCTTTATTTATTAAGATAATAATTTTAAATTAATTGCTTGGAGGTTAAAGAAAAAGTAAATGTTCTATCAAAAAAAAAAAAAAAGAAAAAGTAAATGACTACAATTGAAATTTTTGATTATAAAAGGCAAATGTGGGGAAGCTTAAGAGAATTCATCGCAATACATATTAACTTTAAGTGTTTCTATCTTTCTAATTATTTCTCTTCATGTGTTTACTTCATCTTTATTTTCTACTAGGCCTCAACCCATGCATTAAAATAGTTATTTTAAAAAATCAAAAATTCAATAAGAATTGTAAATATAATTTAGAAAGATTATTTCAACATAATTATAATTACTTATAGTTGCACCAAAATATGATCGTGTATTATTATTATTATTACTTTTATATTTCACTTCGTGTATCTTAAAAAATATATATAATTTTCTATATATTCACTTCGTGTATCTTATATTATTATTATTATTATTATTATTAATATTGTTATTTCAAAAATAAAGTTACTGTCTAAATTATTTACTTATTATTGTGTATATTATTTTATCCGAATTTGTATTTGTCAAATAAATAAATAAATTATGTGCTTTTTGATTGGTCGATATATCTATAATCACTCACCTTTCAATATTTGGGGTGGCCCAAAACTTTATCATTATATATTTGCCCTTTTTCTAATTTATATTCCCATTTGTATATAGTTTAGTGATACTTTCTATTTTTTTAATTTTAAAATAAAATTCTGATTGAAAATAAAAAAAATTGAAAATAGAAAAAAAAAATTTCTACGTTGTGATTGACCAATTTCCCTGCAGTTACTCCCCTGGATCTATTTCGTGCGACCCACAATGATTTCTATTATAATATATAGATTTTAAATATAAACTTACCGTCTAGATTATTTACTTATTATTGTGTATATTATTAATTCGAATTTTTATTTGTCAAATAAATAAATAAATTATGTGCATTCTGATTGATCGATATACCTATAATCACTCTCCTTTCAATATTTGGGGGTGACCCACAACTTTTTCATTATGTATTTGCCATTTTTCTAATTTATATTCCCATTTGTATATAGTTTAGAGATACTTTCTGGTTTTTCAAAATTTTAAAATAAAATCTGGACTGAAAATTAAAAAAATAGAAAATAGAAAAAAAATATAATTTTCTACGTTGTGATTGGCCAACTCCCCTACAGTCACTCCCGTGACTCTATTTCGTGGGACCCACAATGATTTTTATTATAATATATAGATTATTATTATTATTATTATTATTATTATTATAAGCAACACCAAAATAATTACTGTTATTTGCACCAAAATAATTTAATTTAGAGTCCAAAGCAATCAAGGATTAGTGATACTTTCTAGTTTTTTAATTTTAAAATAAAATCCGGATCGAAAATAAAAAAATTGAAAATAGAAAAAAAAACTTTCTACATTGTGATTGGCCAATTCCCCTACAATCACTCACATGGCTCTATTTCGTGAAACCCACAATGATTTCTATTATAATATATAGATTACAATGATTTTCTGAAATTATTTAAATTGTTTTCTAAAAATTGGTTTTTTCTTAATTGTGATTGGCTGAGACTCCTTGAAACGTTTTCGTTGCAGTATTTGCTGGGCCCCACATAGATTGTCATTATCAGTATATAGATATAGATACTAATGTTTGAGACTTCATAGGATTCGTTTAAAGATATATTTTTTAATTTCTTGAATTGTAAATAGAATCTGGAAAGAAATAGAAAATAAAATACAATTAAAATTAAAATTGAACACTACTGTTTGAGACTTAGTAGAACTCGTTTTGAATATAAGTGCTGTCAAGCAAACTTGGATTAAGGATATATTTTTTAATTTCTTTAATTGTAAATAAAATCTGGAAAGAAATAGAAAATAAATTACAATTTAATGCGCTGTGATTGGTCTAGATTCCTCGAAACGCTCCCGTGACTTTATTTTGTGGGATCCACAATAATTTCTATTATAATATATAGATTTTTCGTTGTAAGGGGCAAGGGAAAATAGAGCAAATAGTTCCTTTTTCTCCTAAAAAATACTATGGTATGATTTAATCTTTTTTTATCTTCATTGTATAGATATTCAATTATATTCCACTATATTATGATGATTATAATAATAAAGCTAATGGAAAAAAAAACTATTTACTTTGTTAATCTTTAAAATTATCTATATAATTGTCATTTCTTTCTTAATATATATTTTTGATCATAATGCAAAGCTTTATCGATCAACAATTAATTTATTAATCTGGATAGGACTTATGTTTTGAAAGGATGACCAAGTGAAAGACTATTAATATTTCTTGGTGATCTTTGAAAGAGGCCCTTTTTTTTTATCTTTTTTTTAAAAACTTACAAGGCTCATATATGTTTTTGTATAACATGACTACCAACGTTGCATTTATATTGTCCGTATAATATGATGTTTTTTTTCCCTTTGTACTCTTTCACATTTCAATTGAAAAATTAGTGATTTTTTGAATTTTTAATATCGTGTCCTAAAATTTAGATTAGTTATTTGGTATTATTCGGCAATCAGAAAAAAACTATATGTTATCACTGTGGAACTGTTATAGATATACCATAGTTTTATCTTTTTGAGCTATAAATTACATAATATATGATGGAATCCTTTTTTTTAATCATTAACCACATTAATTAATTATATATAATGTTATAATTTTGTTTAATTATATGTGCATTTCATGTAGATTACAAGGTATGTGATATATATGATTTAGCTCTTTTTCCTATTTAATAATATTATATTTAAAATTTTATAAAAGTGAACAGTGCATTATATATATCTACTATGTTTTTCCAAAGTGTATATACGTGAACGCAAGTTTGTCCATTTCTTATTTTTAACTTTTAAATTTCACAATTTTTATATATTCCAGCTTAATTTTTATGCACTCTTGAGATAATTAATTAAATTTTTAATAGTAAAATTCTCTTATTCTTAGTACATGTAAAAAGGTTGATAACTTATTTGCATGGTAAAAGATAATTTTATCACTTTTATACATGCATAAATATATTTAACTTATAAGTGCTTAGAATTGCAAAATTGAAAAAGTAAATATTGCATAAAAAGATATGCAGAAAATAAATATTTTTTTTTTCTAAAAGAAATTGTAAACTATTTATGGTGTGTTTATAATATATATATAAATTTGGATATATATATATAAGGATAGTAAAACTATAATAATAAATTTGGAGAATATATATATATATATATAATGAGAAGAAAAACATAGCAAATTATAACCATTGGTTCCAAGATCAAGGGTGGGTATGAATCTTGCTTTTTTCTTTTTTTTTTTTGTTGGGAAAATGTGAATAATAAATACTGCAACCTTTTTTTTTTGTTGGCTGGGAAAAAGAGAACAACTAATGTAGTGTGATTTCTAATGACATGCTAATTAATTCGCAACTCTAGAGAACTCAGAATGAACATCAACTATACCCAGAATGAACATCAACTTTACCATAAATGAACACCACATATACCCAAAATGAACATCAACTATACCATAAACGAACGTCACTATACTATACATTCGTTTATGGTATAGTTGATATTCATTCTGGGTATATGTGGTGTTCATTTATGGTATAGTTGACGTTCATTTATGGTAAAGTTGATGTTTATTCTGGGTATAATTGATATTCATTTATGGTAAAGTTGATGTTTATTCTGGGTATAGTTGATGTTTATTCTAAGCTTTCTAGAGCTGCGAATTAATTAGCATGTCATTGGAAATTACACTGCATTAATTGCTCTCTTTTTCCCAGCCAACAGAAAAAAAATGTTGCAGCATTTATTAGTCACATTTTCTCAACCAAAAAAAAAGAGAAAAAAACAAGATTAATATCCACCATTGATCTTGGAACCAATGGTTATGATTTGCTATGCTTTTCTTCTCACAAAATCATTCTATATATATATATATATATATATATATATATATATATATATATATATATATATATATATATAGGGAATAGATCACATGAGCATGGACCTTATATGAGAATGTGAGCATCAAAACATTTTTGGTGGACATCAAATATTATTTTCATGGACATCAAATATGAATGGTGGACATCAAGTTGGATATAAGGTCCATGTTCATGTGATCTATAAATATATATATATATATATATATATATATATATATATATATATATATATATATATATTATATAACTTGAATTTACATAGTCAAAAACTAACTTATAATAACATTCAAACAATATTTTCAAGCCGATAAAATTCAATGATATCCATTTTCTTCGTATAGAAACAAAATATTCAACTGAAGAACTAATTTTGAATACCAAATGGACAACTTTATTTTGAACTAAAAGTAAATAAATAATATAATTTTTTTCATAAAATATGTATTTAATCATGTCCCGTGCATCGCACGGGTCTGAAAACTAGTATATCATATACATATATATATATATATATATATATATATATATATATATATATATATATATATATATATATATATATACATATACACATACATATATATAAAACTGGGTATAAAGGGTGAGGTCGGAATTTGAATAATTTTACGAGAGTATTTTTGGAATATTATAATTGTTAATATTTGCTTTTTTCAAAAGAAATGGTCTTTAAATATTTGTGAATCATCATTATTGAGAGTAATAATATATATTTATTACTGTTATCATAGGTTACATTTTTGAACAAAAAATTAATTATTGAAATATTAAAAGAAAAAAGGAGTTACATAGTGATTAATTGTCATCAATGATACTTGGTAAATCAATGGTTATAACCTATAACTAATGAGTGAGTACATTGGATACTAACAAACTAATAGTATAAATAGGTGGAAAACAAACGAGTGAATACAATGGTTTGTCTCCCACCTTTTCTTCTTTTGTCTTTCTTTTATTTTGAGTTAATTTTATGTGTCATTTTTTTCTATTTTTTTTTACCCGTTTACTATATGCCGCCCACCTTTTTACTAATGTCGCTCACCTTTTCTACTCAGGCCAACGCTTTTCTACTCACCTTACGAGACGATCCCTGGTGGGGCCATACTGTGCCGTCGTTGCTGCCACCCCTGCTTCCGGAGGAGGGGTACCCACACCTGTGCTGTTGGTGTCGAGGTAGGCAGAGCGGGCATCGAATCCCGGAGGTCTTTTCTAGGATCGCCCGGATTGGGATGCGCCGAGTAGAGAGGGTCCAGGTGAACCCAGCTCCTGCACCAACTGAGGATCATGAGGATGACCCTGAAGAGGATCTGGAGGAGGATCCCACCGAGGACAGCACCCAGGATCCCGAACCCGAGGTAACCTCTAGGGTCACGGCTGCACTCGCCGTCGAGCCCGAGCATGAGATTCCGCCCGAGGAGGAGGATGAGGTGGACCGGGAAACAGGAGAAGACCCCGAGGAGGACTCGGGGGATGAGACGAGTGATCCTGAGTGGACTCCAGTTTCAGCGAGGAAGAACCCTCGATGCAGGAGGATCATCTGAGTGGGATGGCTACGATGTGTTGAGTATTAGTGTATGGCTGTTACGTTTGTACTTTTGTTGAACTGTGATATGACCTGAATATTAGCATGTTGTTTCTTTTGGGAAATTGTTCTGATGGAGAATATTGTGCATATGATTACATTGGTGTATAGAAATACTGGTTTGTGACCTTTCGATATGTGATGAAAATTCATGAAATAAAGTGATAACATAAGAAACTACTTGGTGAAATAGAATTACAATTTCGTATTATTTAGCACTCTATGAGAAGACCGGACCAAGTAGCTACCTCTAGTATGATGCTGAGACAATGGATTGGAAAACCCTTTAAGTAGACTAAATCGACCCTTTGAATCAGGATGTTAGACGTGAACGGTTCTCAACCCGACCATGGTACTCGGGAGCGTACACCTCAAGCGCAATCAGCTGCAACGCTTTGGCTCACTTGATACCAGGGTCGAGTACAACAACACCGGGGAACGACCTTGCTAGCATGCTGATGATTGAGATGCTGGGCAAGCACGAGGACCTACTGAGGAAAGTGGTGGATCGACAAGGAGGAGGGAGGGAAGATGACCCCTCCGCTCTTCTCCAAAGGTTCAACAGCTTCAACCCGCCCACTTACACAGGGGTAGCTGACCCCAAAGTCTTTGAAGATTGGGTTAGAGAGATTGAAAAGATTTTTGACACAACCCGCTGTCCCGAGGAGCTAAGGGTGGACTTTGCTGCGTACCATCTGAAAGAGGAGGCCGATCTATGGTGGGCCAGTGTGAAAGAAATAAGGACTGAACCGGGTTTCGACTGGAACCATTTTAAGGTTGTGCTAAAGGATCGATTTTACCCAATTTCCCTCCAGAAGGCAAAAGAAAAAGAATTCATGAATCTGCGTCAAGGGGAAACTAGCGTGCTCGCCTACTCTGCAAAGTTCACAGAACTATCTCGATTTGCATCTGCTTTGGTAGCCACTGAACAGCTAAGGATGGACCGTTTCTGGGATGGATTGAATTGCAAGATTCAGGACCGCATGTCATCACGGGAGTTCACGTCTTATCATAACATGTTGAATGTTGCCCTCACTGTAGAAAGGGTGATGAATGACATGGAACGACAGTTAGGCATACAGAGGCAAAAGAGGAAAGAACCACCCCGTTTTAACCCACCTCAACCTTATCAGGAAAAGAGGTTCCGCCCCAACAACTGGCAAAACAACTTCGAAGGAAAGTAGTTCCCTTGGTAAAAGTACGATGGGCAAATCATACCACAACGGAAGCAACCTGGGAGACAGAAAACGAAATGAGGAAGAAGTACCCTCACTTGTTCCAAGCCTAAGGCGCGTCAAGTTTCGGGGACGAAACTTCTTTTAAGAAGGTAGTGTTGTAAAACCTCGAGTTTTAGGAGGAATAAAACCGTTAGTTTCCTTACCGGACCGTTAGGGTTAAGTTTAAGTTTCGAGGACGAAACTTCTTTTAAGAAGGTAATGATGTAAAACCCCGAAAAATCCAAAGATGTTGACCGTGACGTCGTTAGCAAATTAGGTTTGACTCCGTTATTTATTATTATTCGTTTGCGTTTATTTTTGCTAACGCTTGAGCTCGTAGGACCGTTGAGGGGCTGACAAGGGTAGAATAGTAATTTCCGCTGGTTAATATTATGTTATATGAATAATTACGTGAATATTATTTGTTTTGTGATTATTATTAATGATATTATTATCAGTGTTATTATTATTATTACTACTATTATTATTATTATTAGTTTGTTTTTAGAAAAATCAGATTTTAGTGTTGGGTTGGGTTAAGATTAAGAATAGACTAATTGGGCCTAGATATGTGTTTAATATAAAAACCCCCCTCTCTCTCTCAAAACCCTAATCTCCTCTCAAACCAAACCCAAACCCTAGCCTCCCTCTTCCCACCTCTCTCTCTCCTCTCAGCCGCCAGCCGGCTGCCCCCGCAACCACCGGCAGCCACCGCAACCACCTTTTCTCTCTCCCTTTTTCTCTCTTTCCCTCTCTTCCCTCTTGTCTCCGCACGCCCTTGCCGCGCCACCCTGCGAACGCCGCACCACCAGTCGCCACCACCGGACGTCGCCAGCGAACCCCCCATCACCGTCGCAACCACCCTCCCTCTCCCTTTCGTCTGTTTCTCTCATCCTTCCTTCCACTCCCACGGTTCGAGTTTCCCCCACCACCAATCACCGCCGCTCTGATCGTCGCCGCAATACCTGCATCGCCGCTTTCGACGCCTCGACCGACCGCCCACACTCGCCGGAAAACGTTACCCTAGCACCCTCTAACGTAAAACCCTATTTTCTTGTAACAAACTATTCTTCTTTATCTTATTTTCTGATATTTTTATTATTATTATTATTATCATTATTATTGTTAATTCTTGTTTTAAATCTTGTAATTTGGGTAATTAGGGTGTAAATTTTATTAAGTTGTTATTTGTAATTAATTTGTTCTTGTATTGTATTATTTACTTGTAATTTTTGTCTAAATTATTATGTGTAATTTTATGTTCTAAATTGGTATATTAGGGTTGTAATAGTGGTAGTGAAATTATTAATATTCGATTATATGATATGCTTTGTTTTCATGAGAATCATGTTAGGGTTTTAGATGACACTATTATTGTATGCACGAATTAAAAAGTTTAATTACCTAGATTAATTCTTGATTTGTTAGTTAAGTATTCATATGTTCTTTAAATCTCTTAGAGTTCATTCATGTTTAATTTTATGTTAAGTTTTGTTAAATAAGTTAGGGTGATTGAATTACAAAAGTTCGATTCTTGTTTATTAATTTATGATTCTTGATTGAATCTTGTATAAAGAAATTAGTTGTTGGGATTCTTGTTTGGTAGTTTAAATGTTTATATGTTGTTTATAATTTATTCACATGTTCTTTAAAACCTTCTTGATTCTTGATTAAGAAATTCATACTTTTTAATTATGCATGTTGTAATTAAAGGGTCTTGAAATAGTCTGTTTTAGATTTCATGTGTAGGATAAGGTTGTTAATGTTTCATGTGTTATATTTTGGCATTAGTAATAGGGAATTTGATGTTGGACTTTAGATGGTTTAAACTAATTACCTTGGACCTTAGTTACTGTTTTAAGCCCAAACTAGGACCCCGGGACCCAATGGTGAAAGTTAGAACCGAAATTTATAAATTAAATAAGAACCGGGATCGGGACAGTTTTGTTAGTGCCTAAATATCGGGTCACCACGATTATTATAGTTGTCCTTTAATCGAACCCTTTGGACTAGAGATTCCCCTAGATGTTAGCTTTCATAGAAATTTTACGGAACGGACTTTTGAGTTGTATAGCTTGAGTTATAGCCGTTTTACCAGAACCTGTCAGAACTGGACCAGTTGGAAGTTTTGGTACTTTTAGAGTCTTTCGAGGCTGATATGGGCTTAGTCGTCAACTTAAGAGTTTTAGTAGACATCCCGAGGTTTCCGAAAAGTCCTGAACCAGACCCATAGGATGTCAGGAAGTCGAGTTGTGACCCGTTTTATGTGAACGTTATAATCTGTCCTCTGTTTGCTTTTAATTATGAAAAATTGTTGAGTAAATGTTATGTGTGAACTTGTTCCTTGAATGTGTTAAGTGTAAACCATAAATGATAGGAACCTAAGAGTTCCTAGGGGATGGGTTAGGTAGTTGATAGTTAACACTAACTTAATTAGAACGCGTTTTGATTAGATAATTATTCTTATTCTAGGCCGAGTTAGTGCGAGACGTTAGTGAGCTCAAGTGTGTTCTTCTTTTTACTGTGCTGTGAAGTATATCAGGTAATGTCTATGCTCTAATCCCCACTGGGATGCTCTTTAAATGTGTTTTAATGTTTTCTAATCTGTTTTGAGAATTGCATCCCGAAAGTGGACTTTTGTGGAAATGTGACCATCTGTTTTGGATAACTGTTTGTATTTGTTTGTGCTTTGATTTTATTGAGTTGAGAAATTGGATGGTCTTTTATTAATGGTTTTATCATTGGTTTTGATAACTTGGGTTGGGTTTGACTTGAGAGTTGCGAGAAGAGTTTGAATAATACACTAATAATTCAAAGTGGAAACATAAAGCGGGTTGTTGTTTGATGCCTTTGAGAAGCTAATATTCATGCGGGTGATAACCCCGAGATCAGGATTCGATGTCTGTATGGGTTATGTGCCAGGAGATCAGGGTTTCATCCCTGATATAGGATAGAGGTTATGATGCCCTTGATGGGCGACTGTTTGATGCCTTTGAGAGGCTAATATTCATGCGGGTGATAACCCCGAGATCAGGATTCGATGCCTGTATGGGTTATGTGCCAGGAGATCAGGGTTGCATCCCTGATATAGGATAGTTGTTATGATGCCTTTGGCAGGCGATGTTCTTTTGGATTTGATCTCCCGCCCGCGACTTAAAATATGGATTGAATGGGTTGAGGAAAACAGTTAAGGGTTAAAGGTTTGAGAAATGGTTTGACTTGTTCCCTCTCCCCAAAATGAATTGAAATGAACTTAAACTGTTTTAAACGTTAGGGGTAGACATTATTGAGATTTCCCCCTCATTTTTGAAATGTTTTGTTTTCAGGTGAAGATCTGAATCTTTGGGGACGGAATTAGAAGTGAGGACGAGTCTAGAAGTCCTTGAATCTTTTTATTTTGTTTCGTTATGATGTCTAAAAGTTTTGTTTTGAGTTGTTAGTAGTTCTAGCGAGACGATTGCGTTTTCCTTTCTCGCCTTGTGTTCCTTCGGGAACACGGCAGTGACGCCCAAACTAAATTTGAAGTCTTCCGCTAAGTTTTGTCTGTTAACGTTAGTTTGACTTTGACTTTCTATAATTGAATTTCCGTGGCGTTACAGTTTTTGTTATTATTTAATTTAATTGTAATTGTTATTATGTTAATTATCACTGTAAATGTTAATATTATTAATATTAATGTTAATATAATTGTTATTATTATTGTTAATGTATTTTATTAATTAGGTATTTATGATAATATTAGTAATAATAATATTAATAATTATAATGTTGTAAAAGATGAATATTTATTAATTGTAAATCTATTCTCAATAGTGTTATAAAAGTTATATATTATATTTAAATATGAATGTTATTATTATTGTGATTGTTATTATTATTGTTATTATTTAATTTAATTGTTATTGTTATTATGTAATTTATTTGTTATTGTTATTATTTAGTTTAATTGTTACTGTTATTATTTAGTTTAATTTTTATTGTTATTATTTAATTTTTATTGTTATTATGTTAATTATCAATCTAAATGTTAATATTATTGTTATTATTTAATTTAGATTTTAGGGTTTAGATTATATATCAATCTATAGTTAAATTTTTTTTTTATTATTATGCAGGTGATCTAATATGGCAGGTAGGGGCAGGGCTTCCGGGTTTCTAGATAGGTCGAACCAGCTTATGCAGTTGGAGGGGTGGCGGGAACCCGCATCGACGTAATGTGACTGCGTCAGCACGACGTAGGGGCCGAGGTACTGAAGCACCTGTTGATACGGTTGGGCAGCAGGAGGACACGCACAGTCAGACCACGCAAGGCTTAATTGACCATATCAATGAACATGTTGATTACTCAACCGACACGGAGACAACGGGGGACGACGGGACAGAGACTGAAGTCCCGGGGGCGAACGGGGTTCGAGCCGTTGAGAGATGCGTCAGGGAGGTTTGCCCCACTGCGACATGGGGGAGACGCAGGTGGCGAGGTTGGGGCAAACAGCAGCAGCGGCAGGCAGAGTAAGAGGAGCCGGAGAAATGAGGAAGACTGGAAGATTGATGGTAATGTTCCCGGGGGACCACAATTGGGGGACATTATACCGAGCTTTGGAGATCACATCGCTCGGGTAATATGGGATGGTCGGGAGCGTTCATCGGGAGCAGTTCTTGACTGCGTGACGAAGAGGAATGCGTTGAGGGAATTAAGGTCAATGAGGCCCGCAATGGATCCCGTGTGCCAGAGTGCACTGCAAAATATCCAACTGACCGCTTTGGTAGATTTGATGTATGAAAACATCGATATGACGCTGATCTTGGCCTTCGTTGAGAGGTGGCAACCCGACACGAACACATTTCACCTTCCCTTTGGTGAAATGACTATCATGTTGCATGATGTGGAACACATTTTGGGCCTTCCAGTTGATGGTATGATGCCTGATTGTCTTGCTCGGGCAGCGGTTAATGAGTTCGTTTCGGCTATTTTCATGAAGCCTATGCCGGAACTAAAGAAAATGGACATTTATGACAAGGGTGCCATCATGATGTCGATTTGAGGTCGATTGCTGTTTCGCCCATGTACCCCCTTCCCCATAGGACATGTGTATGGTTGTTGAGCTTGTTAGGAAACACTATCCTCGTGGACAAATCGAGGGATAGAGTACGTCCGCATCCGTGGCCTAGCACTGATATTGTCAATACAGTTGCTTGGGGTACAATTACACTGGCGTACCTGTATCGACAGTTAGGGATGGCGAGCAGGGCTGGGACAGCGAAGATAGCTGGGTGTTTGACCCTTTTGCAGGCCTGGATATATGAGTATTTTCCATCATTTAGGCCACACAGTGAGCAACCGGTTCGGGGACCGCGCGCGGCCAGGTGGTTTCCCACTCACATGGCTAGATCGGAGACACGCCTACGGGCGTTGAGAGCCTCCCTGGACGCGTTGCCCGATAAGGTGTGTTGGTGCCCTTATGGAGGTATACCTTACAGGACCTGCCAGAGGACGTTGTACATGGGCCCCATTCGTGCATATGACGTGACAGAGTGGTACATGCCTGATCGCGTTGTCCGTCAGATAGGGCACCGACAACATGTTCCCCCAATGTTGCCCTGCCCTAGGAAAGCTGAACGACCGGCCAAGGGGCCGTACAGATTGGAGTTTGATGAGTTCGGCGTCAACACTGCTTGGGGGACATTTCCTTTTGGTTACATGTTGTCCCTTACTGCTTTGCCACGCACAAAACGTGTGCCTTTTGAAGTGGATGATGCATATAATGATTAGTTTGTGGTACATTCTCATAAGTTTTTGATCAACAGCTATATCGTTGGCCCACTCAAGAACTGCTTCTATATTTTCAAACACATCTTGTGTCACAAAGAACAAGGAATAATCAACACTGTCTCCGCCAAACTCCTCTAGCTCAAACTGCAGAACAATGTGACATTCATTAATTACCCCAATATTTACCCAATTATACTAAAATAATTAACAATAAAACTAATCACTTAGAATAACAATGACAATAACATTATTAATTACAATAACAGTAATATTAATAACAATAATATTAACAATTACATTCATAAACCTAAACAATAAACCCTAAATATTATTAATAATAATATTAATAATTATAATAATTAACGCTTCAATTATCAATTACAATTTCACTAAACACATTAATTATTAATAATAAAAACACTTCAAGTAACAATTTCACTAAACACATTAATTATTAATAATAAAAATAATTACCACTTCAAGTAACAATTTCTTATACACATTATTTATTAATAATCATAATAATTAACACTTCAAATAAGAATTACAATAAACACATTATTTATTAATATTCAAGTAACAATTTCAATAAACACATTAATTATTAATAATCATAACATTTAACACTTCAACACATTATTTATTAAAACATATAATTTGAAATAAAATAACATTAAAAATTAACACATTATTAATAATAACAATAACATAATCAACAATAATAACAATAATAACACAATATATAATTAAAAATAAAAACAATAATTAAAAAATAATAATAACACATATACAATTAAAAATAATTAATAATTAATAATAATAACTAAAAAATTAATAATAATAAAAATTATTTCAAAAAAGGTGATTGGCGGATGTGACGTAGCGTGAATTTCTTATATAGCGTCGGCCGGCGGCACGCGTGATGGCTGCCGCACGTGTTAGCCGGCATGACCGCGGTGTTGTCGTGCGTTTTGCGCGGCAACTACCGCCGTGCTGCCGCGATCCACGCGCGGCAAATCCGCGGTGGTTCGCCGGCTGCAGCACGCCGCAATTTTAATTTTCCGGAAACTTCGAAATTTAACAAAATTTAGTACAAAAAATGTAATTTTACAAACTAACCTCCTCCGCTTCAGATGAATTTCCACCTTCCATTGACATTTTAGATTTAACTTCAAAAATGTAATATTTTAGGTTGAGAGAATTTGAGAGGAAGAGGGAAAGGAGAGAGAGAGAGAGGAGAGAGAGGAGAGAGGGGCAAGGGTATAAAATGTTTTTTGGGGGGCGGCATTAGTAAAAAGGTGGGCGACGTATATCAAAGCCCTTTTTTATTGTTATTAGCTATATGAGAGATTTATTTTTGTTAGTTAATTTCTAATTTATCATTATTATATTTACCTTTTATGTCTTCATTTTTCATGAAAATATGATATATATTTATTATTTCGCTCTTTGTTTTTGTATTTATTTTTTCTTTTCACATTCTCCTTTTTAGTTGGTTATTTTTTTTATAATTTTATATTTTTAAGTTATAGTCGGCAACTTCCTTTTATTTTATGTACTATGAAGTGTAATTGTGATTGAAAATCATCATATCGTTTTATATATCATATCATCATTTCATATGCTTTTATATGGAAGATCATCACTTAGTTGATTTCATTTGATTTAGGATGTTCGTGATTATATATATATATATATGTATAAGATGGTTGATCAATCATTAAAAGTTGAAAGATGACCGTATTATGTGTTTTTAACTCATTGCAATTTAGATATTTTCCACTATTAAACGTATATTAAAGTTCTAGTTCATTTGTGTCTAAAACATATTTATGTTTCTTCTATAGCTTAATTACATAAGGTATATTAAATTTTAAATTTGTATTCAATCATGTTATTCATGTCTCTTCTCTTTAGAGAGTTTCAATTTTATAATAAATTAAAATATAAAAGTGTTTTTAATTTGTAGAGGTTGTGCTATCATTTTGTTGGATTAGAAGCTACTCAAGTGTATTTTATTTATTAAAGCATCCTAATAGAACATAAAACATAGTTAGTAAAGCTCATTTTCCTAAAGGAAAGGTTCAAAAATAAATAATTCGAACAGTTTTGTTTCAAATGTTTTAGCTCACCCAAAAAAAAAAAAAAATCAAAAGTAGTATTTGCAACTTCCTATGTTATTTATCCGATCATTTCGCATGATTTATAACATTTCCTTCTACACCTCAAATACAACTCAACATTTTTTAATGTAGTAAATGCATGGATATGAATAATCTTATCTTATATTTTTCTTATCTATTATGACATATTTATATAATTATATAAATATAAATATATACCTATCAAGATAGTATATGATTTAAATATAAAACTTAGCATTGTAAAAAAAAAATAAATTTCATATGCTTTGCACTTTTTTCAAAGTAGTTTAGAAAGATTTTGTATATGTGTAACACAAGCCTTAACGTACTTTATGTAGAAATTATTGGGCACAAAGAATTGATATTGTAAAATAGACATTAAAGTAAATTAATCTAGAACATATTCTTTTGGTCGAAAATGAATGGAAGTCCTAGAACGTAAGGTTACAAAGAAATTCCTAAATAATATTTTAAAAAATAACATAATGTATAGTTTTTAAAAATATAATTAAGTAAACATAATACTTTTTACGCAAATTTTAAGATCTAAACTATTTTGTTGATCAAAAAAGGAAAAAAGATGATTGATGCTCATCCTCTTTAAATAAATTAACGAAGGCCTACATATAAACGAAATTTATATTCAGAGATTGATATTTTTGTTTGTAGCACCTTTTTTAATTTGTTAATACATACAAATGAAAAAATATTATATCTTTTAGATATGTTTGTGCTATTGAGAAAAATGAAGAGTGAATATATCTTTGATTGAATTTGAAAAAGTGTTATCATATGGAGAAAATTATGATATTAGCGGATATAATTGTAATGATTTTTTTTTGAACTAGGTAAAGAAAGATACAATAAGTTTTAAGGGATCTTTCTATCATGACATCTTTTCAGCAGATGTAATGATTATGTTTAAGTAAATTGACATATTGTGAATTAAAAGATTAATTTATATTTTAGTCTAGGATTTAGAAAACTACACTTATAAAGTTACAATCATTTTAGATGTAGTGTTTGAGCATGTATTATGCATAATGTGTGTTTTATTTCTGTCCCGTGCAAAGCACGGGTTTAAGGACTAGTATATATATATATATATATATATATATATATATATATATATATATATATTTCTGAGAACAAAGGGTGAGGATCGAAATATGTGGATTTTAATGAGGGCATTATGGGAAACTTATAATTGATTCTATTTAATTTTTTAGAAAAAAATCATCTAATATTAATGTGTGCATTAATGTGTAAGTTTGCATTGATGACTCTTCTTTTTTTTTTTTTTTTCCTTTTACACTATTCTTTTTTCTTTATCCTTTTATATATGAAAACTATTCTATTTATTTTTCATTATTGTCTATTTCTTTATTCTTTTAAATATAACATCGGTAATATTTTCAATAATACGTATGGTTTACTGGCGCCCCGTGTAACGCACGGGTCTAAGTACTAATATACTAGATTATTCACTACCAATAACATAATTGTTCACTTATACACACCCGGAACATGTGTTTCAAGTGCATGTAATATATATTGCTTAGACTTTACTCACTAAATTCAGATCAGTTGTTTGCAAATATGAATGGAATAATAATCCCCGTAAATAATTTTAGTTTTCAAATAAAATAGGAACTAGGCCCCTCTTCATCAAAAAAAAAAAAAAAAACAAATCAAATGTATCAACACTATACCTTTTCTAATCCTTTATAAAACCAAAGTGAATTCCTATCTCCATTTCATATTAATTGTCATCTTTGAAAATTGTATGGTCAAATTTTAAAAGTTTTTATTTTAGATTTCTCAATATACACAATAACTTGTTATATAAAATTAGTACTATTAAATTCGATAGAAAAAAATACTAACCTAAAAGTATAATATTACAGCTGTTAATAAAATATTATATAAGAAATTATAAATCAATAAGTGACATTGACGATCGTGACAACCAATTAAGTGACAATTAGTATTGACCAGGAGTAAAATAAAATGCATAAAGCACATAATAATATTTAGAACCCTATTTAAAAAGTTATTAATAATATTCATAAACAAACTAATAAAATAAACTCCCTGGACTTTGTAAAGACCTGCAATAGAGAATATGAATTATATTCATTGGATGGGGTGGAAGCAATATGACCACCAAGAGAGTTAGAGTTAGACTCTCCATATTAACTTGTTTTCCAATGATGAACGTGAGTTTGATAAAAATAATTTTAAAAAAGTGTGTAGGCCCCATATTTAATAATTTAAATACACTACAACAAAAATTTTAAAAATGAAAAATATGTCGAGAATCTCGTCTTCGTACTCGCGCGGCGAGCACGAGTTCGAGTTATTCTCACCGCCGACACTCGTCATTGCCATTGCACTGTCTTTCTCGTCATCGCCCACGCTGCATTTGTGTCATGTCATTGTCAAACTCATCACTGTGGTAGCTCTAACTATACTAAATCTCTTTTATTCTTTTTCTTTTTATTTTGTGTTTTTTGAAATCTCTTTTACTCTTGACAACAAGTTCCGAAACTTCCAATGCTTCCCAACTTTCCAGTTCCCGCCTCGGCGGATATTGCTTTTTTTTTCATTGGCACCTCTGCTTTCCGATATGAGCATGTTTTTCACAATGTACAAATTCGACGTGGAATATCTCAATCTCAATCCAATGGTGGGGCATTTAGTAGAAAAGATTTGGACGTGCAAATGCATATTTCAAACATTGATAATACAATTTTTATATTTGTTTTACAAGAGTTGTAAAAAGAAAAAAGAAAAAAAAAATGAGAATGTCAATCGAAGTCCTAATTTACGCTACTTTGTTAATTTTTCATTGCTTACTACAGTGTTTTTATCTACAGTGGGTAAAGTGTAGTAATGGTATGATATGGTAAAAATGAGCATAGTGTGATATGATGACCCTATTCTTTGGTTAGATTTAACCAACCTAGCCAAACATATCCTAACTTATCCAAACCTTACACAATTCTCCAAAAAAAAAAAAAAAATTCACTCTAAAAACACAATTCCCCAAAAAAACATCATAACTTATCTCAACTTATCCAAACTTGAAAATAACTCAACCAAAGAACATGGCCGATATGGTACATGGTAGTAAGTTGTGGTAAAGTTTGTGGGAAAATGGTTGGTGTGGTTGGTGAGGAGAGAGAAAAGTGAAAAATGAGGAAAGAAAAACTTATGATTGTTGTGATACAGTGTGGTATGACATGGTAGTATACTAATATGTAATGATTTGTGGTTAGTGTGGTAAATTGTGGTAGATGTGATGTGATACCACACAAAAGAACAGAGCCTATTATTAGGACAAAGATGATGAATTGACAATTTATATACCGAAAATTCATTAGTCAATATTGGGTATCAATCTTATCCCTACTTTTAATTGTTGTTGCTAATACTACGACTTCAATTTATTAAAAGAATTTATATAATCAAGAGTATTTTAGTAAATATATACTTGTTTCTAATATTACCCATGCTTATTCTTATTTTGAATTCACATGACAAATGAGGTTGAAAATTTACAAACATGTTGATATTCACATATCAATTATACCTTTTTGATATAATATTCATTAGAGCACCCGCAATGGTGAAAATGAGTTATACTCAATGAATGAGGTGGAAGTAGTATGACTCACCAGGAGAGTTAGAGCTAAACTCTTCATATTAACTTGATTTATAATAATGAGCGTAAGTTTGGTTAAAATATTTTTAAAAAAAGGTGTAAGATAGAGTTTCTTCATATTAACTTGATTTACAATAATGAGCGTAAGTTTTATTAAAATATTTTTAAAAAAGGGTGTAGGCCTCCACATTTAATCATTTAAATACACTACAATAGAAATAAAAAAAGAAAAAAAATGTCGAGAATCTCGTGTTCGTACTCGTGCAGTGAGCACGAGTTCGAGTTTTTTCTCACCTTCGACACTCGTTCTCGTCGTTGCATTGTCATTCTTGTCCTCGCCCATGCCACGTTAGCGCCATCTCATCTCAAACTCGCCGTTGCGGATGGTCTTATGAATTCTCATTCTTTTTTTTTTTTGAAACCAAACATAACGATTTCATTAATAGCAAGCCATACGACACTTACAATGAAAATCGAGATTGAACAATTGTAGATCAAAAACACAGATATGAAATTCAACTTCCAAATAACTAATACTAATCTTACTGATGTTCGGCTCCGATTTCTTCGATGACTTTGTATCTTTCTTCGATGACTTTGTATCTTTCTTCGATGACTCTGCATCTTTCTTCGATGAATATGCATCTTTCTTCGATGATGCTGCATCTTTATCATTGATAGAAAACCTAACAACCCGTGCTATAGCGATTTGAAAGTCGATCTTCATCCAATGTATTAGACCACACAAATTGAACAAAAACTCTAGAAAGAGACTAAAAACCCTAAATAAGGGTAAAAAGAACTCTTACAAAAGAATAGACCAACTTTCTTTGCGTAAACGTAAAACCAAACTAATAATTGGGGTAGAAATCAAGCAAATTGGGGTTTACCATCGACAAAAGAATCGATGGCAACTCCTCCAAGGAGATGGAGACTAGGGTTTTCTAGAGAGAAAAAGAAAAGTGGATGCTAACTAATTATTATTATTACTACTACCAATTCTCATTCTCATTCTCATTCCCTTACATACCGAACAAACATACTTAATCGTACATTTAGTATTATTATAATTCTGAGTGATAACTATTATCATGGAACTAGGCCTCAACCTGTGCGATGCATGGAGGGAACTCAATTAGTTACTTTTGAAATTTTATAAAAGTTATGGATATGTATCTGTAACGCTCCGGAAATTCAATTATGGAAAAGTCAAAGTCAAACTAACGTTAATAGACAAAATTTAGTGGAAGACTCAAACTCTTATTGGGCGTCACTGCCGTATCCCCGAAGGAATACAAGGCGAGAAGGAAACTACAACTGTTTGATAACGGTAAAACAAACTAACAAACTCATACTTAGAAAATAAACCTCAAAACTAACTTCAAGTTTCTCATAAAAGAAAAGCAACATATTTAACGACTTCTAAACACGTCGTCCTCACTTCTAATTCCCGTCCCCAGCATATAGGTCTTCACCTGAAAACAAAACATTTCAAAAATGAGGGGGAAATCTCAATAATGTCTACCCCTAACGTTAAAAACAAGTTAAGTTCATTTCAATTCATTTGAGGGAGAGGGAATAAGTCAAAACCTTTCACAAACCTTTAACCCCTTAACTGTTTTCCTCAACCCAACCAATTCATTTTATTATGTGGGCGGGATATCAAATCCCATAAGGTAACATCGCCTACCAAAGGCATCAAGAACATTCGCCTACCAAAGGGATAAATAGTAATCGCCTACCAAAGGCTTCAGTAATCGCCTACCAAAGGCATAAATAATAATCGCCTACCAAAGGCATCAATAATCGCCTACCAAAGGCATAAACAATCCCCTACCAAAGGCATCAATAATCGCCTACCAAAGGCATCAAAGTATTCGCCTACCAAAGGCATCAATAGAATAAACCCGCTTAATGTTTCACTTGAGTTATTAGTATATTATTCAAACTCAACTCACAACTCTCAAGTCAAACCCAACCCAGGTTTATCAAAACCAATAGTAAAACCACTAATAAAAGACCATCAAATTTCTCAACTCAATAAAATCAAAGCACAAACAAATACAATCAGTTATCCAAAGCTGATGGTCACATTTCCACAAAAGTCCCCTTTCGGAATGCAATTCTCAAAACAGATTAGAAAACATTAAAACACATTTAAAGAGCATCCCAGTGGGGATTAGAGTATAGACATTACCTGGTTAACTTCACTTCAAAGCTAAGATGAACACACTTGAGCTCACTAACGACACGAATTAGCTCGGGCCTAAAATAAGAGTAATTATTCTAATCAAAACGCGCCCTTCGAAGTTAGTATTAACTACCTTCTACCTAACCCTCCCCTAGGAACACTATAGGTTCCCATCAATCATGCATTTACACTCTAAATCATCTAACACATTCCAAGTAATCATATAACTAGATCAAAACATCACTTTCACACAACAACATTTTTATTGATAAAAAGCATCAACAAAACAGATTACAGCATCCACATAAAAAGGGTCAAAACTTGACTTCCTGACATCCTTGGGTTTGGTTTTAAACTTTCCGGAAACCTGAGATGTCTACTAAAACTTTCATGTTGAACTCGAGACCAAAAACACCTCCTATGGTCCCCTAAAACGATCATTAAACCAAACTGTCTAGATCTGACCTAGGTCTGGTATTCGGGGTATAACTCGACATATACAACTCCAAAGTCCATTCCACAAAATTCCTATGAAAGCTAACATCTAAGGGAACCTCCAGCTTAAAGGGTTCGATCAAAGGACGACTATAACTCTGATGGTGATCCGTTCTTTAGACACTAACAAAACTGTCCCGATCCCGATTCTTATTTAATTTATAATTTCGGTTCTAACTTTACCATTCGGTCATGGGGTTCTAATTTGGGCCTAAAACAGTGACTAAGGTTAAAAGTCTCTAACCTAACCCAACCCAAGGTCCAAACTTCATGATTCTATAATTAAAACTTACTAGAACCAACTTTAACCAATCTAACTTAATTGCACACAACATTAACCATGATATAACATATCACAACCCAAAGAAACATGTAATTACTTGCTTAATAAAACAAAGATAAAAGTTTGATAACCAAACACCCTAATCATGCATAAAAACATAACTTTAATAAACATAAACATGCTTGACCTATATGAATTACAAAGGATAATTGTAAAATACGAATTTCTTAAATCAAGATTCAAGAAAGAACTTAAAGAACATATGAATAAAAATAAAGTACATATAATATTTAAACTACTAATCTCTTTTACAAGATTTAATCAAGAATTATGAATTAATAAACAAGAATCGAATCTTTAGTAAATCAAACAACCTAACTTATTTATCAAGATTAAACATAAAAATTAAACGTGATTAAACCCTAAGAGAATTAAAGAAACATGTGAATACTTAAAAAAAATCAAGAATTAACCTAGATAATTAAACTCTTTAATTCGTGCATACAATAATAATATTATCTAAAAACCCTAAACATGCTTCACAAGAAATTAAGGTACATTAAACAATTGAACATTAATAATTTCACTACAATTATTACAAACCCTAATACACCAATTAGAACATAAAAACAATACAAAAACAAATTAGTTACAAATAACAACTTAATAATTTACAATCTTGATTACCCAAAATTACAAGATTTCAAACAAGAAATAGTAATAATAATAATACAAAAGAAAATAAAGAAATAAAGAAAGAAAAGTTTCAAAAATAGGTTTAGGGTTTACATAGGGTGGTTCTCGGCGGTTTCCGGCGACTGGGTGGTGACAGTCAGAGGCGGCGGCGAGGCAGGGCAGTGTCAACGGTGGCACGAGCGGTGGTTGTCGAAGGGGTCACCGTGTGTGGTGTTCGAAAACAACCTCAACTACAAAAACCTTGTGTCTTCTTCGTGCCCTGGCGTCAGGGAGGCGGTTTCCGGCGACTTTGGGCAGCGTCGGGATGCGACTGCGATCGGTGGTGGTTGCGGTCGTCGCCGGCGGTGGCTAGGTCCAGAAAGATGGCGCGGTTGAGCGGAGAGAAGGAGAGAGAGAGATATGGGTGAGAGGAGAGAAAGTAAGAGAGGGTGGTTGCGGGTGGTACACGGCGGCGGCTCAGTGGCCGGCTGTTGGGGCGACAAAGAGGAGGAAGGGAGAGAGAGAGAGAGAGAGAGGAGAGGGAAGAGGGAGGCTAGGGTTTTAGGTTGTTATTAGGGTTTTGAAAGAGAAAGGGGGTTTTTATATTAACAATTAAAAAAGCCCAACTAAATACTAATCCTACTCCTAATCCAACCCAATAAGAAATAATCAGATTTTCTTTCGGAAAATAATAATAACCATAATAGTAATAATAATGAAACAATACTAATAATAATAATATTAATAATAAACACATAACAAATAATATTCACATTATTTACAAATTTTAATAAACATAATAATAGTAATAATAATACTAATAATAATTAGAGTAATACTAATAATACCAAACCCACGAAATTACCGATATACCCTTGTTAGTCTCTCAACAATCCTACGAGCTCAGGTGTTAGCGAAAATAAACACAAATGAATAATAATAAATAACGAAGTCAAACCTAATTTACTAACGACGTCACGGTCAACATCTTTGGAATTTTTGGGTGTTTTACATCATTACCTCCTTAAAAGAAGTTTCGTCCTCGAAACTTAAACTTAGACCTAATAGTTTGGTAACAATCCTAACGGTTCCGTTGTTCCTAAAACTCGAGGTTTTACAGTAACTGTCCATACAAATAAATCAAACGAAATAGTAATGAAATTGTTACATGAAAAACATCATGATAAATTATTCCGACAAAACATGTAATTTAGCAATAGAAAATTTTCTAAAATGACAATGAACATCAACCACGACAAGTTGCATGATGCATCATCCTTCCCTACGTTGACCTGCTATTTTAAATTATCGTATAAGTAGTTGTAAATTTTATGAAACAAACTATACATATGAAAGTGTAAGTGTGAAAGGTGTGTGCCCTTTGTACCGAGAGGTGTTGCGCTTGTGAATAAGTTCTTCATCCTAATGCTCAGAACATGATGATAAGCCGAAATGGACTACGCAACACATCAATCGTGACCCTCCCATCGGGACCTGGAGGATATACGATAAACCACCATGACTTGTTATGTTGTTGCTGATGCAAATTTATATTAGCCACCATGGTTAGATCCGGTTCGGGCTGTGCGAAATCATAATAAACAAATTCGGTAATTATTTACAGTGAATGGTGTTAAAGTTTTATAAGAAATGTAATTCATGCTATAACCTGTGCGACATAAACATCCAATTATTGTTTGTTACTGAGCAACAATATCTGTGCACCTTCATGGAAAACAGTGAATGATTTGGTGCCACTACAATCTCGCAACGTGACTACGAAGATAAATCTTCAAAAGAAAGAAATGGGTTAGGAAAAAAGATTTGTGGTGGATAATAGATTTTGTGTGTAATTCAAATATGTACTCACAACGAAAAATGGTGGATGAATTGGTATCATGAGGGTTAGCGTTTCATGGTCGAGTTAGGATCAGAACATGTACAGAACGACACATCATCTTCCAACAACAGTTCCCGTAATGGGGATTCGCACGTGCTGGCACGAAATTTGCACACAGTGCAAGCATCATATGTTATATGATCTATAAAGGCAATCGAAAGAATACAATAGTATTTAACTTGCAAACCACAAAATAGTACATTGTTAGTGCGGGTATAGTTAGGGTTAACCACATAATGGATCATAAATGGTATTGACAAAAATACAAACATCTGTCGCAGGTATAAACCTCGAAAGTGGAATACTTCGAGCGAAGTAAAATATTTGCAAGTCAGCTATGTGCAACGACTTATAACGCATCCACTTGAGGCGTCGTTCGAGAATGTATAACTCAGACCTAACATGCGAGAGGGTAAAAATATTATAAAATGAAGAACTTTCAAAAATTGAACAATTAAGTAAGTAAAAGAATGGTTAACGTACCATGATTCTAAGGCATCCATTTCTGGAATGATAGGAGCAATCATCAACGAACTACGGGGTATGGTGGTCAACGACGTTGATCTTGAGATAATTGGGGAAACATGATACATTGAGTTAATAAATTATTATGTAAGAGAGTGGGGTAGGAAATGAAAGTAGGATGTGACATTACCTTGATAAAGAGTCAACTCTGACTCTGGAAGCAAGTAGTATGTTGTCTCTGTCGAGATCTTCATGGAGTCTACAACCTCAAGTTTTGCGAAATCTCCAAATAGTGTAATCAGCAAAAGATGCATCCTACACATACAAACGGAACAATCAACTCCAAGTGATGAGATTATACCAAACGTCAAAGCATAAGCAAAGCAAATCTATAATTGAAATAGGTACTGCTTGTCACATAACAGTAATTGTCGGTGCACAGTCTTGATGATTTTAGGATTAGGGCCCCGGTTTCGCTTGTGAGTGACTGGAGGCAGTGTTGCAGTGACAACAACACCAATAACATCTGCATGAACACAGAAGATGCAAATACGTGGTTAACAGTCAGACATTGACATAAAACATTGAAAGGAAAGGTGCGAAAAGTATACAATATATATTGTGAAAACTATATATATATATATACCTATGAAGTCATCCAAATGGTTGGGGACCTCAACGAAGGGAAGGAACGGAGCGCGGTACTGGACCGGAATGTGGGGACATTCCGGTATGACATCCATGACATGCGTGTTGGGTGTAAATACCAATTTCAATTGATTGTCACTTAGTTGCGTCTCAAATGGCATTACACATGTAACGGAAAGACCGATAATATGGTAGATGACGCCAGGTGCAAGTCGATCTGTCCATTTAGCAATCAAGTGATCACCCTCGATAACAGCAACTATCTCATCATACTGCAAGAGGAACGCAAAATCATTAAGCAATGTGATTTCCAAAATGAATGAGTTCAAAAAGAAACTTGACATAAACAATACCATGCGATCCACGAAGATAAGCTTCCACTCACGAGGACGTCCATATTGATGCATGCCCATCGATCGCATAAGGCGACCCACCAACGGGACAGATGAACTGGCTAGGCTGAGGCTGCTTATCGGTGCACTGTGCAACACCCAATCATAGTCACTCATGTCTGCAGTACTGATTAAAGTGTACAATATACGCGTAAGACCGTGAAATAGGTCACATGAGTAAAGTAAAGGATTCACAATGAAACTATATTTGCAGGAATATAAGATGAACAATGGTAAAACACAACCAGGGGTATAAATTGACTAACCAAGACTGTTGGATGTCGTTAAAGACTTCTCGATATATAATATTTTTGATCATATTGGAAGGTGCGCCCCTCTTATTACATATCAGAAACCTTAGGCCCGTAAGGGATGTCACCTGAGATATTGCAACGTACAGTTGCCCATGGAAGAATACTGGGCGAGGAAGACAAATGCCAACAAAGTGAAGCGTTTGACCTTGGCTTTTGGTTATTGTCATGTTTAAGGACACTTTTAGGGGAAATTTTCTTCTTTTAAGGTGGAATGGACAATCATTTACCGAAGGAGTGAGGTCAATGCGAGGTATGACAACAGTGTGACTAATGTTACGTCCACTCATAATCTTCGCTTGGATCACTCGAGTACCCAGCCGTTCAATGATCAGGCAGGTGTCGTTGCACAATCCGTTAGACGGGTCAAGGTTTCGCAGTAGAACAATGGGAGCGCCAACCTTCAACTCGATTTCGTGGTTAGGGAACCCCAATAAGTTTATACCATGCAACATCTCCGGTGGATTAATGTCGTCAACTACAGAAGCAGTATCGTTTTAGAGAAACGTATCTGAGCTAAGATATGTACTACTTTCACTGGGAAGCATTGCCAAAATCCTTGAATTCAACTCATCAACATCGGTTCTTAGAGGAGCCAAGATACAACGGTCTCGAAAGTATGAGTCTTCGCGGTATCTACTGGCCAAATCTGGGTAGACAAATTCTATCAATTTTTGAAGGCGATCACGATCGCTGTTGATGAGGAATTTATCTGGAATCTCTATCCAATCTGGCTCAGTACCTCCTAACAATGCGTGGCCTTGTATGGAGCCATTGCCAACAGCTAATGTCCATTGGGAAAAGGCATGCAAACAGTCACGCTGATCGGGTGTTAAGTTGGGTTGTAGCAGACGCATGTTGATGGTAAGATGGTGCACACTACAACAACGCCAAAATGTAGCCCTCGGCAACCACGATGCAACAATGTAAGCTCTATTTCCCTTCGTGACAACGGGAAGAATCTGTCTGAAGTCACCACCAAAAATGACCATCTTTCCTCCGAAAGGCTCATCTCAGCTACAAATATCACGCAACGATCGCTCCATGGCCTCTACGGTATGCCGATGCGCCATTGGGGCTTCGTCCTATATGATGAGGGACGCCTCCATAATTAGCTTGGACAAATCGGACTGTCTCGATATGGAGCATGTAAACATCCCGTGTACGTCGATTGGAATCTTAAACATGGAATGAGTTGTCTTCCCCATAGGCAACAGAAGAGTAGCGGTCCCTGATATCGCGACCAATAGGACGATCAACTTCTTTGACCCGAAGTATGTGATGATAGCTTTTCAAAGATAGGTTTTCCCAGTTCCGCCACTACCATAAACGAAGATGGGCCCGTCGTTACCGTTTTCAAACGAATGAGTAACCATACGGAAAATTCGTACATGGTCTGAGTTTAAGGTCGGTAATAACGTACCAAGGGCATTGACCTCTTCATCCTGGTCATAAGCAAGATGTTCTCGTATGAGCCTGTTACCTATTCAACGCATCATATCATCAGAAGGTAAGGATATGGGGGAGAAGTCCTTCAGAGATTGACCATTTCTATTTAAGATCGCCTCAATCTCACATAGGCCAAGGTTTTTCCTCTGCTCGACATCAGTTACACAGACCCTCCTATATTCCACATTGCCCTCCTATATAAGTCATCCGTGAGGTCTTCCCAATGCTGCTCCCATAGTATGTGAGGGCGGGAAACCTCAGAGAACATAAGCATCAAACAAAACATAGTCATTAGCTCAATTCCCGTAGCCCATGTGGACGGCTCGGCTAGGGCATGCATCCACTCGTTGTTGTCATCAAGGATGCCCTGAGAAATGCATGCCTCTTTGTACGTTGAGTAAACAACTCCGTCAACAGTTTTGATGTCCTCATATGACGTGGCTCCCTTAACAACATGCAAAAACATTCTGAGATAATATCTCTCGCCCATGTTAGGGTACTCATACGGCAAGCGTCCAACACATACACGTTGCTCTCTCATCTTCAACTTTTTGGCAGGTTTGTTCCACACGTAGAACATCGGGAACTCTACAAGGTATATTGTCTGGCTGCAACATCTATACTGTTCACATGAAACCAACCGATCAACATTGTCACTCTTTCAGCTTCAGTATTGAGTATACAATGAAGGTCATCATTGTCGTTGAAAACGACAAACTGTTGATCAGGTAAGTGGTACTGAAGCAACTCAACAAAAGGTAGCGATATGTGATGTCAAACTCAAATATCCTCCATATAGCATCCATTGGCGACACATACCAACAATCCAAATATTGCTTAATCTCGTCGACCACTACATAGCGGTGACGAACGCTACCTCCTTCCATCACTTGACCGTTATCCTCGATAACAATGGTCGCTCAATCAACCCCCTTGTGCATGTATTTATGGAGATACTTGATGACCTTCCGTTGAGCACATCGCTCGACGTTGATGTGAGCGTCATACTTGACGTATAGGTCACGGTTATATGGGACCACCCATCGATTGTCAACACGAACAACCCTAACCACAACATGTCTGCCATCGTCCTTGCATCTGTATTTAACAAACCTATTCTCCTCGATCGTGGTGGAAGGGGAAAACGTCTTCGGGTAATGTTTTGTGCAACATTCGTTACTTATGCAAGGAGAAGTCAGGAATGAACGGCCGCATGGGCCATGAATCATGTCTCGGCCGCATATCCAACAGGGTCACTCTGCTCATCTTGAAGCTCCGTGCATATGATGCGGTCAATGTCATCTACACAGGTTTGCTTGTCCTCCGGTGCGAGGGTGACCAAAATATGAGCATGCGGCAGTGGTCGTTTCTGGAATTTGATAACATGTATATCTACAAAATGCGAGATACACGTTGATTATTGTCCATGTTAGACCAAGGTACGGTGAAGGAGTTGGTTAATAATCGTACCTGCAATAAATCTTCCGAAAATGTTCCTCTCCTTGAAGTCTCGCTTCAACTCTTTCAGTTTCAAGTGGAAGACCCGAGCGACGATGTCCGGTCGGTTGCTGGCGTGATTGCCAGGTTGTTGGGACAGAGCCTTCTGAATTTCAGGCCAATTCGAGTTGTACGTGAAAGTGACAAAAAAATCAAGGTAACCCATCTGGTTACATATAGCCATTGCGTCCAGGAAATGCTGGCGCTTAGGAACAGGGCCCCCCCCGTGAACGACGCTAACAATATAAACCAACTTCCCCACAGCTTCAACGTCATTTTCCCATCCGGTGACAGTATCTCGCAACCCACAATAAAGGTCCGCTCGGAGTGTAGATTGGTGTTCCTTGCAATATCTCAATCTCCAAGCCTCTATTGCAGTGTACAAATCGACAACTAATTGCAGGAACAACCTACAACACTTAAGTAAAATGTTCGCTTCATTTGCTCGATATTGTATCCAGAATGCAGCAAATTGTACCACAGTCACCATTTTGCCGCGGCCGCTGGATTCTTCAGCGCGTGGAATGTGCAGTCTCCAACCATCAATCTCATACGGAAACAGTAAGGGGTATTGGAGATGTAAGTAAGACGGTTGAGTCTCATATATCCGTTGGAGTTGGCCATCTTGTTTCCGAACAATGATGCCACGGCTATCTGCCTGACCATCGTCAGCGCCAACTAGAAGAGTGGCCACCTCATCAGCCTGTGGAGCTGTGTACTGTCGTCCACCTCGGTTTTTTATGAGCCGAATGTTTAAGTTGACTGCAGCATCGGTTTGTAGCGCATCACGTGCAAGTCGAAAAGTCTTTACATATGGATTGACAACATCCAACATGTCTTGCAACGTAGATGGGTCTACACAAGACACATTGTTAAGCGCTATGCGCCGATTTTCAACTTCATCTCAAATGTCGTAGATGTATAGTTGTGCAAACTTAGGGCGTTGTCCGTCAGCAAGGAGTAAAGAACCAATTTTGTTGTAATTTTGCCCACTAATCCGGAACGAATAAGGACCATGACCATCCATTACAGAGTGATCAATAGTCCCTCCCATTGATGTGAAGGACAACATCGAATTGTACATTCGTATGTTATCGAGAAAGCTCCGTTTACTCAACAATTCAGCTAAAGGGGAAGGAGGGCCAGGTAGTGATGGCAACATAACACGTCCACGTTCACAATATATAGCATACTCAGGGTTGGATATAATGCTTGAAATAACCCTATGGGGGGGGGGGGAGGGGAGGGGAGGGGATGATTAGGGTTATGTAAAAATTCTGCACTTCAATCAACACAACTAGGTTAATAGAACTTTTATATAATGAAAAATACTTCTTAATTAACTATACAACAGTGCTTGAAACAAGGAGGTTAGAACTCAACTTAGTTTGAGGATCGTGAGGTCCTAAAAAAGCTTACTGGGGTAGAGAACTTGATGGCTGTTTTCTGCACTTGAGGCCTCACGGAAGAGGCAGTTATAGACAGAGAGAAAAACTTCAAAGTGAGACTTCTTCCACACTTCAAAACACTCGACCCTAGAGGTCCTCACCAGTGTCCTCACTGGTTACACAAACTCACCACTTACAAATGTGGCTACACTTAGAATATCAACACAATATTCCTACACTCAGAACTTTCTCACACAAAGTTCCTACTCAGATTTACTTGCTTGGAAATCCACACATGCAAGAGAAGTCTTCGGCCGAATATATAGTAGCGCCCTTGAGACAGCAACGACTACTTGCTCTTTGGAGGAGATAATTTCCTTTCTTGGGTTATCTTCATAATCTTCCATATAATTTTAATATCCTTGATTTTGCTTCCATAAATTAGATACCTGAAATAAAGGAAACTGCCGTTATCAATTCAGAAACAATAGGAGGGAATATGATTTAGGGTTTTAGGAGATATTTCCCTAAATTAAGTTTATCAATCATTGAAACAAAATCCTTAATGCTGGCGCTGGAGCTGGAGGTCCTCAGAGCTTGCTACGATGAGGTCCTCAATCTGGGCTTTAGATTCTTCAACCTCCCCCTTTTTGTTTGAAAGACAAAATTCCAGGGTACTTCTATACACGCATTCTCAATGTACAACAAGTATAGGCAGTAGATGTAATAGTACATGTATGTAATAACAATAGAGTGTCATATAGCAACAAGATAAGGTAGCAACAGTTCACCATACTGTTTCGATTACAAGCTAAGGATATCTCCCCCTTTTTGTCTTTCAGACAAGAAGGAAACAGGAGCTAACAAAAGCAGCAAAATGTTTGGCCTAAAGAGTTGGAAAAAAAAAAGTTCAAAGCAAGAGGGGAGGGGAAATCACTGTGGGGGAGGGGAATCGACGGTGGGAGCATCAACATTGGCCTCCACAGCTGGAATAGATGGGGGAGTGCGTGGACTGAGAAGGGTTTCAGCCTGTCGAACCAGGTCCTTCAAGGTGGAGCAGACGCTGGTACTCTCCAGGAGAGACGAATTAAGGGCATGGTGAAGCTCATGGAGGGTGTGCACTTCAGTTTGCAAAGTACGGATGTCAGCTTGGAGGAGATCAATCTGTGCTTGGAGAGGTGCAGAGGCTTCAGAGGCAGATGGGGCTGATGAGGATTCCCGAAGAGGCTTGAGGTCATCAGAGTGCATCCAATGACCAGAAGTGTGAGGACGGTAGCCGAGAGACTCTAAGGTAGTAATGTTGATGGTGGAGAGAGAGACTGAGGTTTTTTCATCATCCGGGAGAGGAACATGAAACTTCTTAAAGATGTGGTTTAGGAGATTGGAGTATGGAAGAGGACCGGTAGTGATAGAACCCGCTTTGACAATGTGATTCAGAATGACGTCACCCATGTCCGGGTGACAGCCGTTGAGGATATTCAATAGAAAGGAGGCGCAGGGTTCATTGATAGTCTCTTTAGAGGTTCCTCTTGGAAGGATGGTGCGAACAGTGAGGAAGTACAAACAACGTGCCTCAGACAGAAGATTTGTGTATTGAGGGTACTTCGTTTTGGAAGGTTTACCAAAGGCTTGAAGGAGTTCAAGACGGGCATCGGCGATGTCCGTAAGGGCAGGCTTGGAAAGGTCAGGGGTGAGGCCCAAAATGCGTTCGAGATTTAGAGCAGAGAGATGAATTTCACGGCCAGAGACGGTGGTTTTGGAGGATTTTGGGGAGGTGTCCTCAAGACGAGCGTAAAACTAAAAAACAAGGTTAGGGTAGCAGAAATCATCGGCATTGAAGAAGAGGTCACAGCCACGAGAGGACAAAGTGGAAAGAAAGGCGAAATTGGTACCTTTGAGATTGTCCATGTCCACTCGGTCACAGTGGAGAAGAGTTCGCTGCTTCATGGACTTTAGACGCTGTCGAAAGGCTTCTTGAGTACCGGCAGTTGGCGGAGCAGGGCGGGAATGATGGCGAACTCGTCAGAGGAGGAATTGGTGGAAGTGGCGTCGGGAGTGGCCGGAGGTTTGCTGGAACACAGGCGCTTAGCGACGTTGGAGGGAGCAGCAGGTTTGGTGGAGTGTTTAGTCATGGTGAAAGTTAGAGGTGTGAGAAGGAAAATTCTGGAAGACAAGTTGAGAGAGGTGGTGTGAGATGAAGTGGTAAAAAGTAAAAGGAGAAGGGGAGTTAAATAGGGACGGTTGAAGAAGGAAGGAGTAGGTGGGAAAGTGAAGATGGGATGAGACGGTTAATTATGTAAAGGAAGTAATTAAGGGAATAAAAGGGGGAAACCTAGGGAAGGTAAAAAGGATTTGAAAAGGAGATTTGAAATTAGTTTTGGAAAGATACGGAGGAGGGAAAAAAAAGGAGAGAGGAAATGGAAAAGATTTTTAGTAAATAAGGAAAAGAAAGTAAAATTTATGTAAGAAAAATATCAACGGCTGAGACACATATGGAAGATGTGATCAGACCATGATGAGTCCAAGTTTAATGTGCAGCAGTGTAGAGGTTGAGCATACTGATGTGGACATCAGTCGTTTAGAGAGAAGTAAGTATCATACCTTAGTGATATGAGGACCTCAGACAGAGGCTCCCCCTCAGATGGTGCGTGGGGAGAGGAGGTCCTCACAGAAGTGGCTCCCCCTCAACATATGCCTCGAGGATTAAGGATTGAGGTGAAGCATGCCGAGCTCACGAAGAATGTAGGAGAACTGATCATCTGGCAGTGGTTTGGTGAAGATATCAGCCAGTTGATGTTGAGTGGGAACAAACTCTAAGCTGGCGTGGCCTTTTTCAACATGATCACGGATGAAATGATGACGTATTTCAATGTGTTTGGTCCGTGACTGCTGCACTGGATTCTTTGTGATATGGATGGCACTCATGTTGTCACATTTGATGGGCACATTTGTAAAGTGGAGACCGAGGTCCTCTAGTTTATATGTGATCCATAGTAGTTGAGCACAACATGATCCGGCTGCCACATATTCGGCCTCAGAGTGGAGAGAGCCACTGAGGTATGTTTCTTAGATTGCCAGGAGACAAGTGAGGCTCCAAGCAATTGACATCCTCCTGTGGTGCTTTTCCTATCAACTTTGTATCCGACAAAATCAGCATCAGTGTAACCACAGAGGTGGAGGTCAGGCTGTCGAGGGTACCAAAGGCCTAAACTTTTGGTTCATGCAAGATAATGCAAAATTCTCTTGACAACAGAGAGGTGAGATTCTTTTGGGGCGCTTTGAAAGCGCGCACATAAGCAAACACTAAACATAATATCAAGACGGCTTGCTGTAAGGTAGAGGAGAGAGCCAATCATACCTCTATATAGTTTTTCGGAGACCGGTTTACCTGTGAGGTCTGAATCAAGTTTGAGAGTGGAGGACATCGGAGTTGATGAGTGCTTGAGGTGGTCAAGTTGATACTTCTTGAGGAGCTCCGAAATGTACTTGCTTTGATTCAGAAAGATGCCGTCTTGTGATTGTTTGTTTGATTTGAAGACCAAGGAAGAATGTTAATTCACCCATGAGGCTCATTTTGAATTCAGCACTCATGAGGTGAGAGAATTCTTCAACCAGAGAGGAATGTGAGGCACCAAAGATGATGTCATCAACATAAATTTGTGCAATGATGAATTCACTATTCTTTTCTTTGATGAAGAGAGTCTTATCTACTTTGCCTCTTTTGAAATAATTCTGAAGGAGGAACTTGCTGAGGCGCTCATACCAAGCTCTTGGAGGTTGCTTCAGCCCAAAGAGGGCCTTATGCAGGCGAAAGACATGATTCTGATGTGTGATGTCCTCAAAGCCCGGTGGTTGTTCAACATAGACTTCTTCAGCGAGGTCTCCATTAAGAAAGGCACTTTTGACATCCATCTGATGTAACTTGATGTTTTTGGATGATACTAAAGCGAGGAGGATCCTGATAGCCTCCAAGCGAGCAATTCGAGCAAAGGTTTCATCATAGTCGATGCCTTCTTCTTCGTTGTACCCTTTAGCTACCAATCTGGCTTTGTTTCTGGTGATGGCACCATTTTCATCCAGTTTGTTGCGGAAGACCCATTTGACACCAATGACTGGATGATGATGAGGTCTGGGAACTAAGGACAACACTTTGCTTCGTTCGAACTGGTTTAGTTCCTCTTGCATTGCATTGATCCAGCTTGGATCCAGTAATGCCTCATTATGATACTTTGGCTCAATCTGTGGGACAAAGGCGTTAAAAGCACAAAAATTTCGTAATGAGGACTTAGTACGTATACCTGAGTTAATATCTGTAAGGAGATTATCAGCTGGGTGAGTTGCTTTAAACTTGTAAGAGATCTCCGGTGCTGGAGGAGCTTGAGATGAGGGCTCCTGAGAGGAGGACTGAGATGATGAGGCCTG